>CM047991.1:24437211-24451506 GCA_026261665.1 Melanotaenia duboulayi | reverse complement strand
GGCTCAGCCCCCAATGTTCCCAGGTCTAGCAAACGCCCCTGCTCTATAAAGACCCCAGATGTCATTAAAGATTTACTGCTTAGCCCTGATTGTAAATGCAATCTTTTCCAGGGACAAAGTTTTTGTCAATTCTGACAGCCATTTACCTTTCCCTGGTCTGTCCACCTCCTTCCAGATACATGTAGTGACTCTTATGTCCTGAGTCATTTACTTGGAGAAATGATGGCAGCAGGATGCATTGTGAGATGAGGGTTAGCCAGCAGATGCAATGTGATATTTTGAGCAATTATGCTTGGAGAACTTTGCTTGCATGTCATTTTGATGCATACAACCTGCCAAAACATCGTTCCAGATCATTTACACTGCTCACTGGCATCCGTTTTCCTCCTTCTGCAGGATAATGGCCCCACCACACTGCAAAATGTAGTCAGGGAGGATTTTTTAAACTGGCTTATATTCTATTAAAAACCAATAATGTATTCAAACCTGCAAAGAAAATAATTGCATTTTAAACTCCATCTTTTTTTCCAAGCTCATTTGTTTAACTGTCTTCATCTTGTGTCCCTTGTCTCAGTAGTTTCTTCTTGTTTTCTCCAATTTTTCATTAGATTTTATTATTTATGTCTCCTCTTTGTTTTTCTCTCATCCTACAATTAGTTGACCTAAAAAAAAATTAAAACTGGAGATATTCAAGATGCAGCTCTTTAACTTCTAATATTAACAACCAGCTGCCAAAGTTTCTGCAGACACAAACTATTCCTTAAAAAATGGGGTGGACGGGAGTATTAGGCTGAGTAAATGGAGTAAAGCTGGTCTGAAGTCCATTTTTAATGAGGTGGTTTTTCAGGAGATAGAAGGCATTTGTTCTCGAAAAGGTTTCAGTTAAGCAAAGACACACAAAGGAGTCGTATCCAGGAAAAGTGGGTCAACGAGGACCGTCAGAGTAGCAGCCGGACATGGAATCGCCTCCTCCATATCGCCACTCACCATCAGAAATCTTATTCAACCTCCATCGACCTTCATGAGCCCACATTTGACGCCAAAGGAGGAGCAGAAATGTCAGAGTCAATGCGAGGACGCTGTGCCCTCATTTGAAAATTTGAATCAACAAACAATCCGGTTGTCCTGCTGCTTTCATGACTCCAGTGTTTACAGGCCTGCAGGCAGGTTGTCAGACGAAGACCAACACAGAGACGTTTTAGAATCCACAACCACAGCTCGACTGATGATAAATGTGAAGCCATGCGCACTATGAACACATAGATTTTTTTTTCTCCAAACATGCCATTGTTACATGATTTTAAAGTGACAAATTGAGGAGAAAAGTGGCTCTGACAGCTTGTTGTGTTGCTGGATAATTGTTTGTTTTGACAAGATCACAAATTAACAGTTTTCTATGAAATAGTTATTTTTGGATGTCAGGAGAGAAGCTTGTTGTGTAGAGGTCATGTAGTAACTTTCTTGTGATCACAAGCAAGCAGAACAACTCACACATGGAAAAAAAAAACAAAACAACAAAAAACAGACAGTTGATTTTGGTTTTAAAGGAGAGGGCATTTTTTTATACAACCTCTGTCCTATTTTTTACATTTTTTGTCCATTTCCATCTGTTATAAGACTTAATTTATCTACAAGTTTGCCTGCATGCTGGTCAAAACTGCTCTCAAGAGGAGTTTTGACATGTTTAAAGTTTCAGTGAGCCGTATCTTTGGGAAATGCGATGAAATATTCATTTCTATATTTTTTTATCAGTGTAACTTTGTGCAAGTGCAAGCTGAAGAGTGGAGTAGGGGTTAATTGCACATTCACAGATACTAAAATACTAAATGATACAAAAGTTTAGACTTTAAGCTGTTTTTATGCATAAATATGGTCATAAGTCAAAAGTTCAAGAAAAAGAATGTAATATTTAGAGGTAGAGATTAATTTGTAGCTTTATCAATGCACAGAAAAAGGCCGAAAGCAAGATAGCATATTCATGTACAGAAAAGCAACCCCTCAGTGTCCTTTACATATTAGATGTATGTAGTGGTAAATTTATTTTCAAAGGTGCTCCGTTTCTGGGTTTTTTTTTCTCTTTTCACAATGTGAGTGACGCCTTTTAGCTGTAACCATTGATTAAATGGTGGGTAGACCAAATTTACACTCCAGCGTGCTCTGAGGTCCGAGGGCCAGTCCCAGCTAAGAGACTTAAAACTAGAGTGGACAGGGCTTCTCTGTAGTCAACCCCAGGCTCTGGAAGGTTCTTCCCCTCCATGTGCAATCTGCCCCACTGTGGAGTGTTTAAGTCTGACCTAAAGACCCATTTTTATTCTCTGGCTTTTAACACCACATGAGTTGTGTGCTCTTCTGTGTCTTTTATTTGTTTTATCTTTTCACTTTTATTCATTTAATTTATTTTATCTTTTCACTTGATTTTATTGTTTAAATATCTTTTTTTTATTATTATTGTTGTTGATGTGCAGCACTTTGGAGACTTGTCTTTGTTTTAAAATGTGTTTTATAAAAAAATAGTGGATTGGATAATTAGCATAATTGTTTGTAACCTGCATAGATTTTAGAAATCCCAGAGGAAAATAATTTTATGTCATTTAGATGTCAGTTACTTAAAACTGTGCTTGAGAAAATGTATTCTCAACAAAAAGCTGACATTATTCACTGGAGGCATTACTTCATGCATAGAGATAGTTAGGCCCTGGCTCTTAGTCCAAACCTTAGTTAAGTCAAAACCCACTGACGGCCGTAAGTTACTGTGGTTCCATTAACCTCTTTCAGGTTATATCGGATTTTATTTTCCATGATGTTCCTCAGCGTTGTGGGGGTTGATTCAATACATCAAATTTCCTAAACATTGTATTTTAGGATTTTGATGACGATGCAAGTGTATTTCTGAACACGATCCAGTCAGTTTCTATGCGACTGACTTACTTCAGGAGCTTTCAGTTCATCTCTGTGGCGAACAGGATGGTTTGTTGTGTACCATGAGCTATCTGAGTGGTGACCACTGAATTTGCTTGCTTTGTTTGCTTGTTAAAATAACTTTTCAAACCCTTAATCAATTTTCTTGAAGGGCTGTGTAAAGTTAGGCAGTAAATGTTAGACCACATACAGTATCTAGCTTCGCTTTTGTTTGCACCAATTAAACTACTGAAATTCTTTGATCATTTTTAAGCTACTGATACCATCCCTATATGAGATGAGATGTTGTATCCAGTAGCAGAATGTGCTCTAATCACGCTGCTCTGCACTAATACATATGCATGTGGATGAGACTTGGAAAGTCGTGGTGTAAGCCCAAAAATAAGGCTCCCCTCAAAGTCCCTGTATGATTCTAAGCCATGAGTATTAGAATGTAACCTGAAAAAAAGTGTAATTTTCACTCTCTGAAGTAGAAAAGTAATGAATTGCAAAGATGAAAGGAATGTAAACAAGTGACAGGAGAGAGGAAACCCCCATGTAGAATTTTGTCAAGCAAGAGCTCTGTCATAAGAAAGTTTGCAGATTAAAGTTAGAACCCTCCGGCTCAAACGTATTGATTTTTATCACATCAGCATCATCGTGTAAGTCTTCAGCAGCATAACTAAAGTTGCATTTAATGTGGAAAGGGCCAAGAAATGTAATAAAAGAAAATATTAAAAAGAAAATACATGTTTTACCAGGAGATTGCGTTGTCTTTTTCCCAAAAGTAATAAAAGTGTCATTAGTTTAATGCTTTAGCAGAGTCCTGGTGGTCCATCTAATTTCCCAATTCAGTGATTAAATACACATTTTATGGCTGATATTGATTTTATCCTGATGTTTCATGTATCACTCCTCAGATCCAGCTTCTTGTCCACATGTGATTACTTATGCTGCCAGAAATATAACAGAGATGCAGAACTCAAGGTTTTAAAAGGCACAATCTACACAGTCTACAGGAAAGAACTTGAAGATGGTGGAGGTACCCATCAGTTTTGGAGTGTAATACCTGGTAGGGCTACGCAAGCCTTGTAAAGAGCTGCTGAATAGATATTAGATTTTTTTCTATAATAGGTGGGCATGGTGACCACACAAACCATCAAGTGGGCTGCAGACCTGCTTGATGGTTTGTCTTTAAATGTAAAACCTTGACCATTTTTTCCTCAAGTGTGTTGCAACAAAAGAAACTCAGCAAGTGTAGAAAGCACTCAGTCTAGTTTCAAGGTAAATTGGCTTTATCTCACCTTTTCTTTTTTCTTTTTTTTTATATTATTTATTTGTAAATCTCAAAGTGTGTCATATGTTAAGAGAAGCATCTTGTATGAAATTAAATGTTTTTGAGAATTCTCATTTTCAAGGTTTTCAGGTCTTACAAGATGTTAATTCCTAAACCGAGCCAAATTAAAAGACTGCTATTGTGTGAAAACGAAGGTAATTGTGCTTTGGTGTGAACATCAGTCTCTAGTAATGGATCTGGGCTATGAAGTGGTTGCAATTAAAACATATGAGTGCAAAAACTGCCAAAGGAAATTATGCTTCAAATATCCAAAAAGAGAATTTATTTGATGTTGGAAAACAGTTACAGAACCTGCAAGCAGCTATGTGGCAAAAATGTACACATTGTAGAAATTAGAGTTTTACTATATTATGTGCATGAGAGGCTGTTCAGAAATCAGAAAAAGCTTTTTGGCTACGCTGTTTGCACGAGCAGGGATTTTTTCTTCTTGGTGCATGAAACTGGCTGTCGCATACAACAGCAGATATACAGTAACCTAAAGAGTAAAACAAGAGAACAAATATAAACAAGAATAATATACAAATATAAAGGGTCTAGAAGAAGTGCGCAAATGAAACAATGAGTGTAACAAGTAGAATACAGACACATGAGGTTGGCAAAATCAGTGTCTCCATTTTCATAGATGTGCTATGAAAAGATGTACATAAAAAGTTATTATTTTACTTGCCCTTTTCTTCATCATGGAGAAGTACAGGACCTTGATCCTCATTTATCAACCTTTCATAAAAAATGTTTTAATTTTTTTTCTGAATAAAATTTCGTGAATTCTTTTGATCAGACAAAGAGTTTTTTTAAGAAGTTGTAATTTTACTTTGAAATGTATCGACTGAAACTTCAGTCTTTTTCAGAAAATGTCATCTGACGTGTGTCATGACGTGTCTTTATCAGCTGATGGTATCCCGGAGGCGTGACCAGCCTGGCAACCTGACCGATTTTTACCCAGCTGGTAATGCCTCTAGCCACCCGATGGAGAGAAGCCTGTGTGTGGGATGCCACGAATGCCCCCTCGCCTCCTGATTTCCATGGCCTCTTTGATCCAGCATTTGAATTTGTTGCTCTCTGATCCAATGATTTTTGCGTTATCCCAGGTTATGATGTGTTTTTTTTTTTTTTTTGCAGTGGTCTGATATGGTTGATTTTAGGTTCACCTGTTCTGCTTTTTCTTTTTGTGATCTTGTTGTCCTGTTGTTTCCTTTTCACACTGTTTTTTATTTGTTTTTTCTTGTGTTAAATCTTCTCCCTATCCCATATTTACATTTTTTCTTTAGTTTTTTTTGTGTGTTTGTTTTTTTTCACTCACATTTTGCATATATTACATTGCATTTTGGGTCCGAGTCGATCTTGTCTTTTGGGCGTACCAAGGGCTGGCAGTTTTATGTGTGGTGTTGCTATTGCATTGCATTGCATCATTTTTCTGATTAAAATAAAAAAAAATTAAAAATTAAAACAAGTCCAAAAAACAGATGCAGGCCAGTCACATTCATTATTGTGAGCTGTTGATCCCACATATCCAAAGCAACATACTCATGATGTTCTTGGTCATTTACATTTAGAAACACTCAATTGATCATATATAGTAACAGCACGTCTGTGTGGAATTCACATGGAAATCGCTTCTGTTCCCTTCAGTGATAAAGAGGAAAAGAAAAATTAATTACTGCTGAGTTTAAAGCCAGCTAAACATCTCTGTTAAGCTCAAACAGTTTTAATTCATTTAGCATTTATTTTTGTAGTGCATTTAAAGCCCCACTATGTAGCTTTCAGATCATGAAACCCCACACCGCACAATGCCTGATTTAAAAAAAAAGAAAGCCAAATTACCGTTGATGGGGGGCGTGTCACTAAGAAAATCTACAAAAGTATCATTGTACATCTTTGACTTATGATGACACAGGTTGTGTTTTAATTAAATAAAAAATCTGAAGCACACTTACAGAAGAGCAAAATCTGGAAATAAATATTATCTTCAATCTTCTCAAATAATGTACTGGTTTTAAAAAAGTAACAAAAATTTATTAATAAATTCTGCATTCAGTAACTGATTTGGGATCAAGGAGAGATCTTTATCAGATCTAAAAAAAAAAAAAAAAAAATAGGACAAGACATACAAAAACACTGTGACTCACATAACGAAAAACAGAAAAACATTGAACATTCAGAGAAATATTGAGATATTGGGTGATGGCTGAGATAGTCAATAACTTTTTAAGGCCCATTTATGCTTGATCCAGAAGACACATACGCAGACAGATGGCCAGTGTTGTCTTCTGCAGCGGTTACATGTGTAATTTGGTCCATTTTCAGGGAGTTTAGCTATCTGCCGCTTGACGCAGAAGATGGGGCAATACCACCAGAAATCGTGGGGGCAGTTCTGAGCAGAATAGCTGACATGCGACCAGTGAAAGAAAGAAGCAAAAGAAGAAGAAGAGAATCAAGAAGGGAACAAAAAAATCAGAAAAAAACGCAAGCTTTTAAAGAAAGGATAAGCGAGTTTTTAGGGCATGTTGGGCAGTTGGAAACAAATTTATAGCGATGCATTACCGCTACAACAGTGTCTGAAACTGACGTCGACTCGCAGGAGTGAACTCTGAACTTTGCACTGCCCGCTAATGGAGGAACTGACTTAACAAATATGGCAACACAAAAGACATATGGAAGTATGAGGATGGCGATGTATGACAACGTTTGAAACGGACATCGCTATTTACGTACGTAAATAAGCCATAAGAGATTTGGGGCGATACAGAAATGACAGAAGGCACCAAAAGTCCACAGCGCCTAGAACACATCACACAAGACTCAGTGCTGGTTCTGGAAGCTAAGCTGTCACCAAGGACAAAGCAATATTTATTAAGGCCTATCTATATTAAAATCAGCAGAGGAAGGTGAGCAGCAGTTTGGACCGGCTGAGATTTCTGTACATTTATCTGTCCAGTTAAAGGAGACAAACTACCTTTTAACAACCTGGCCCAGAGGACCAGCATTTCCTCCAGTCCAGCCTTACCAGATAAGATGGTTTACATTTATTTGTCCAATTTTCTAAACAATTTACAGCCAGTGGTTGTAAATTGTGAGATGATGTATCTCCAGACTCCTGAGGAAAGTTTGCTTAATCCATATCAGCATTTGTGGCCAATAAAACAAAGCACCAGTGATATGTGGAATGGGGGCTTCATCAATTAAAACTAAATGTGGAGATGTAGGGCACTGACATGCTGACACATCAAAATTTAATCTGAGCTCTACACAGATCCAGTTTAAGGAAATGTCCTCTGTAGTGTATACATTAAACATAATGCATGCATATGATTAAAGTAATAAAAAGAAATAAAAAAAATAGCAGCACTGTGCACTGTAAGGTGTGGGATATACTTGCAGTACACACAAGTGTACACGTCAATGTTCTGCTACGTTTGTGTATATACTTTCTGCAAAGGGCGGAAGCACAGCACAGCAAAAATGCTCAGTTCTGGAGGTCACAGGCGACACATTACCTCAAGTCAACTCGATGGGCCTACGTGCCAAACAAATGCTACACGTGGCAGCCATGAAACGTAAGCAGACATGTCGCTAACAGCAAGTATATTCCAGCCCTATGAGGATGAGGAGGCTTTAAAGAGAATTAATTAATTTTCTGTATTACTTGTATTTTATTACAGTAAAGAAATTGTCTAGAGGAAAGAGACAGAGCATTTCCCAGTTTAAGCTAAAGATCAGTGCTGTTACTAAATGCTGGAAGATAAAGGGTGAGTACGGATTTTAAATTCCTTGGATATTATAATGCAGTCCTCTTAGAAGTCCAGATGGCAAGCGTTGAATGTGAAATTACTCGTTACAACTAAAAGTGACTTGCAACTTGACTTGGACTTGCCTCTCAGACTTAAGATTTGATCTGGATTTGGAAAAAAAAAATGTGAACATCTCTGACTCTACCCATCTTTACTTATGAGAGGTTTTGCCTCTTTAAGGTGTTCTTTTTATTTACAATTATAAATACCAATAAGATAAAAAAAAAAAAGAAATAGATCAGTTATAAAAAAAAAAAAAAAAGAAAAGGTTTAGACACATACTCATTCAAAATTAATGGGTAGATGTGTCCCACCTCTTCTAAGTGAATACCTAAAGCAGTTGCAACCCAGCATGGAAGAGGAAGGGAGGTAGGTGCCTCTGTTCACGCTGCTGTGTGGCCATGAACAGAGGCACGGATCATGGTCACACAAGAAAAGCCACTGAGCTCAAGAACTATAACGGCCAGGATCTACTATACCAAACAGGACCACTGGTGCTGGTTGTGCAAATAGGCTTTTGAGCGATCCCAGCACATAGTAGCAGGATATAAGATGCAGGCAGATGCAGCATACATGGAGCACCACCCATAACCAGGTGGCTAGAATAGCATACTGGAACATCTGTGCCAACATCAGACCAAAACAGAGCAAAAATCCTGTGGAACTTCCAGATTAGTGGTGATGTAGCTTTTCCAAACACCTGCAACTTAAGAAGGACCACAGGAAGCTGGAATAACACCAAGGTCTGCAGGTGGAAGTTGATAAGATATGGAGCATGAAAAATGTTACTGTATGTATGAGACTATTTTTTTTTATCTGGCCTCAGACTTCATCAAGTTTAGATTCATGGAAACCACAGATAGCTGACAAGTGCTGGATTGTCTCATTTTTCTTAGAAACAATAAAAAAAAATAAAACTATAACAGCTCTTGAAAACATGATAAAATCACATGAAATATCTACACAAAATTTTCTATGACAAGCTTACCCTGAGGATCAGTTTTGTCTTAACACTGTGTCAACCACAGTTGCTGCATCTACAGACTGTGGTCTTAACATTGTTGGAGAAAGTTTTGAGGAATTTTAATTCTGTCACTGTTTATTTCTCTCAAGATAGTGTTTACTTCTGTTGCCGCAGCAGTAGCGTCCATGATGTGAATTTTTAGACCAAGACATAAAAAATAAGCATTGAAACGATCTACAAGCAGGAAGAACTCCTACTTTCTGAATGCATGACAAATTGATTCAGGAATTCATTTTTTGGTTAAAGTGAGCTCTCATCAAAAAAAAATGTTAACTGTTGAATGTCCACAAACACCTGAAGGAGCAAAATGAAATTAAAAAACACAATAAATATTTTCTTCTGCATCTCAGTTGTCTCTAAATTTCTGTTTCTTTTGAGACGTAGTGGAGCTTCACTAACAAACTCCTGGAACAAAGACGGCGTTCAGATCAACGAGGCCTCTGGGAAATCTGTGATGTGACGACAGCAGATAGGTCACGCAAAATTCACATAAAACACACACACATGGATACAAATACATATTGTATGCATCATACTGTACGTTCTTTGTTAACTGTCATAATTTCTAAAACCACAAACTCTCACTATAAATATCCTCTGGGCCATTTTAACTACAGCTCTGAGCAGCAAACAGTTTGATGTTGAACAGATGTTTAGTCATCTGCCTGCACTAATAAAACATCAACAAAAGGGAAGAAAAATGAACCAATCAGTCCTTTCTGCCTTTTTTTCTTTTCTTTTTTACACTTTTCTTCAAATGAAATGATAAAAACATGCCTATTCTCACTACAGGTGTTGATTCAAAGCTTAGAATGTAGGATATCATTTCTTCTTTGAAGACCAAAACTGATCGTTATTGTCCCGATCTGGAAACACTTTCTGATGAGCCATTATTTGTAAAGCAGTTGTCAAGGGTTTATAACTGATAAACATTTTAATTAAAGCTTTAATGAGAGTTTTTGGATCGCCAGATTGTGAAAAATCCTCCCTATCTTTTCAACATTTTACTCCATTATGGAGACCCCTTGCTAAAATGTGCAAGGTCTTCCCTAAAATGTGCATTATCTGGATGGGAGCATATGTTACTCTCAAACCTGTGTTTACCTTTAACTTGCCCGTTTCGTATGCACCAATGCATTCACATTATATCAGGGATCCAAGCTTTTTAACTGAGTGCTGATAACAAGCCGGATAGTCCCTCTCCTCTATAGATCTGAGGATGTAGCATCCATGACTTCCAAAAAGATTTACACATTTCTCTCTTTGACCACATAACAGCTTTCCACTTTGCCTCAGTCTAACTTAAAATGTGCTTTGGCCCAGATAAGACTGTGGCATTTCTGATTCCTGTTCACATATGGTTTTATTATATGCATGATAGAGCTTTAACCTGCATCTGTGGGTGGTAGGATGAACTGTGATAACAGACAATGATTTCTGGAAGTGCCCCAGAGACCAGGACATGGTCATGTCTGTTTCAAGTGCTGCCTGTGTCTGCTGACACATAAATGTCTCCATATTGTGATGATATTGTATATTGTAAATGACTGGGTATTCAAAGTTTGCAGCTTTAGCTTAAGGAACATTATTTGGAAATAACTCCACCAGGATACACCAGCTTTTTTTTAGATTAGCTCATCCTTTCTTCTGAGTAACTTAGCTAAGGTGCTCTTTTTATGCCTGATCACATTACTGAAGTACTGCTGGTTAATCAAACTGAGTGTAACTTGTTCCTCCAGCTGTTTCTTTTTACCAATATTTTTTTTTCTGTTCCAACTTTGTTTGAGTTGCTCAAATTTTAGTTGTGATCTCTGCATATGTGTGAAGTAAATTATTGTATGTGAAAAAACTGTGGCATTGAATGTTTTACTTTCAACTTTTATTGCATTTTCTATGCTCTGTTGCTAATACAGTTTTGGATTATGAGATTTACAAGCCATTGCCTTTAGTTGACATTTACATGCACCTGTGGATACCTATTTAAAAGATGTTTTCTAGTTTATGCATGGGTAGGGATGGGACATCAGTAAGTCATCCAATACACTACCACTCACTGAATAAAGAATAGATAAATTGTAAATTGTCGTATGAGATCCATATATATTTGGACACAGACACAAATTTAGTTATTTTAGCTGTTTGCCAAAATATATTCAAGGTCCAGTTGTCTAATCAATATGGGCTTTAAGTTTAGACTTTCAGATATAATTTGAGGGTATTCCCATCCAAATTGGAGGAATGGTTTAGGAATGTAGCTGCCTTTTTANTGAGGGTATTCACATCCAAATTGGAGGAATGGTTTAGGAAAAAATAGCTGCCTTTTTATAAAGGGACCAAAAGTAATTGGACAGTTAACTATAAAGGTTTTGCGTGGGCTTTGTGGATATTCCCTCATGCGTCCATCATTAATCAAGCAGGCAAAAGGTCTGTCCGGGTTTCTTGTCCACATACATGTCAAAGGAGTCCTCAATGAATGTGAAACAGACCATCCTTTGACTGAAACAAAAAAAGCAGAAATCCATAATAAGAGAGCGCACTGGTTAGCTTGGTAAGCTTTTTGAGTTCCCAAAAACGTCTAGACATTTATTGAAGAGAAGAGAGGCGGATGCAGGATCCTTTCCTTTGACAAACCCTTTAACAACATCCAGCCAAGTAAGGATCACTCTCTGTAAAGTAGTCTCAGTATCTAAATCTACCATAAAGACAAAACTTCCTAAAGGCAAATACAAAAGGTTCACCACAAGGTGCAAACCATTAATCACCCTCACAAATAGAAAGTCCAGCTGCTCTGCAGTTAATAGAAAGATATATTGTACAAATATGGCAATATTTTATAAGTATTTATATAGAATTGCTAAAAAATAAATAAAGAGCCAAATAGCTTAGAGATAAGAAAAAGCATCACTGTATATGTGTGAAGTAAAATATTATGTGAAAAAATTGTGGTGCTGTTTTTTTTAAATAATTTATTCATCAGAGGGTTAACACAGAGTGTTAAGCACAGAGTTGTGTAATTCTTCAGCATATATTGTAAAACTAACATTCTCCACTATGATTTTCCAACATAACTATTTCACATTCTGTCATGAAGTCCAGTCAATGAATAATAAACACCACCTCCTCCTAATTAAAGACAGTAACTCAGAGTTTCCACCTATGATTACATAACATTATATAATATATATTAACTATCTGTAATTTGATCAATGTTTTTTCTTTCCTGGAAAGAGATGTGTCTATTGAAATAATGCCAACAATAAACTAAAGAATCATGAGGATTAAAAAAAGCTTTTAGAAGGAATCTTTAAAAAAAAAAAAAGATTAATCGTATTAATAATTTATAAAAACACAAAAAGTTTTAGCTCTTTATAAAGCTATAAATTACAGAACATAGAATTTTAAATATGTATGGATGAGCGAGGAGGTTCAGCACATTTGTGAGCATTATTTAAACACCATCTGCAGCAGTAAAACAAATTAGGAACTGTAATAGAACCATTTATATCCACTCCCACTGATCCGGGAGGATTAAGCTATCAGCATGCAAGTTTTCTGGAAAGAAAAAAACAAAAAAGCCAGTTACTATTTACATTTTTGCAGTTTGCTTTATAAGCCACCAAGGTTTTCCTGATCTTACCAAATGTTCCTGCAACTTCTAAAGTTCTGATGTGATTCAGTTTTTTCTTTTGATGTAACTCATATAGCAGCTACAGCTTTAAGACAGCTTGTGGGGAACTCAGTACAGTTCACTTATTGCTCTTAACAAAGGCAGTTTGGACTGCAGTATTGATAAAATTCTTGTTAATAAAACATGCTTTATACTCAGTAGAAAGATTTCAGAATTGACAGTAATACCAGGAATTAAACAGAAATCACTTTCTCCAAAAAATAAGCTTAAACTGAGCCTGAAATGTGAACACAACCTCATGAACAACAGGAATGAATTGGTGTTACACAGCAGACTTTTGGCAAAAATAACCCGGTCTGTGAAATTAGCCGTGGCGTCCTCGGGGAGAGATTCATTAAGCGAGTGTTTGTAGATAAAACTGTTTTGGCGAAACATTAGTCCTGTTGTACTTTCAACAGTGCCCTATATTTACTCTCATGTTGGAGGTTGCCAGGTGTGGAGGGGTTTTTATCCCTGTTGGTCAGATGTTCACATTATCTCTCATTAGTCAAACTCAGTGTTCATTAATATTTTCATTTGTTGAAGAGCTGTTGTTTCCATCTTCATATACTGCTCATGCTTAAGGCCCCTAAATGAATTATTGGCCTGCAAAACTACAGAGCTGTAATTGTTTTTCTTCTTCTTTCATTTTTTTTTTTTAACCCCAAACATTCACCAGATTGTTTTCTTTTTCAGCCATTCATCCTTATGTCTCTGTGTCCCCTGACTTCAGTTATTGTTTTTGCCATTGTTTACTACAAGCATCTAGAGGGTGCCCTGACTTCAATGGAAAGGGTAATCATTAAAATCATGTTTCCACTTATGGGAATTTCTGCAGTTGCTCTTTGAAAAGGTTATATTTTATTAAATCTGAAATTTGCCCTGTTTACATTTTAAAAATGTGGATGTTTACCCGGGATTTGAAGAAGACATCACAATGTGATAGTAAGTTGGAAAAGCATGTAAGCAAATTAAAAAACAAACCTCTCGCTTAGCTCGTGTTCCACCTCCATTTCTGTCCTGATTTTGTAGAACCAGGTGTGCAGAGCCAAGCTAAGACCATTTCCATATCTTAAAAATATGCATTGTTTAGGGTTAGGGTTCATCATAAAATGCCTCATTCTGGTCCTACCAGCTCTCTAGTTGATAAACATATTATAAAGAACACAATGAAAGGTTGAAAAATCATCAAATTCATAACATTTTAGAAAATTAAACATGCCAAATTTTTTTTCATTAAAAGGGTAGTGCACCCTGAAGTGTGTTTTTCACCTGTAAACAACACAGTATTACCTAATTGTGATGAAAACTACATATACTGTTGATAAGAGTGAATAAAAAAAAAGAAATAAAAAAAAAACTCATAATGCCCTCTACATGGAAAAACCAGGTTAAGTTTTTGTGACATAGAGAGGTTATCTATATCATGAGAAACTTTTAAAAACCTCACAACCCCTCTCTCCAGATGCAGATCCTTGCTTGCAGGCAAAGAAAACCACACCCACCAACGCATATGGTGTAGATTTATTAGTTTCAGATTTCTATTCTTTCGCAGAGTTTA
>CM047991.1:24405903-24434394 GCA_026261665.1 Melanotaenia duboulayi | reverse complement strand
ATATATATATATGTGTGTGTGTATATATTAGCATACTTTCAGAAATAATTAGGCTCAAGCCAAGAGCTTAGATGAAGAACTCAGGTTCATATTTCAAGTTCCTATTTGCATTTTCATAGCTTACATCTAGTGGAAGTATAGAAAAGCTTAAGGAGATGAGTGTGGTGACTATGTAAAGAATTAGTTCACTGCAGTACACAGCTGCACAAAGTATTGGTGTGTTTTTATTTGACATACTGCTTTTGCTTTTGACAATCAAGAGCTGGCATCTGAAGGGAAAACTTGAAAAAGCTCTCGCTTATGCAGACTCAATAGCTCAATCAGCAAAGCAGGCAGGTTTAGAGGTGATGAGGTCAAGTCACATCTCTGCTTCTACAAAGCTGTTTGAAAGCCAACAACAGTGTAAAGACTGAAAGCTGCTGGTGAAGCAGCTACTGAAATGTGAAAACTGACTCCGTCATGATAGTTGCAGGTTTGAGTCTGACTTACAGCTCCACTGAAACAGGAGCTGTTAAGCCAAAGCTTTAGGGCGGTACTGTTGTTTCCTGCTCAATTACAAAAAGTCCTTCATAGAGAAGCTAAATTAAGCTAAAACGAATCACCAAACTCTACTTCTGCCATGATGATATTCCCACTAGCTACAAAATCCCACTCCCAATTCAAAAAGAAAAAAAAAAGCATCCCAAAAATGTAACAGCTTTCGCCACAGGAGAACTGAAAGCAAAGCAACTTCCCACTGAGACAACCAGAAAAAGAATGGAAAGCCCCCCACAAAAAACAAACTGATATTCCTACTTAAGACCCAAACACAAGATTTCTTCTACTCCATTTAAAGCTCTTAATCACCAAGCTTCATTCTATCTTATAGTTCCATATTTTCCCAGCCGAGCTCTTAGGCTGCAGGTTTTCTTGTTGTTAGTAGAGTTTCTTAAAGTAGAATATGAGGTAGAGCCTTCAGTTATCAGGCCCCTCTCTTGTGGACTTAACTCACAGTTTGGATTTTTAAAACAGACACCTTCTCAAACTTTAATTCATCCATCTATCTTTTTATTCTATTCCTGCTTGATCCATTTGCAGCGGGGCTGGAGTCTATCCCTGCAGCTACACCCTGCAAAAGGCAGTGTTCACCCTGGACAGATAGCCGGTCTATCACAGGGCCAACCAGCGGATTGCATTGAATCTTCTCAGCACAGGGTGAGGAACAACAGTGGAACCAGGAACCATGTAGTCTGCAAGCTTTTCATGGTCAGCTTGTTTGAAATANNCAGGAACCATGTAGTCTGCAAGCTTTTCACGGTCAGCTTGTTTGAAATAAATAAATGAATAAACTAGATTACTGAAAATACATTTTAATATTAATGGATGACTATTGAGGCATTATGGTGATTTGGTGAGATAGGTGCAGTGCATACGGATACTTTTTAACCATATTCATGTTTTATGCTTATGTCAAGTGTGTTCCAGTGTTATTTTCTTGTTTGTAGGTTGTTTTCTTTGTTTGCCTTCTGTATGATGCATGTTGTGGTTCATTACAAAGTAGCTGCTGCATTAGCTCCAGCTAATGGGAATCAGAATAAAGGAATAAAAGGAAAGACAGTCATCTGCTTCGACTGGTCATGGAGGGAGAGGACAGGAGAGAGGGGTTAACAAGTAGCATAAATGTAAGCCAAGGATCCCTGCTGAAAAAGGAAAAGAGAAGCACAATTAATGAAATTGCCACATATTTATACATGGAGAACAAAGACTGAAGACGTTTGAGATCAGGCTTAAAACTTTCCCTTTTAATAAAGATTATAGTTAGTGCTGGTTTGGAAAACAATTTACCATTCCTTAAATTATGCTGCCACAAGTTTAGACTGCTTGGCAAAGTCCAATAATTTATTAAGCTCTTCCCCCCAAACGTCTCTCTTTGGTCTTTAGAGGCAGTTATTTTTTTAATAAACTGGTGAAAATAACAGTTATTGTAAACTGTACTAATATGAATCATGTAATGGATTTGTTTAATAATTATACAATATATAATTATACTACCATAGTTGGATTGAACTGGACTGTATGGCTTTTGGTGACTTTGTTATGAATTGGTCTTTAAAGAGCCTTAAAGGCGAGTCTTACCCTGCTTCCTCTAGATTAAGTACGCATTTCAGCGTTTTTTTTGTTTTTCCATCTTTTTTTTTAAATAGCCTTTTTGCTAGGTGTGTGTAAACAAACAGTGATTGATCAATACTTGAACAACTTCTTTACTCTTTCAGGTGAATCATTCACGGTTTATCTTTATTTCATCGAGTCCAGAATTTGATAAATTTGATCCCTTTCACATATTATTACTTTCTATCAAATATTGATTGGTTTATTCTGAAGAAGAAAATATATTAAATCAGACGACAGCCTTTTTATTTTGATTTTTCTGAGATATGTGGTGTTGCAGAAAAATAAAATATGTGAGAGAAATAAACTGTTTTATTGGGGTTTTTTTTTTTCTTCTGACTTTCTGATGTTTGCTTTTTTTCAAATGGGATCTCAGTATCTTTACAGACAAATTTTTCTTCGTATCTTCTGTGTTTTTGTGCCAGAAATGATTTCATTCTGTTCTCCTTTTGCAGTCTTGTTAAGTCCATAATCTGTGGTACACCAAGTACATGCAATGACATTCCCAGATAGAACTAGCAGAAAAGAAATGACCCTCAGCACACACCGCAATCCACTGAAGACCTGACCCATGAAATGCATTCCTCAGATAATTCCTCATCCTAATACACACACACACTTTCACTTTATATGGGTCGGATTCTGCAGAGGGAGTTATTATTCAGCTCCTTACACCTGCTCCTGGACAAAAAAAACAGTTCAAATCTGCGCACTGCATTCAGAGAGTGGACTTGGGTTTCATCTGGAGAGCTACAAGAGTCTTAAAGGATTCTCAGATTTTTATTTATTTATTTTTTCACAAGGTATTTAATCTGTGCCGTAGACCCTAACCCTCTAATACAACTAAAGACATACAGTATCTCACATAAGTGAGTACACCCCTCACATTTTTGCAAATATGCTAGTTTCATGAGACAACACTTATAGAAATGAAACTTTGATATACAGAATATCAAAGTTTAGTTTCCATACAGTAGTTTGATATTCTGTATAACAAAGTTTATTTATAAAGTGTTATCTCATGAAACGATATAGTAAAATATTTGCAAAAATGTGAGGGGTGCACTCACTTATGTGAGATACTGTATATATATATATATATATATGTAACTAAAGAGCATTATCAGAGGATAGCACAATTGAGGGGAGAAAATTCATGTTTGCATGCATCTGTTCACTCTATTCACAGACCACTTTACTAGATATACCTTGCTGGTGTTAGGATGGATTCCTTTTACCTTCAAAACTGCCTAAATTTTTTGTAGCATAGATTTAACAAGGTGTTTAACATTCCTCGAAGATTTTGCTCCATACTGACAATGATAGCATCACACAGTTGCTGCAGATTTTTCAGCTGCGCATCCATTATTTGAATCTCCATCCTAAATGTGCAAATTGCAATCTGGTGACTGTGGAGGCCGTTGGAGTACCGTGAACTCAATGTCATGTCCAAGAAACCAGTTGAAGATGATTTGAGATTTGTGACATGGTGCATGATCCTGCTCGATGCAGCTATCAGAAGATGGTACAGATGGACACGGTCAACAGGAATACTCAGGTAGGCTGTTGTGTTTTAGATAATCCTCCGTTGATGTCCAATGTGTGCCAAGACACTATCCCCCACATCATTACCACCACCAGCCTGAACCACTGATACAAGGCCGGATAGGTCCATGTTTTCATGTTGTTTACACCAAATTCTGACACTACCATCTGAATGTTGCAGCTGAAATTGAGTTTTTCTAATCTTCTATTGTCCAATTTTGGTGAGTCTGTGTGAAATGTAGCCTCTGTTTCCTGTTCTTACCAGACAGGAGTGGCACTGAGTGTGGCCTTCTGCTACTGAAGGCCTTCTGCTTCATGTCTACATGACTAAATGTGTTGAGTTGCTGCCATGTCATTGGCTGATTAGCAGTTTGTGCTAATAAGCAAGGTGACCCTAACAGAGTGAGTATAGACACTCAGTGAGTGTAGTAGTATATATCAATACCAAGCCTCCTTATTATGCTAATAGTCAACATTCATGAACCTGCAACAAGCTTAATTTTGTTTAGCTAAAGAAATTTGGTTTAAAAAACTTGAGGAGTTCAGAGAGTTTCTTGTATTCATCGCTAGGATCTTTTTTTCTTTGTGTTCATCCACTTGTAGCTGGAAGAACCATGTTCATGATCATGTTTGAGATAACAAAGAAGAAAATGTCTTTGTTTTTTTTTCAGTAAAACCCAGATTTCACCCTGAAAAAGAATCACACATTACAACAGCTATTTTATACCCACTAATAAGCTGATGTTTCAGTGGGCTTTGTCTTTTTGCTATCTACTCGTGCATTTGTGAAAGTCCCTCAGCAGCTAATTGATTCAACTCTGATTCACTATTGATTAGGTGTTGTCTGAGCATGCCAACACCAATCAAAGCAGCGATCAAGACTGCTACATATTGATCGCGGAGCATGTTGTTAGTGAAGATGTCTTTGTGATTCATCAGTATGGGCTAGTTTCAGTTTGAATCTTTCAGCGTCTACTGGGTATTGTGTGAGTTTCCAGCACTTTCATCAGCTGTCATCTTCTGTGAAAGTGAAAGCAGGTGAATGAGAATATATGTCTCTTTAAAATCACAATCAAACAGCCAGTCGTTCAGAAAGAATATCAATTAACTTTTGATACAGCCAAAACATCAGCTTGACTTCTATTTTAATTCCTTTCATAGTGTAGCTGAATTTCACAGCTCATAGTAGCCTATGTTTAATCATTTTCCTTTGTGTGTTTTTATTAGCACTGCTATATAAGTCGCAGTTATAATATTTTGTCCCCTCAACAGAAATCAATCCAGTGTTCTT
The DNA here is from genome assembly GCA_026261665.1 of Melanotaenia duboulayi. Classification (NCBI taxonomy): domain Eukaryota; kingdom Metazoa; phylum Chordata; class Actinopteri; order Atheriniformes; family Melanotaeniidae; genus Melanotaenia; species Melanotaenia duboulayi. The sequence continues at coordinate 24,429,410 of CM047991.1, read as the reverse complement.
GAAAAGCTGCCGCTGATGTGGCACATAACCATTTATCCATCCTAAGGAGCTTCACTATTCCTTCTTATCTTCCTCATCTTCTGTGCTTGGCCAAAAATAAAGAGAAAAAAACGACAAGGGGTCGTTATACATTATTTGTATTTTTGGTGTGCCCTGTCAAGCTTTTTTCTTCTTCCATCAGATTGTCCTAATCTACATGCACACAAACAGAGTACATGCAGGAGAAGAAACAACTATCTGCATTTCAGGATAACCTTGCATAAAAACATGCATATTTCCATTCCTGTATGAGCCTAAACCGGCTTCATTTTAGGATTTCTCTATTTGTTCTGTATGTTCAAGCTCTGCAACACTGTGGCCACCAGAACTCATTGTGGTTCCACAAACACCATTTGGTGCACCTGAACACATCATCCGTGATGCATCCTGGGGTCCTCGGGTGTTTTAGGTCTTTCACCATCAGACACTTTCTTCCATGAGACCCCACACTTTTGCTTTATATTCAGTTAACGTGTATCTTTTTGTTTTTCTTTATTTGTATATTCATTTGGGGCAGAAAATTGAGTTTTTTTGCAAATTATTTGTCAAGACAGACAAGCATCAACTTCTTGTCTGTTTATACAACTTCAAAAGAGAAACACACATACATAAAAATCTATACTAAGTATGTGTATACACATCTCTGCCTTTCTACTTACGTATGAAACTTAAGTTTTCTGCACTTGACAGTCTACAGTCTTTGAAGAGGTTCTGTCAAAGATGAGTAAAATATTGGGAAAATCACCCAAGTAATATTTTAATGTACTTAAACCCCTCCTCTTTGTGTTAAAAGTTGTGCTTCTCAATTAATGAGAGGCAACACACTAACATGATAACACTAATTATTCTAAATTTAAAACAGTACACCTTTTCTAAAGAGACAGTCACTACTTTTTTCCACAATGAATAAATGTCCATATTTTTGAAAATGCAGCACGAGCTTTGTCAGTCAATTTCTTGTAATTTTTTTTAATGTCAGAGTAAACTTCTGCTACATTACCTGGATGTGAATGATTCCACTGCAAACAGGAGCTTTTTATTGCGGATTTAGTATACTTTAAAAAGAAATTATCTAAAGTGTTAAATTGATGAGGCAAAACATATTTTTATTTTGTGGGATTAAATACTTAATTAATTTAGCTTTAAAAGTAAGAACATTTGTATTTGATTGATTATTTCTCTGTTGTAATGATGCTTTTTGGTAACAGATTTCATACCGTTGGAAAGCCTTTTTATTACACCTTTAAATGATGTCACATTTGTAAGGAAAATGTGTTTGTGGGATGAGCAGCAGAGATGAATATGTGGGTTATGCCTATGAAAAACNATGAGCAGCAGAGATGAATATGTGGGTTAAGGCTTTTGAAAAATTTGCCAAATCCTTTCTGCCAATGCCCAACAGCTTGTTTTCCAGACTCTTGCTCAGTGTCGTTTATTTGTTTGGATAATAGAAGTCTGAAGGAAGAAGACATATTGGCAGTTTAACAATTTATTAATTTACCAAACAGGGCCTCCAGTGATGATAAGCCTTGTTTCTGCGAGATGCTAACCCACACCATCACACTGCCACCACTAAAAGCTATTACTCTGTCGGTGCAGCATCTTATTTTCTATCTTCTCTAAACTTTGACACTTTAAATCAATTGCTGTTTGCAGAATCTGGACTCATCACTGAACATAACATTCTTCCACATGTCTCAGGCATCAATCAGGCAACTGATTGCCAACACGTAGGTTTACTAGAAACTCAAAACAAAAGTCAGGAGCAGAATAATTTGTTTGGCATTGGCAGAAAAGATTTGCCAACTTTATTTATTTATTTTTTTTTTTATGGGCACAACCCACACACTCATCTGCTGCTTATGTATTTTATTTAAAAATGTGGGACCATTTAAAAGGGTAAAAAAAAAAGGCTTTCCAACTCTAGAAGCTTTATTCCCAAGAAGAGCAAGATTTGTTAAAATAATGGAAATGAGCCACCAAGTATCAATTTTCTTATTTTTTGTGCTAAGTTTATTAAATAAAAACAAGAAAAAAATGGCCTAATTTATATTAAAGATTCAGTTCTCTAAAGGTGGAAGGCTCCGCTGTTTGATTTATTTTCAGTCTGTGGAAGCTGAAGCTTAAATCTGATTGTTTTCTTCTTTTTTATTCCAAATAAATAACATTTCAACCTATCAAAATATATTACAACCAATGACTAATGAAACCATATCATTGTATTCTTGTCAAATTGTGGAAAAACAGTCACCTGAATCAATCTGACAACAAATTGTGACATACAGGGTGTATGAGAAGGCCAAATTTAGCCTGACCTGGAATCTGCTCTGTCAAACTCATTTAAAACATCATCACACATTCTCCATCAAGTTTCCAGGAATAGATAGACACATTTTTGTCAGCTCCATTTCTGAGACAAATTGATCTGAAAGTACAGTAAACCGAACTGAGAAACATCATCTGACCTCCTCCTGAAGCTCCCACTGCTCCTCCCCAGGTGAGCCGGAGGGGGGGGAAGAGATATCCTGAGCGCATCTAGGACATGCTGTAATTCCCTTTGACAACATCTTAAATGGCTTTGGCTTATTTGTCAGGCGACTGAGCGTGGATGGGGGTGGAAGAGGAGGAGGGGAAGGAAAAGAGTATGGTGGGGGTTGATGTAACCAGGCTGAAATCACAGTTTTAACATCCCAATCTGTCAGAGTATCTGAAAATGAGACATCTGACAGGCTGTGGTGCTGCAGAAGGTGTCAGAAACACCAAAAAAAGAAAACACGCGAGTACAGGCGCTCACACATACACATTTTTACGCTGCCGCCTGCTGAACTTGCTGATTTTAGAGGTTTTACTGGATTATCTGTCCCGTACTGCAGCTGTGACTTCTCTATATTTGGGGATTTGGTTAAATGTCTTCTGCACTGATCAAATACTCTTTGAACGCATCCTCTATGGTTTGTTTTATGTTTCTTAAAAGCACCTGAAGTCATATCAGTCTGTCTTTGTTGGTGATCAATGGCAGAACTTATGTCCTGTAAAATCATCAGAATGCTGTTTTTGTCATGTGCTTTCCTTTTTTTAAAACATTTTTTTTTATTTTTGGGATTTAGAGCGAAAGATCTTAATGCTGTGATCTAACACTGCATTAAGATCTTAAAAAATAAAATAGAACAGGAACAATGAATTTGGTAGTTTCGAGCATATAGCGGAAACTAACAGTTATTTTCATTATTTATTCATGTAAAGATTTGTTTTTTTCCAACTGCCCTGTTTTTGTTTGCCTTTAAAAGATAAGACATCAGTTTAATATTCACTATTCAAGGACTGTTCTGTACTTTTGTTAGACCAAGTTATTATTTTCAGGATTTATTTCATTTATTGTATAAAAACATCTGTTTAATTTTTACACAGCTCATACAACTTTTTCTCTCTTAACTAATGTTAAGTGGCCAGTGGCAGGGGTAATAGATCAATATTTTCAAAATCCTTGTTTTTTATTAATTAATTAATTTATTTAAAAGGCTAATTGATTAATTTATATGTATTTCCTTGCTTGTTTTGGTAAAGAGTTCACCGAGAACAATAAATGACCTTAGAGCATTAGCACACACATCTGTGACTCTGTTGTTGCCCTTCATTACAATTATGGCTATTCAAAATTTTAATTTTCCAATAAGTGAAATTTGATAAATTGCTAATAAGCAATTGGATTTCAAAACCATCTGTAAGCTGATTTCATAAGTGAACTATACAAGTAATGATAGGAATTGGCTGATAATAGCAAAGCAAAAAGAAACATCCTTATATACTCTGTTTAAAGACATCATATCTCCTTTAAAACATTTTTATTATATTTTGATTTATTTTCCATATTAAGTAAACCAACTCAACAAAAAGACAAAAAGAAAACAAAAAACAAAAGAAAACCTAAATTCAGAAATTTACTATTTATGCTTAGACAAAGAAGAAATCAAAACATGGTGACCCATGCTGTTACTGATACAAACAAATGGAGACAAGATAATACAATTAACCTAGTTGGAAAGAACAAAAAAAAAACNAAGATAATACAATTAACCTAGTTGGAAAGTCCAAAAACACCAAACAAATGTGTCTCAGCGTTCAAGACGGGATGCTAAAAAGAGCTGGAAAATATAATCCTGCATGGAACATGCATTGAGGTGATTTTATCAGTTTTATTGCAGAACTGTTCGACGCCTGAATTTGCCACATTTCTACTAACTTTCTGTCAAACTACCAGGATTTCAAATTGGCATCTATTTTGTGACAGGTAAGAAATTTTATGAGCATTAGTTGGGTCGAGTTCAGTACAAAATGCCAATGCTAGAAGGTTCTGACTTTAATACAAGAAGCTGCAGTTCATTTTAACAAAAAGTCAACATCTTTTCATCATGTCTGCAATGAGTACTTGACTTTAAGAAATTGGCTATTTAAACTAGAGAAATGCCTTTTCTAATCTTTGACCCAGTTCTTTTTTGTATGTATCTGTAGCCATGGTGTTTTCCGATTAGGAAACAGATTCATGTTTTAACTCTAATTGAGTTTCAGAAAAACTGGCATATTGAGGAGTCTTGCCAAGATGAGTGTTAGATTGATAGAGAATTTAGTAGAAATATGTACTGAGAATGTAATAAGAGGACATGTTTCCTTGGAAGAGTAGAGTAAATTTTCCATGTGAATCTGTCTAGAAATACATCCATTCATTGTCTTTACCCACTTTCCAAAAGAGGGTCACAGGGGCCTAGATTTCTTCTGCTATCAGGCAAGAGGAAGGGTACACCCTGGACAGGTCACTAGTCCATCATAGGGCCAAAACAGAGACAGATAACTGCTCTCAAACACTCATTCATTAAAGCTAAAATGTGTAAGAATTACAGATATCTAGTGGTCAAGATGGGCATAGAAATTACTTCAAATGCCAAGCACTGTTGTGTATGAACGGTGGCCATCAGTGTCCAAAATTATGATAATAGATATATTACGATGTGCTTTTTATGGTGTTATCAGAAGGAGCTGGTTCTGCTTTTTTAAAGCATAGAAGGTTTTCATTTTACACACAGTTGTTTGTCCATTCAGAGATAACATAGTAAAAATGGTGGAACAAATATTTCTGCTGCCATGTATATTGATCAACAGCAAGTACATATAAATGGTTAATTTTACGAGAATGAAAACATAAGCTATTTAAGTAACATGGTTAGGAAAAAAGAAACATTTAAATATTGAATTTTTCTGTTATTGACGTGATTTTGTTACATGCTGCACCTTTGAAGTGAAATTTTGTCCTGTGTTTTTCCAACAATCAATGTTAAAGGGCTTCCAGCATAGCCAGCAAATAAAACTAACAGATTGTTATGCAAAGAGTAAAAATGATCTGCCATCAAATGATAATACATGGTCTCTGTATTGCATTTGAGTGAACATCTTCCAGCTCTTCTGCTCTTGACATGGAGTTTTACCAACATACAACACTTCTAAATCTCATCAAAAGTCAGTACTAGCCTATATTTTACAGAAGGGGGTCTACTTTATTCTGCAGTCCTCCTGGTACAGGTGCAGGAAGGTTGCTTGTCATCTTAGAATATTTGTTGCAGCTCCTGTGAGTTTAGTGTGTGTTAGTTTTTTCTATCTTCATGAGGCCTCAGACAAACTCAGTGTTGAGACCATGGCTCAGCAGGGTCCAGACCTTCTACAGGATGACTCCTTTTTCCTTTTATGTCCAAAGACTGGATGTATGGGCTCAAAATGCCTTTTTGCAAACATTTCATTTAAAGCATTAAATCTTCAAGAGTTTATTTTGCAAAACATGATGTAGCATATTCATCCATTAATTTTCTTGACAACTATCTGAGGTCAGGCCAGGGAGTAGCTGCCAAAGCAGATAAGCCCAGACTTCTTCTACCCAGCCAGTTCTTTTAGTTCATCTAGGGGGATCCCGAGGCATTCCTGTTGCGCCCCTGAATAGAGGTGGTATCTATAGAGGTAATAGAAGAAATGATCATAAGAGTGACTAGACAATGTTTCCTCGTGAGGGAATTTACTGGAATACACAATTAACAAACAACTTGAAACCGCCTGGTTCAAAATTTTAGGACACATACTACAGGTACATACATATGGTTTCTCTGAAACAGTTCAGATTTAATTTGTGGCTAACACAACACACTCATTCGCTAATAAAATATTTGTAAAACATGAAATCATTACTTAAACAGTGCATAAGTATGTGTCAAATACACGTTACGTTTACACAAATACTTCACCATTGCGCGACTGCTGTTTACTTGCACTAGCACATCTAACTCACAAGGCATATGCTAACACACCTATTAACCAGAGAACCAGAGTATAATATGATGCAATTTCAACACTCAAACACACTAGCAGCATGAAAAAACAGGCTAACAAGTGTAACAGTTATGTTCAGTGTTACATACATGTTACATACCGCTGCTGTCGGGCGCAAACCTCCTATGTCCAAAACGGTTATTTTTCAAAAAACAAATAAAACTGTATGGTTTTTGTATGATTGGACATAATGTCATCAAACTTGGTATTGTGTTTTACATCATATATCTTTGGTTAAATATTTGTAAAACTACAGACAGACATAAAGGGTGACCAATAGTACTTATTTATGAAAAAAAAAAATCATGAATTTTGGAGATAGGAGGTTTTTGCCCGACAGCAACAATATGTGATAAAGAAAGAAAGAAATTATTATCTATTATCTATTAAGACTAGATGATGGTTCCCCCTGAAAGATTTACTGGAATGAGGAAATCCTGTCGAATCCTCTATGAGCATTATAGAATGAACAATCGATTCCAGAGTAGCGGATCAGTGCCAGAGCACTGAAAATATGACCTGAACACTCTATTAGCTGTCTGAAATTGTATAAAGAAATTACTTGAACACCATGACATTAAAATCATCTTAAGGAAATAGATTTTACTGGTTTTAGTCTTGTTTTAACAGCTATAGTTTCTATATAGTCATTTTCTATGTCTCACAAACATGTCTTATCTCTGTAGTAAGATGACATTTTTCAGCTTGTCACATTCCCAGGCTAGCCGGAAGATGTAGTCCCTCCATTGCATCCTAGGTCTTCCCGATGGTCTTCTCCCAGATGGATGTGCCCGAAACACCTTACGAAGGAGGTGTCCAGGAGACATCCTGACCAGATGCCAAGCCACGTGCTCTGGCTCCTCTTGATGTGGAGGAGCAGTGGCTCTACTCTGAGTCCCTTCCAAATTGCCAAGCTTTTCTCCCTATACCAGGCTGCTTTATTTCCAGCTGTGGACCATGGTTTTGGATTTGTTGATTGTCATTCCAACCTCTTCGCACTCAGCTTTGAATCGCTCCAGTGAGATGTGGAGATTGCAGCCTACTGAAGCAAACAGAACCACATCATCTGCAAAAAGCAGAGACCTAGTCCCAAGGCTACCGAACCAGGTCCCCTAAACACCTCAGTTGTTCTAGAAATTCTGTCCATAAAAGTTATTAAGAGAATTAGTGACAAAGGGCAGTCTTGGTAGAGTCCAAACCTCACTGGAAGCTAATTCGACTCATTGCTAGTAATTTAGACCAAGCTCTGGCACCCGTAATGCAGTGACAGGGCAGCTCATACAAGGGGTCTGGTATGCCATATATCCAGAGCACCACCCACAGGAGTCTAGGGTAATTGAATTTAATCTTTTCAATGATGCATCATGATGTGGACAAGGACAGTTCTGCATCGATGTAGCAACAGAACATAATCGATTTTAATAATATAATGTATATATATATACTGCTGCTGCTTGTGTGTGTGGCATGATCTACACTGCTGCAATAGCTCGGCAAGTCTGAGGCTTAATCCATTTTGAAACCTTCACTTACGAAAACTAAAACTAAGCAAACATACAGAAAAAATTNTACGAAAACTAAAACTAAGCAAACATACAAGAAAAATTTCAGTATCTCACTGGAAATACTTTTATTGTCTTGGGAAAATCATGTAAGATTACACACGAAAATTAATAAAAACCAATAAGCAAGCTAGTAGTTAGCATGCAAGGATGGACTAAAGGGATTTAAACAACTTTGTCAATTAACAAATGTTTACCTCAACAATATGTTCAATAAAAAAATTGATTAGAATACTTATAGGCAAATGTTTTCTGGCCAGAAAGGTGAACATTAGTAACATTTTCTTCACTTGCATATTCTGACTGAACTGACTACGAAAAGACAAAACACATTGCTTTACTGCAAGAAATTTTGATTATAGTAATATTTCTTGATTTTCTGGCAATGGAAAAAAAATCAATAATGAAGTTGAATATAGCATCATTGTTTATATGTATATCATTGACATCTGAAATAATTATTAATAAATAGAGTTCATATTTATTTGACTCCTTGTATTCATTGATGAAGAAAGTAGCAATGTGCAGATATAAAAAAAACTGAAGATGCAACACAAAGCAATACATCATGATGCATTGCTGAATCAAATCAAATCAAATCGTGAGACCAGTGAAGATGCACAGCTCTACATGAGTCCCTGAGGGACATAGTGGAATGCCTTTTCCAGGTCCACAAAGCACATGTAGACTGGTTGGGCGAGCTCCAATGCCCCCTCCAAGACCCTGCAGACGGTGAAGAGCTGCTCCACATGGATGAAAACCACACTCCTCCTCAGTCTGAGATTCAACTATCATATCTGACAGACTCTCCTTTCCACGATCTTTGAATAGACTACCTTGGGAGGCTGAGGAGTGTGATCCCCCAGTAGTTGGAACACACCCTCCATTCCCTTTCTTGAAGTCTCCAGTGTCCATGCAATGCTACAGAGGTCTGTCAACCAAGATAGGAAAACCCTGACAGCCCCACATTATGCAGAGCCTTAAGGAACTCCGGGTGGATCTCATCCACCCCCGGGGCCCAGCGACCAAGGAGCTTTTTAACCACCCCAGCAACCTCAGACCCAAAGATAGTAGACCCTTCCCCTTGGGTCCACAAATTCTGCTTCGTCATAGAAAAATGTGATGGTGGAATTTAGGAGGTCTTTCAAGTATTCCTACCACAAACCTACAACATCCCAAGTCAAGGTCAGCAGCAACCTATCCACACTGTACAGAATGTGGATAGGGTATTGCTTGTCCGTCCTGAGCTGTGTATCGAGGAGAGTCCAACAATATCTAGCCGGAAAAGCTCAGCCTCACCCATCAGCTCAGGCTTCTTCCATTCCAGAGAGATGAGATTCAGCATCCACACAGCTAGCCTCTACAGCTGAGGATCAGACCGCCAGGGTCTCTGCCTTAGCCACCACCCAACTTGTACTGCACCTGATCCCTATGGCCCCTCCCACAGATGGAGTGGCCCATTTCACCAATTCGGGTTAAAGCCTGACCGAGCCCCGTGGGCAAAAGCCCGGCCACCAGACGAACTCCATGCCCCACATCCAGGCCTTGCTCCAGAAGGGGAGCATCAAAGAGAGACCTGTTTGCCATGGGGGACTATACTAGGGCCATAAAGTCCCCAACAACATAGCTCCTAGGATTATCGGGATATGCAAACTCTTCCACTGCGGTAAGGTGAAAGCTCAAGGAGGGTGATGTAGCCTATTTTTAACTTTATTCCAAACATGTTTCAGCTGGCAACAGAATGGGCAGCCATCTCAGGCCCCCCCACTTCACCAAGAGTGTGCTTAAAATGTCAGGATATTTTGATCTAAAACATAATAAGAATAATTCAGAAAAAAACACACAAATATATAATAAAACTATTTTAATTAAAATTGTAATATGCATAAAAACTTGATTGTATGCTATTTTAATCATGGCTGCATGCCATGGAAATATGACGGTTGGCATGCAAATAGTAGTAGTTTAATCATCTGCTGCTTCCTCTGTCATATGGTGCATGTGCAGTTTTTGTACAGTAGAGAGCTAGAATCTTTGAGATTCACAAATAAAAGAACTCTGAAATTCTGCTGCAGTTTTAGACTATTTTGTAGTGGAAGATTGCATTTGCAAAATTTTGTACTGCTGTTCCACATTTAATAAATAAAAGGGATTTATTTGGCTAACTTGGTTTCTAAAACTGTGTCATGTATGCTGATGTTTCCTCTTATATTTAAATATTCAAGATATCACTCTGCACATAAAAAAGTTCTGAATTTCCTTAAGGTTAAAAGAATACTGTGAAAGTCACACCAATATGATGTAAGCTAACTACAAATAAATGAATGTGTTATATTGTATGAAATGATCAAGTGCCAGTAAAAGTTAAGCAGTAGTGCTGAGATGGTCAATGAGTGGGTTTAAAAACTGACAATTTGCCTTCTTAAGCATAAGATGAGTGTCTTTGTCTTGGAGCTATGAACCGCGCCCATCTGCTGCCCGACCAAGGTTAAAACAAAATGCTAAGAACATTATATAACATCACTGCAGCGCCACGCATCTGCACACAGATCTGATTCTTAATGCAGGCGGTGCTGAGGGAATCACTTCTCAAACTCTCAGACATTACACTGGGGAGTTTGCATCTTGCTCTGGTGACCCGGCGGCGCGTAGGGAATGTAAAGGAAAACACGTTAGTCTAGTTAGATGTGACAGACTCAAACAGCTGCGGGGGGCTTTGATGTGGAGGAGTCAGGTGGTTTCTGTACGCCGCCTCGCGGTGTTAATATAGGTTAATACGACACAGAAACATAAAGGTATACAGCCGAGAATAAACATGACAGCAAGAAAGGAGGGAAGCGCTGACGCACTTGTCCAAACGTGGCCCAACAAGACAAGTGAAGCTGACAGGAGCATGAACACACTCAGTACATACACACTCAGATACATGTATAGACACACACACGCACGTATATAAATAAATATATATGCATACACACATTGAGTGCAGCGATGAGAGAGAGTCTGTGTTGGTGTACTGTCTGTTCCTGCGACAACGCTTTCATTTCAGCTCTGACCCAAATAGACCCACATGTCTCTGTGTGTGCGTGCATGAGTGTGCATGTGTGTGTTTGATTGAGAAGAGGGTTTACTCCATTTCTGAGGTCTCGCAGTTTGAGGAAACATTTTACTCATTGAGGTCTGATGTTAGAAACAAGATTTGTCAGATATCAAGGTTAGACGTCACATTCACAGATGCATGTACAAAGTTTAAACGTGTGCGTATGCGTGAGTTTGGGTGTGTGTTTTTGTGTGTTGAATGCATGTCTGTGATTTAAAGGTGCACTGCATCCCAGTTTCACAGCTGTGTACCTTTTGTGAACGTCAAACAATTCTCCCATCACAATGTTTTTCAAAAGTTTTGACCCCGGTGGATTTTGGTTCGCTGCTGATTTGAGCTGTATTTGTATTCAGGTGAGTGAGGTCATATGATACACACTATAAGCACACACACATGCTGGCAGCGCACTGTAAGCACACACAATTACAGTCTCACACACACAGCAGATGGTAAGTACGATTCTGTGCCGAGCCTGGTTCCTGAAAAATAGCACAGAGATTTGAATACAGTCTTTGTGCACCCAGGACCTCAATAGGCTCGATGCCATTGTGTAACGGACCTCCTTTCATAGAGATGGAGAAGCAGAAAGAGGGAGGAGGGCGAGAAAGAGAGATGTGCCACAGGCCGGAAAAGTGTGGAATAAAAACGAGAAGGAGATGGAGAGGAAAAGTAAAAATGGGAACAAAGAGGGGAGAGACAGGATCAAAAGAGTGAAAGGTAGATAGATAGAGATGTATAGATTTGGAATAAACAAGGAGCAGTCAGGTCTGAAGGAGAAAAGAAGAGTACAAAAAGCGATAAAGAGGTAGGATGTGCATTAAAAATGTGTCTCCAAACTCAGAGGCAATTCTGGAGTCTCTTGGAGCTTATAAAATTTCTCAGGCGACCCCCCAAACAGGGTTCATCACCCTTATATTATAATATTGTGTATTGTAACAATAATATGTTGATAATATCATCTCTAAAGGCTTTGTTGTCGTAGCAGTTACCCTTAAAACTCTGCTGGATCACTAGTACCCCCGAGCGCTAATGCTTATACTGTCAATAGTTTCTTAGGAACGGTAGGTTGTAACCGTGAGGTAAATTGTGATCGATCACATATCGTATCCTATAGGGAAGTTTCCCAACCTATTTTCCTTGTGTACCCCCTTCAAGCGTATACTAAAAAGCCATGGACTCCCTGCCCCACCGCATGCTGAAACCACGCTTGGTTTTATGCGTTCAAAAGTGAGATTCTCACCATAAATAATGTATTCTGGCTGAGTCCTGTCCTTCCGTAAAGCCCAAGTTAAATGAACAATAGCCTATAACCTTACGTTTTTCCCTTAAAATAGGGAAAACTTGTGGACATAAATTACAATGGCTCTTAATGTTCAAAGCCTCAGGGACCCCCTGTGCTCTTTGGGGGACCCCCTTGGGGATCCTGGACCTCAGATTGGGAACCACTGTTATAGGGGATCTACCAAGGTCTCCAGGCATTTATAACATGTCCAAGAGCTTCACAATCCCACAAAATGTAATGTTTTTTCAGAGACTCTATTGGTAAAGGCATAATGAGTGATCCATGATAGTGAGATTATTTACTAAAGTTTTTTTTTTTTTTTGTTTTGTTTTTTTTGTGGTCTCTGTTATTACTATGTTGCTAAGACACCTCTATTTTGAGAAGACCTACGACACCTGGTAAGTATGATGAAGCTCCTTCCTGTCAAACCTTTGACCAATTAGATAGCTTTATGTCCAACCAGGAGCAGCCAAAGATCAACAGCTCCTAGTTAGTCTTCTTTTGCAAGAACAAAGCAAAGATGATGTTTTTTGACGCACAATGGCACCATCAAACAAGTTGACCTGGAGTTGGTTTCTGGAGAATAGTAGGTAAATAGTAGATCAAATAACTGTATACAGCAAGAAAACGCCTGGAAGAAAATGTGTAAATAGTTTCTGTTGTGTTTCTTTCATTGCCAATATATTTTCTCTTGAATATAATTTTATATAATATAATTTTAGCCTCATATTTTGGAAACTGAGGGTGGCCTGAAAAAAAAATATGTCTGTATGTTGACGTATGTTGATGTTGTCATTATAAATGTTCAGGTTCCATGTGCATTTTTACATTGAAATACAAACAAGAGAACAAAAAATAGCAAAATGGCTTGCAGTTTTAAGGGTTTTAGCTTTTAAGGCTTTTGCTATTCTTCTAGTTATCCCAATTATTTACAATTTCTATTTAATTAAATGGGGCAATACAATTTAACTTCCACTTAGTAGCACAGTATCCACATTTCTTGCAAATAAATTCTATAACTTAGCATCCTTTGCTTCACAGTTACACTCAACTGAACACACCTTTAATTGGATAAGGTACTCAACAGGAGCAGGACAGACTGAGTTGCTCTGAGCTAAATTTGCAACTGTCTTGAGCTCTTTTTTGGTTTTTCCTTTTTTCTTTTTTTTCTCAGAGCCAAACAGAAAACCTCTCTTCATTTTGACAAACCCGCTCTATGTTTATTTACACAAAACACACCACCACTACTCCCAGTAAGGAGTGGGGAAAGGTGGGGCCCCTTTAGGGAGTTCAGTGCCGGCTGACCAATGTCATTGTAAACTCTCTACATTGTCTCTGCGCTGTAGTGATTCAAAGTTGGTCAGTCCTTGGGGGCCCCCTTCTGGCTTGGATCCCCAAGCATATGCCTAGTATCACCTGTTGGTGACCGGTGCCACTGACTAAAGTGGTAAAACGTCTTTATAATGCATTCTTGTGCAAGGTTTTAAAGTATGATGTCGAAGTAAGAAAGTTGAGCCTGCATTAATCTGCACTTAATGAAGACACAGGATACATAGATGATGCTTATATCAGCATTTAAACATTTGTGAATTAATTGAAAACATAAAGGAAATGCAGTTATTTTTGCCATCATGTGGCCATAAATCAAAGTGTTTGGCAAATGAAAATGTTAAAGTTTCCAGAAGAAACAAGCAAATCAGCTAAGTGATTCCAATTCACCCTGAGAGAGGACATGAAAGTCTGAACAAGATCCCCGTTCATAACACTGTGGTGAACCATCTTTGAATTGTTAAGTTATATTTGGATCAAGGTAGAGGAACAAAAGCCAGACCAACCAATGTCTGCCATCCAAAAACTACAGACAACATGGCTGCAAAAACATACATTAGCGGGACAACGGAGCTGTTCCATACAGAAGTGGTTACAACTTATTTTCTTTCTTGAGAGGTTTCTATCATCATGTCTGAAAGGTAAATGCGTAATGTTGCATGAGAATTTCCTTTGCAGGAACCAGGGGGCTTAATCCAAATCTTGGAAAATAGCCCAAGGCCAGGATAAAACGTCCGTCTTAATGCGTTTGGCCACAGGTTTGTCAGAGGGAGAACGAAAACAGAACCAGAATGTACAGCTGTAGAAACAGACTGAAATATGACGCTTTTGGCTCACTCAAACACTCTCACAGTGTCAGACTTCTTTCTTTTTGCTGTAAAATAACAGATTTACATTTTTTTAAAGGTGTTAATGTATAACATTTTAACATGTTTAAATCAGTAACACTTTCAATTTGAAACAGAACTGTCACAATCACCATTTTCCCCAGACAGCAAAGCTACACAAAACACGTAAACTTTTGAGAAGTAATGCACTTTAGGTGAGGTGTGAAAACTGAGCTGAATACAGCACAAATCACAGCTTACTGTCAACTGAGACTTGCACTGTTTAATTCAGCGTCCCTATCCTACTTTTTACTTTTCATACATGTCAGTGTTTCTCCTGAGAGGAGGCAGGATGCAGCTTCTGTTCACTTCCAAGCATAGATTAAATCAGTGCTGCTTTCTTTATATTTATAGTAATAGTGATGGGAATTTTAACTGTATAAAATTATGGGATCTGATCTGCTTTAAATATTTAACTAAAGTGACCAAAAGGCAATTCAAATCCTTTAGAATATAATATATAATAATATATAATATATAAAATATACAATTTCAAAATTGTTTTTTATAATAATAATAATAACAATAATAATAGTAATAATAATAAGAATAAGAAGAATTTATCTTATATGAACGGCCCCTTTTTTACATGAACCTTTGTTCTAAATACATATACCAATTAAAATATATACACATACATACACACATTTATACACATGTAAAAAAAACTGATAAGTGTAAAATAATTTATGTTTTGTGTTGTTATATAAAAATTCCAGCATGTTTATAATTTAGCTGGAAACATCAATTGTGAATGCTGCTTCATGTGCAGGGGGCAGCATTCACAAAAGCAGCTGGTGGTATTAAAACATTAACCAGCGAGAAAAACCAGAAGAAAAACAGGCTTATGTGTTTACACTGCTGCTTTGACCTCTCATCCATATTGTAGCTAAGTTTTTTTTCTTATTTACTCTCAATTTTAATGAGCAGACACTACTCTGGCTTTGGATTTTTAAACATTGTGGTCACTGCTGGTTGCCACGATGACCACACCCCCACCCACTGATTATAGTACCAAAGAAGGACACTTTGCAGTGTTCTCAGTCCCTGCAGACAGAGTTTATCCTCCACACAGATTTACAGATGTGCACTACTCCAGAAGCCTTAGGCAGCTCTTTGTTCTGGACCGGGATAAAGTTGGCATTGCTGTAACACCAGTTTTTCAGTGCTGGAGCAAGAGTCTTGACATTTGTAACAGAACTGGTTTTAATTTTTCTTCAGCACCAAATCAGCACTGAAAACACTAGAAAACTCAAGTTATTCCATGTGTATAGAAATTTGGTAGAAATGATGTTTTATATAGTTTTGTGTGTAAAGAGAGTAAATTGCATAGTTTTCTTAAATTCTTGGATTAATATTATTTCTATCTTTTATTTTTTTTGTCTGAATTTTAGTGGTTTTATTTCATAAAAAGAAGAACCCCGTACACGGTTACTGAATTTATCGAAAACAGACCCAGAAGTGTAATCACTTTCAGCTTGAAATGCTCAATAATAAACCAGCATTTACATAGAAAATCATGTGCTTTTCATCACAGTTACATGCTGAATTACTTTATGGTTCTAAAGAATACCAAGAGACTTTAGTTTCTGCTGTTAAGAGCGAAGAAACAAACCACTGTGTTGTTGAGATGAACAGTTGGTCACAATTTACTTTTAATTATTTTTATGATACTCTCATTTCTCACAGAAAGGCATAGCTTTTTTTTTTTTTTTTTAAGGAATCTTGAATCATAGCAACCAGTATGTCATTTTGCCTCCTTCTACATTAGCAGCATTTACAAATGTCTGCCAGAAAACTAGTGATGAAACTGAACTGAAAGGCTCAAGATGGAGAGTAGACTGAGCCAGAGATCAGGGGCCTGTTGCACAAAACCATGATAGGGGATTCAGCCAGGATATGGTCATATTGGATCAAGTCATGCGTGATCGGGTTGCACAAAAGCGGGATAGTGGAAAGTGTGATATGTTATGACATAAGTTCCCATGGAGATTTATTCTGTGCAGCTAGCCTGACCCAGACCAGGCTAAGTTCCAGGATCTATTTAATCTCATCCCTTATTACTGTCAGCTGTCACAACAAATGGAAACCAATATTTATTTCACTGCACTCTACACATTGTTATCACATTAAATCTGTTCATCTCTCTGTCCTCATATATATAGTATCATGTATATATCATGTTTGTTTCTGAATGTTCTGAGAATGTGGCATGCACTATCATATGCTGCAAATGTTCTTTCTACAGATGAATCTATGAAGTTGCTGTAGGTGCATGATCTAATGCTGAAATTGAGT
Organism: Melanotaenia duboulayi; assembly: GCA_026261665.1. Taxonomy (NCBI): domain Eukaryota; kingdom Metazoa; phylum Chordata; class Actinopteri; order Atheriniformes; family Melanotaeniidae; genus Melanotaenia; species Melanotaenia duboulayi. Next base: position 24,412,547 of record CM047991.1, on the reverse strand, counting down.
TTGTTTAATAAAGGAAAATCCAAAATCCATTTTAAACTAAATGAATAAACTAAAATAGATTTGTAATAGGAACTGACCTAATTTAGCTATAAAAATGTCCATGGAGGTCAAGTGTTTGGTACCATTGAACCCCCAGCCCCTCTTGCTAGATTCTTTACCACAGGATTTGTGTACTTACATTTCAGTGTGCATTCACACGAGGGTAATCTGTGGGACTTGGTTTGATTGGGTCTTCTTTGATTTGCTTTCAGGCTGCAATTTACATTTGCTCGCTAGGGGCAATATTCCTCAAAGTGACCATTGACCAACAAGAACAAAGAAGTAAATCTGGTTCATTGATTGGCCAGGACTGAGAAGAGGCTCGTTCACCCCAAGGAAATCATAGAACAGCACCACATTTCTGCAGTTTTAGGGCTTCTGTTTTTAATTGGTGTTCAAACCTAATGTGGTTTTCACCACATCAACAAGAATGAGCAGCAGGAGAGGCAGTGAGCTATCTGACACTTTAAGCCATGTTACTTCCTCTCTTTGCTTCACTGGCTGATCAGCTTGCTTTCACACTGCAAACTGTAACATGGTTCACTTACAAGTGAACTGAGACCACAGGTTTTCAAGCCAACCAGCGTTTGCTTCTTTGATCCGCACCAGTATTTGAATGAGTATTCATACTGCTCCAAACAAACCAAACTATCTTCGGATGCAGACCAGGGTTCAGTTAAAGAGGACCAAGCAGTGACAGTGTGAATGCCCCCTTAAAGTAGCACAAACCATAAGAGACAAGAGTTTACATGAGATTTAAAGTGTTATCTTTCAGTTTAAAAAATTACCATGGCAATAAGCAGCTTCATCTCAAGCTTTTCTAAACTGTTTATTTCTATATTAACTGTCTAATGAACTCCAATTCATAACTTCATGAACAGCAAGGATAAAAAGGAATAAAAAACTTTAATGAATCTTATGTAGTATTAAACGGTCTAGTGTGTATAAAGTATTGACATCCACAAAATGGACAATGTTAAGTATGCAGACAAAAGACCCATTTTAGGTTCTTCCAGGTTTTCTGTTTGGTTTCTCATCATGTTCTGTATGACCTGGCCTGCGATCCAGAAATTAGCAAAAAAATTCCTAATCTGATGCTAATAAACACACAAGATGTTTGTACATTTTAAATAACATTTAAACTTAATTTGGTCCTAAAAAGTCTATTATTTGAACCTCAGATTTTTCTTTTTTCTTTTTTCCAGTTAAATCACCCAAATAAATTTCTAGGTCATTTCAAGATTTTTCAGCTTTGCAAGCTGCCCACCAGAGGACACGCTATATTCACAGGGTCACAGAATCAACCAGCTAGACAGTGAAAAGTGTCAGCATGTTTGTCTGACTGGTTGCTCTCAGTCGGTCAGTGAGATAAAAGCGTTTCTATTTAAAGCTGCCGCACATAGGCAGCATATGTGGAGTCACCTGAGGACAGTCCACCGCCTGCTCAGCCATGTTCAGAGACGCTTTTTCCTCAGCAGTGGATCAGAATGTGGTTGTTTGCTCATGTGATTCTTTTTGGCTCCATTCTTGCATACGTACTGGTGTTCATGTGTTTAGGTTTCCTGATGCACTGACCCAAAAGGCCAAGTTGGTGACTGGTAGCTTTTGTGAGTCTGTAAACAAATAGCAGCGATGGTATATGAGTGTCATCTGACCTGATGACGCACTGGGTGAAGCGTCAATATTGTGTTGCTTTTTCTTTTAAAGAAGGTCATATAGCCTTTGCAAGAGCACACGTGCCAGCCTGGGGTGTGTCTGTTCGCTCAAACGTGAGAGCGATGGAGTGTATGATCCAGCGTGTACATTCATCTTGTTGCTTATTGCATCCTGGGAAGACACGTCACATGGGTCGGGTTTCCATCACATCACACACAAACAAGCACACAAACAGAGTTGTGTTTCCAACTTCATTGCATAGACTTTCATTCATTTCCTGTTAACTTAACCTTATCTTCAAACATTAATATTGATGACTGACTTTATGGGGTTTTGCCTTTTGTTTTCATAATGGAGGCTTGCCCCCACATTATGACCGTGTAAACTGATCTATGTCCCCATAACATTAATATTACAGATGTGTGAACAGGCACACACACACACATATATCAATACACGTATGCCTTCTGGGCTTCCTACTGTGTTACAAGTTATAAATAGTTAAGTTCTGCAGTCATGTACGGGTTAGAAGCAGACACTGTCATATATGCATCCTCAGTTTCACCTTTGGCTGAACTCTGCCTTTGTTCTCATTGCAGCTGAAAGTTTTCCTAAAGCAGTTTCTTTTTAATGCAACACTTGCTCTCAAGAAATAGCTCTAGCAAATCTAGGATGTCTTTTAGTCTTCAGTACAAGTAGTGTTATTTTCCAACAGGAAAGATCAGGATCACATTATGACACCTCGTAAATAAACTTTATTACTACTATTAGCATATTTTTTGTGAAAAATTTTCATTTGGATTGTTTCAACATGCGGTGGATTCTGTTATCTGATATCTTGAATATTATGTATAGAAGGAGTTTATAATGTTATGTACATGCAGGTTTTTTTTAAACTGTATTTATGACAGCCACCCACCTTGTATTTGTATTATTGAATATGTAAACTCAGTCAGCTGGCTGTTTATTGTCTGTTAAACCTTGGTCTCGGGTTGATAGAGGTTACACATAAACAAGACAAATTTATTGATATAGCTTAATTTTATAATTACATTTTTAAGGGACTTGTAAAAACTCAGCTACAGTTTTTAAGCCTACTGAAAACAAATGCTGACCCATTAGTCCTCTTAATCCATGGATGCCAAACTCCGGTCCTTGAGCAGAGAAACAATTAAAACCTGCAGGACAGCAACACTTGAGGACTGAAGTTTGACATACCTGCTTTAATCTATATGCAGTAAATACTTCAACTGGTAAAATGCTGGTTTGGTCATTGCTTTCATATGCCTACTAAAATCATAGTCATTGAGTCCAATGTGATGCCAGTGTCCCTGTCCTAATTTGAGGTTTTTAATGTCACTAATTGAAGTTGAACACTTTGAATGTTCACCTTTAGTTCAAAACACAATAACTTCAGATTTATCTTTCTTTGGTTGAGATGATTCAGGAACATCCATATTTTGATTTGATTGAGGCATACTCTTAAGCTTCCTATAGGATCAGAGTCCCTTGGTGAGACAGTAACATAGACCTGAGTGTCGTCAGCATAACTCTAAAAAGATATTTTGTTTTTGCTTGTGGGAGTATGTAGATGCTGAACAATAAGAGGCCTAAAACAGAGCCCTGGGGAACTCTATATGTCATCTTTGAGTAGATCTATACCAATTGATACAACATTGTCCCTGTCCTTTAAGTGGGATTCCAACCAATTCAAGACTAGATAAAAGATTCCCACCCAATTTTCCAGTCAGCCTAATATGATGTTAGAGTCAACAGTGTCAAAAGGAAAGTTGATATTTAACAGAACCAAAACTCAACTTCTATCACTGTCTGTGTTTACATGCATGCCATTCAAGATGTTGATAAGAGCAGTTTCAGCTTCAGTGAAGTAGTTGTAGACCAATACCTTTGGGCAATGGACATCANCAGCCTAATATGATGTTAGAGTCAACAGTTGATATTTAACAGAACCAAAACTGAACTTCTACCACTGTCTGTGTTTACATGCAAGCCGTTCAAGATGTTGATAAGAGCAGTTTCAGTGCTGTGGAACTAATTTCCAGCAATTTGGTNATGATAACATGAAGAAAGGAACACGTGTCGGGTGTCATGCTGCAAGAATCAACCATTTCCAGCAATTTGGATGATTCCAGTGATGAGACCTAGCAAAGATATCAACTATAGCAACCACAGGTGCATCTGTCTCTCCTTCTCCTCTTCCTCTAAAGCAGGGATCATCAACGCCGGTCCTTGATGGTCAGTGTCCTGCAGGTATTGAATGTTTCCCTACTGCAACACACCTGATGAAATACAATGGATCTCCAACAGCTTGTTGCCAAGTTCTGCACAAGTCTGTTAATGACCCAGCAATTTGAATCAGATGTGTTGCTGCAGGGGAAACATCCAATGCCTGCAGAACACTGGCCCTCGAGGACCGGAGTTGGTGATCCCTGCTCTGGAGGCATCATCTGCAGCTGGCTTAAACTCAGTCTGATTCATCCTTACTAAATGTAGTAAGTTGCAATTACATGTTTAGTATGTTGGGTTTATGTCTGTTGTAGATGTTTCCTTAATGTTTTACAGAGTTGAAGTAAGTTGCACAAGATTATACGGGGTCAGGTTAGTTGAGCTCTAGAAGCCTTTCTTTAAAATGAATTTCCATAAACTTATGCAGGGTAGTAACTGATCATTCCTCCATGGTTTCTCTTTAAATAGGATGTGGAAGTTTGTTGAGTGGCTTCAGCATGATAAAAATACCTCTGCTGTGCTGAGCATTTGTTTTGTATCCATGGTGCTGAATATGTTTCTCATAATATCGCTGTTTAGGTTTTTTGATTAACTGATTTCAGCCTCAGACATTCTGTCATTTAATTATATTGGTTGTAATGATGAGATTGACTTTGTTATTCATAAATGTAATGTTCCTTTTCTATTAAATCTGTCATGCGAAAGCTGATATCTGCTCGATCCAATTTTAAGTGCCGGCTAAAGTTTTGTTTTGTTTTTTTTTCAATAGAAGAGAAAATCCTTCATGTTTAATTGCATTGTATACCTAATCTGCTTCCACANTTAATTGCATTCTATACCTAATCTGCTTCCGCTTGGGTCAGATATTGAGTTATTAGAGTTATTAAACAACTGGGTGGTCAATAAAAAACCTGGCCAAACATTTTAGCTTGTACTTACAACTTTTTGTAAAGTTTAACCTAAACCTGCACTGCAGACTGCGCATATATTTCAGTGCTAACATTAATATCAATTTGTCCTTTTGTAAACTTCAAAACCTGAGAACATTTATCTTGACTTCTGTTCATTTTAACCTAAACATGTACTGCACACATATTTCAAAACTACATGTTCTTCTTCAGGAAGAGCAACGGGTCAGCATGCTCAGAGGTGAGACAGCTTCTCTGAGAGCTGATTATGTAACCAGCAGTAGAAAAGACATGCTCTGCAAGTACACAGTTCCCTGGAATTCACAGATGTCATTGGGCCAGCTTGGCAAGGAGTGGGTAGGCTTGAACATGACATTTCCACCAGTGCAATGGGTAATCAGTCTGTGGTGGAGGTGGAGCATCTAGGTATTGCTTGATCTCTGCTATACTGTAAAAGTAGCCGACAGTCGNAATGGGTAATCAGTCTGTGGTGGAGGTGGGGCATCTAGGTATTGCTTGATCTCTGCCATAAAAGTAGCCGACAGTCAATGGTGGGAGGTCTTGAACGTCTGCCCAAGGAGATCGGCAACTGCGGACTTCTTCTACTTTGCTCTGTGTCTTGTTGGTGTCTGTAGGCTGCTGCTCAATGCATCCCTCCTCGTCATCAGTAGAAGGAGGGCTCACTTGAGAGTCATTCTGTATGTATGGATTAGATAATGGCTATGTGCCATCTAGCAGTAATTACTTAAAGGCACTAATGAAGATAAAGAAACTAAGAGAGAAGATGACCTTTTACTTTTAAAATCCTCTTAATCATCCTTTCAGAGCAGCAGCCATTTCATGAGTTTGGAATACATGTCCTCCTGAATGTCTTGTAGCAACAGGAACTGCAGCGACTTAAATCTGGGGTCCGAGGCTGATAGATGTGCTAGGTGTTTTTCTCCTCCAAAGAGAGTCATGTTGCTTTGACAGATGTAGGTGGATGGTGTTCTTGATCTCTCTTACATGAGGTAAATCTTCTATGGTGCTGGTTGTGTCACTCAAAAGCTGGGGAACCACGATGTAAACTGTTGGGTTCTTCTCACATATTATATTTGTTGCCACCAGCATTGACATGAGAGCATGCACAATTTGTTCAGCATTTCAGATGTCAGTCTCATTCAGGGTCAGATGTCAGGTGAACATGGGATAGAATGGAACTTTCATTAAAACCATGAATTTAATGTACATTTTAAAATGTTCATAATTAATATTAATTATCATAATTAATTACACATTATACAGTTTATATTTGTAACCTATCAAATTTCAACTTGCCTTAATGCAAGACCAGCATCCCATAGGCACGGTTCCACCACACGGCAACATCTGTGATGAGCTTCCGTTGTGGCAGTCCAAGCATCTTTTGGTTTCTCTTTAGTGCATCGGCGGCTGCGATGCTTCTGTGGAAGAACGTGGTATTGGTATCCAGTCAGTTCAACAGCAACAGTCATATTGGATGTGCTTGATCTTTCCCAGTAAGCTTCAACTCCACCGTAGCCTTCTATATGACATCTACAATGTTTGCACCGGTGTGAGACTCAGACATCACCCGAGTCTGGGGAACATGGGCTGCAGTTTCCATTCGTCAATAAAATGAGCAGCTATTGTCAGAAAGAACTCTGTGGCTCTGGAAATTCACCCATCACATGTAAGTGTAACTATCTCAGCAGATAGAAGGGCATCTTCCACTTTTGCTTTCATCTCTGCTTATGATACAGGTATAGCTCTCTTGGTGAAGTATTTTCGATAGGG
>CM047991.1:24378036-24389392 GCA_026261665.1 Melanotaenia duboulayi | reverse complement strand
TTTTAAGGTAAATAACCGGCTTTGATCTTTAGAGAATCAATATTTTGATTAGGAAAAAGTTATTTTTAAAAACATTCACAGGTTGCATCAGGTCTACTTGGGTTAAGTAATTATTTTATGTTAATTTTAAGGGCTTAGGTTGGTTATATGAGAGATATTTTCTTTTGAAGGAAACCTAAAAATAAGATTTGGAAAATCTTTTTGTGTACATGACCCACAGGTTACTGACATGTGCAACTTATCCAGGTTACTAAACATCCTTTTTACAGTAACCGCAGTACTCATTCACATTGAATGGGTTGATGTGTCCAAACGTTTGACTATATCCAAGTAAAAATGACATAAATAAGAATGATCATTATCCTAGACTGTCATCATACTAAAAAACCAAATCATTAATATGATTAAAAGCATTGTGCATATATCAGCATAGCTATGAACTTAGTTAGCAGTATTTCATGTAACAGTATACAGATAAACACTAACTATTGACAGTAAATGTATCCGTCATTGTTTTTAGTTTATTCCTTGTCTACAGAAAGAAACTGATGGAAAAAAAAAATCACAATTGTTTTTTCACTTTTTATTTTTTCGCTTGCAGACAATAAAAGATATACATGATATAATAAATAAATTAACTACTAAAAACTTTTGGCTAATAAAGCAATTTGAAGAACGGCAGAAAGGCTTAACTTTGCAAAATTACAGAGCTCGCATTAGGACCCCGCGTCAATGAAATCATTACAAACCAAAATCAAAGAGACGATTAGACAGTTCACTGCTTTCACCCACTGATTGTTCTTTGTGTGCACATCCTCACAGAGTCCCACTTGTTTCAGTAAACACAGGAAGAGAGCAGAGAAAAGCAAAGTAAAAGCTTATTTCTTTATTTTTTACCGCAGATATGAAAAAGGTAAAAAGTTAAAAACTGAGCCAAGTGCTTGTGGTTTCTTGTCCCTAAAATATGGTCTGTAATTCTTGTGGACAACCTGAATGATATTTTCTATTTCACCCGTATTTGAGTAAAGAAATTCACTAATAACTATGTCTCTTATTTTTTTTTTTTATCTTCGTTCGCTAAAGTTATCCATTTCCTTTGGTGGCGAGGACAAATAAAAACGCCATCTAAAAGACAAAGTTATATTGTGTACTCATCGTTTCATGCATACAGTATTGAATTCTCTAGTAAAAACTAAGTGTAAATGTCACAATCTTACCGAGTTTGTAGCTTAACTGACTGAGGTAAAGTTGCTTGTTTCCTGAAGGAGAGCAGACACGTCTGTGTTGTTGAATATCTTTTCTACACGTGGACACGAACTGTTTGAAATTTGAATAACTTTTTAATTCAATCAGCTCCATAAATGAAACTTAAGTCTCGTTTAGAAGGACTTTGAGCCGGAAGAGGCAGCGTTCTGGGAGCAAACTGGATATCTAATCGCCTTAAAACCCACTGAGAAAAACCTGAGCAGAGCTTTAATGTTTGTGGCTGAGAGCATAATTCTCATTTTTCCATTTTATAACATTTATATGAAATATTTAACAACTGGTTTGTATTTCTTGTTTTGGTTGGTTTAATAGAACATGTTTCACCATATCACCACTGATTTGAGTTCCTGTTGAAGTCATTATAATAGAAATATTCCTGACGGATTTCTTTGTTGCACTGTTGAACTTTAGTGACAGACGGTCCTATGTTTTCAGGTCAGTTTCTAGGAAACTCGTTAAATACAGAGCAAGTATTAACAACCGTCATGTTATACGTAATTTTAAGTTTACAGTACCAGAAAAAAGTTTAAATTACAGGTGTCTGAAGTTTAGCTGTGCTAGCTGTTGATTGGATGAAACTTTACGTGATGCCGTGAGTCATTTATTGACCATGAAGTGAGTTTGTTTACAGAATACAGTAGATTTATTGTGATTTTCTCTCAGTCACTAAATAAAACTAATAATTTCTTTAAAAAAAAACAAAAAAACCTAGGTGTTGCTGAACTGTGTTGCTCTTCGCGGTATTATTGACACGACCCGATGATTAGGGAGAGGAAATCATTTTACAGATAACTCTGATGGCAACTGTACAAGTCAAAAACAGCAGAACAAATAGAACAGAAGAAGAATGAAAGTCAGCTCAGATAAACAGATAATTAGCATGAAACTGCAGCTCAAAAACTTATGAGTGAGCTAACTGGGTACATTTCTTTTGCTTATCCAACTGACCATTTATTTACTTTTTTTTGTCGTTTTAGTTAAGCTCAAAAATGTTTTGGGGTCTAATCCCAAGTATTAAGGTGAAATATTGAAAACTTATTTTGGGGGATCTATAACGACATAAGCATAATAGTTTCATACATTTTTTGTTGTATTATTCAAAATTTTAAATTAGATTTTCCCTTTTATGATTTTGCTCTGTGGGGCTCATAATACATCTCCTCTTTTAATCCCATCCATTAGTTTTGGTTCACAGACTAAATCTCATTGAAACTGAATGGACCCAAACACCTGCAAATATGGAAGTTATCACCATTTTCATGTTTTCATGATCAGAACAGTCGACTGGATTCAGCTTCCATTATAGTAAATGTTGTCAGAACTGTAACTAAACACTTGGAAAAAATATAAAAGTTAAAACACTGACGTTGGCATTCATTCCAGCACTGCTTTTTTTCTTTTTTTGTCTTTTTTAAACAAACTTATGAACAGAATGGCACTAGTTTGAGTTTGAGAAAACTGAGGCTTTAAAAACCTTTTCCTTTAGAACAACGAAATGTTTCGAGTGGAGGACATTCCCTTAAGAAAAACGTCTCATGAATCCTCCATGATTCTGGAAAAAACAGAAAAAGTCATGCAAAGTCTCACGTCCTTAGAAATTATTTGGATTTTTTTTTCCTTTATACAAACATAATTTTTTTTTTTTTGTAAGAAAAAGTACATAAAAGGCCAAACTAAAAGGCCCAGCCATTCTCACAGAAATAAAAACCTGTCATTTGTACAGGAGCAGGGGGGAAACTTCAGCTCATCGTGTTTGGTAAAAGTCTTCGTCCTGCAGGTTCATTTGGTCCCCACAGTTCAAGAGCCAGAACGAACTAAAAACAAACATGTTGTCTTTCAACTCAGCTCCTACATCTCAGTGATTCTCAGCTGAATCGTGACCCAGGGTTTATTTTGAAGGCACAAACTCGTCATTTAATATCACAGGACCTGTCTGAGCTTCCTGCTGCCATCTTCGGGTCTCCACCTGCCAGCTGAGAAGCACTGACATCCATCATTCTCCGTGTCGTCTCCACAGTGGGGAAGCGATGTTTCATCTGTGGAGTTAAAACAAAAGGGAAGTTTTGTAATTAACCTGTTAAGAGAAAACAATTCTTACAATAGTGGAAGCTGCTGGTTAGCCAACATTACCTTCACCACCACTCCCTAACACCAAGAAAAGGCATTCAGCAACGAAGATACAAAAGTGTACATCGGTTTTTCTTTTCTGGGGACACCTTTGTGGGGGGTCAAGAACTAAAATCTGATGCAGAAATTGGAACTTTAACTGTGGATCAGTAAGTAAAAATGTTGGCTTATTAGCATTGTGGATGAACTCAAGTTGTAATTTTTGTCTAATAATGTAATAATTCGCGTGGAGCTGCCTCCGCTCTGTTTGTGTAAATTAACAGAGAAACAGTCACAGATTCACAGACTTTTTTTTTCACCCCATCACCCCCGTAACGTGGAAAAAAAAAGTCTACAATGTTAATTAGAGAAACTGAGTCAAACATATCATTTAAAGTGCACACATGTAAACACTGCTGTTTACATGAATGCCTTGCTTAGTACCAGCATTAGTTTTTGTTGACCAAATCCACTTTTAACGAGTTAGTCAACATCCTCACAGAAGCTTCGAGAAGCTGCAGATCACTGAGAGTAGCTCTAAATTACAGGTGAACTCATCACCTGTAGCTGATGTTTACTTTAACAATGCCAACTTTTCCCAAAGAGTTAAACTCTGCTTGCAGAGACGATTTTACAGGGCAGCCAAACCACAAATCCATACAGGAACCATAATCAAAGTTAAGATGGTTCTGTCACAGTCATTCCCTTCTATTACCCTTTCTCATAACTGTCTTTTAGGATGCATTTACACCAGGATAGTGTGCCCGACTCGATACGACTACTTCCATATCCAAACAAGTGACAATCCTGTCATCCAGAGCAGCCTATCACCCCACAAGAGCTCNCGACTCGATACGACTACTTCCATATCCAACCAAATGTTTTGGTTGTGTTTACCCAAGATGCCATGCACTGAACCCACAATGCATTTTGCTTTGTAGTCCACTTCCTGTATTTGGTCCACTTGAAACAGACCTAGATTCACATTTGTAGGTGGACCGAGTCCACTTCTTTGATCCGAATCAGAGTTTGTTTGCGCAGAAAGCAGATATTCTGAGCAAACAGACTAGGATTTGAATCTGAATGACTGGGTTGAATGTGCCGTTACAGAGGGAAACAGTTTAGCTTTGTGACATCTTTTTCCTGCAGCTGTCACCACCAGTGAGTAATTCTGCTGAAACTACAAAGCTGCTGCTGAAAACAGACTTACAGACAGTAAAGACACCTTTTACAAAACCAGTATGTGAGTTTTGATAAACATAATTGGAAAAGGGACCAATCTTTTAAACGACAAAACAAAAGCCGTTCATGATGTGTGTGAAATGTCTGAATTTGGTTTGGAAACACACTCACCTGTCCGCTCATGTCTGCTCCTCTGCCTGAGGCTCTGATTGGCTCACCTCCTCCGATTCCTTTCGGATTGCGTCATCGTCCTCCTCTTCGGGGCCCTCCTTGTTTTCATCATCCTTGACACAGTCATCATCTGATGCCTCCTCTCCTGGTTCTTGAACCTCCATTTCTCCCTCACTATCCACACATTCTGCTGCTGCCTCCTCTTCCTCCTCCTCTTCGTCTTCTTCACCCTCGGCCTCCTCCTCGCTGAAGGGTTCCTTGCCCTCCTCCACTCTCCTGGCAGTCTCGGAAAACCAGTCTCTCACCTGCTCGTAGCTCATGCTGGACTTTGCCACCAGATCATCCAGGTCTTTCTCGCTTAGAGCTCTGTGTTTGAGGTAGTAGTCCTTCAGAAACGACTTACCCGACTTAACCTGGAGGACGGAAACGTAGTGTTAACGTCTTCATTGGTACAAATCTGTTCTTTTAAATCTCCAACTTTCAGCGAGCAGGATTGCGTATCACAGCTCAGTAGTTTCAAAAGCACCGACCACCAATGTGAGAGAAAAAAAAAGCAAACTTTATTTACTAAAACAATCACCCAAAGTATAGTTCCATTTCTACATGTAAAATACAAAAATGTACATTTAAAAGAAATCTCTACATTCTGTTCAACTTAACTCCAAGTTCAGCTTAAAAGTATGTCATCAAAATGTCCAAAGATAATTTATTTACTAGAACTTTGAACTTCCAGGTCCATTTAAACACAAAGAGTCCAGATCCTCGAACACAACGTCCCTAAAAGAGCTGCAGCTCATCCAGAACTCGGCTGCTGGAGTTTTAACCCTCTGACACCTTCACTTGCAAATTTGTAACAAATCACTTCCGGTCCTTTTAAATTTGATTACTTTTTATTTCATTTATATATTTAATTTATTTACTATTATTTATGCATGCATTTTTTTTTATTTTTTCTTTGTTTTTATTTTGTTTGAAAACTGTCAACACATTTTTGTCAGTCTTGGAAAAAATTTAAATCATGAATAACAAGAGATGAAGCCTTTAGTCCATATTATAGTCTGTTACGTATTCTAGGAGAAGCGAGAATCATTTTGCTCCCGTGGCCCTCTTTCTGGAGTTCTTGCAGAACAGATAATTTCAACAAATAGCTAATTATGGTGGCTAGAAAGCATGAAAATGTATACAAAATGTGGTATTTAAAGAAACAAACACCAAAGTGTGCACAAGCCCGCCCTACCATGAACAAAGTTTGTCGTTAAAAATTATATTACACGGCCATTGTACATAAAGACAGACATCCCCTTGCAATAATAAATAAGTGGTGAGTCCATGCCTAATCACGCTACAAGATCTGAGCTATGGTCAATCTAAAGGAATTAACCAACACTTTACCTGATCGCTACCAGCAGGTAACACGAGCGATCGACACTGTATATGGAAATGACTGTAATGGCCTTTATTGAAGCTATGGTATTATATAGCTGGTAAGCAGAGTATTTACCAAACACATACAACCTGCTGCATTCTCTGCGGCAGGTTGCCGAGTTATTTACTCTCGTTTTCCAGGTCTGATTCGTGCTTGAACATGTATGGCTGTATTGTTTACTAAATATTTATATTACCTAGGTTTGTTTGCGAGTTCTGTCTGTGTTCCTATAACGAAAACAGTTGATGTGCGCGCTCCCGACAATTACTCTTGGCAGCTGACCAGTCAGGGTGGAAAAATCTTATTCAGCTTGTTTCTGGCAGTGGTGGATCTGAGGGCTTGCTGAGAGGATTAATTTATAATAAAGGGGTTTGTGAAAAATGCTTGATTATTTCCTGCCCTTGAAGACTCACATATTAAAATAAACTAGCCTGAAATGAGCATAATAGACCCACTTTAAATAAACCCACAAACCTTGATGATGCCGATACCCCCGTGTGATGAGCGTTTGCAGGGATACGGCCGCCTTGTCCTCCTGGACCAACCACGGAACCTCTTCCTGGACTTCTTTTGGCTCTTTGCTCCACCATTCAGCGCCTCGTCCACCTTAAAACCATCAGAGATTTTAAGCAACTGCAAGTTAACGTGCTTTAAAAAAGTACAAATATTGCAGGTGGTTATGATGAAGAAGGCATGAGCACCTTTCCACTCTGGTAGAGGTAGTACCATTTCAGGTTGCTGTTTTTACAGGCATAGCGCGTGTCTCCAAACCAGTTAACGATGTATGTCCTCGGAAGGCCGCTCTCCTCAGCCATCTGATCATACTCCTCTGGCGTCGGCCACTGCGTGCGGACGAAGGCTTTCTTCAAAATGTGGAGTTGCTCTGGTGTCTTCTTCAACAACTTCCTGCCAGCAGGTGGAGTGGTCTGTCGCTCTTGAGTTGAGGACGGAGGTGTAGAAGTTGCTTTCACCTTTTCCACCTCCCCCTCGGTATCACTGTCTTTCAAAGGTATTTTCCGCCTCTCAGTGAACCAGGCGTCCACCTCGCGCCTCGTCAGCTTCGTCTCAGCGCGAAGCCGGCTCAGCTCCTCATCTGAGGGCCTGTCGGATTTCTGGAAGCTGGCCTCCAAAATAAACAGCTGCTCTGTAGTCTTTTCCTTGAACTTCTGTGGCGTGAAGTCGGGGAAGGCGTGGCGAAATTTGACACGTGGGTCACTAAAGGACCCGGACAAGCCTGGAGTGTTACCAGAATTTGGAGAGGAGTCACTGGCATCGTCGCTGGAGTCGATAACAATGGTGGCGGGGGTGTCGTTGCTGATTGTTTCGTTAAGGCTGGAAATGCTGTTCCTTCCTCCTCGGCCTGCTCCTGAAACAACTGTTCTGATGGATGGAGTTTCACTCAGAAGCAGGCTGTGATGATCCTTCGAGTTCCTCTGGTTGTAGCGAGTGTCGCTGAACCACTTCTTTATCGCCCGTTTGGAGAGTTTTGTGACCTGCATGAGCCGAGAGATCTCCGCCTCTGTGGCAAACTGCCTCCTGCTGTAGCTCGCCTTCAGCTCTGCCAGCTGCTCTTTGGACTTCTTCGGTTTTGTTGCTGTTGAGTCCAAACTGAGCGGCGTGCTGGTTGATGAAGCCGCCATCTCAGTGTTCGACTCGGACGCTGAAGGTTCTGCAGCTTTGGGCTGGTTGCCGGGGACCCCTGCAACCGTCAGGGTGATTGGAGAGGCTACTGGCATGGTGCTGCCATTACCAGCCACCTGGGTGAGGACAAGACCAGGCTGTCCAACAATCTGACATGTCTGAAAAATGGACTGCAAGCCATTTGCGGCTGCGGCTATGTTGGCAGGGATGACGGTGATGGTCTGAGGGACGGTCTGCACGGTGCCATTAAACTTCTTCCTCCTCGCCTCTTCCACCTGCAGAGGGGAGCAGCAGAGACATTAAAGCATGGCTTCACTGATTTCTGTCATATAAAAACAAGACGTAAATCTACATATATCATTCAGTTGCAACTGTAATTGTACAATCAATAAATTTACAATATTTCAGACTTAATAAAATGCCTTCATTGTCATTTTCTACTACAAATAAAAGCCAGTGTGGCACAATATTTTCTTCACATCTACAGATGAGCCCATAGCACAAGATATGCTCATTTCCTATAATATTTTTCATCCTGTGTGTACAAATTGATAAGCACGCGTTGGTTTTGCACTGTAGAAGTACTTCGGATTGTACAAACTGACTGAAATAGAGTTTTATTAGGAGAGCAGGGGATGTGTTTCTGGCCTCTGTTCAATTAAGAAAAAACAGGCCAAGATGAAGTGAAGGTATAATAATAATAATGTCACAGCACATTTTCTTTAATGTTTTCAGATTTCTGAATATGCTGTGTACATACATTTTTAAATAAAGTAACAGGAGCAATGCTGTTACACAAGCTGTAAACAGTGCTTAATATCTCAAGTCAAGAACAGAGACACCACTTTGAAATGAGAACTGGTCGAGTCCCACAGTGAACAAAAAAAATAGATTAGGACTCAAAACTGCAAAACCTATAACGTCACACTACCACCTGAAGTTCCAAAAACTTGGGAGAGAAGTAAAATGAACTGAGGCGCCATTTTAACAAGGTCACATACTGCAGTACAGCAGGGCTACAAAAAATGAGTTTTATGAAGTGACTTGACAAACGACTGAGTCTGCCCAGATCAGGATGCTCGTTCCAAAGTGCTGGAGTTAATAAAACACTGCTTGTTTTTAGATCGACGATAAAACCCAAAGACTCCACTTTGGTCAAATTAAAAGGTTTGCTGTGCAAGACTCTGTTGTAGATCTTATCTGTTTGGATAGGCGGTCAAACGTCTTGCAGAATGTACTTCATATCGGATGCCAAACGATTAAACAAAAAGTCTTTTTTTTTTAAACAGAGTTTGTGCTTCACAGTCACACTTCCAAAGATCATGAAAGTGTGATAGAAAATAATTCATTTTGACATTTAAATTTTCAGCACTTCCTGGCAGAGGATCATAAGGAACTACATTCGTAATAAATTAACTAACTTTAAGCCTTTTTAAGATATTTATTGGTTTCTTACTCATAAGATTTCAGGCAAAATACTGAATCTTGTTGGTACTGGACTGTTCACCAAGACAGAAGCTATAACAAACACATTCATTAGATCAGAGATTTGAAAAGGTTTTTGTTATTTGACATTTTTATGATAATGAAATTCATTGATTACTAAATTAACTTACAAGTCGGTCATAAAAAAAGCAAAGCAAACCAGAATGTAGAGAAAATAATATATTTGTGTAACTTTTTTATAGAATCAGCACGTTTGGTCTCAGACGAAACAACGAATTAACAACTCTCTCAAAAACAAACCCACAGCAATGCTTTCGCGCCTCTAGCACCTTAAGCTGGGTACACAAATAAAGATTATTGGGCTGTTTTTTTTCCAGATATCACCCCGTCCCGACCAAAGACAGCAAACGCCCGATTATCTTAAGCAATTATCAGGTGTTTAAGTAATTAAGTCGTATAAGATTTTCCTATTAAATTATCATTTGGTCTGAGGTGTGTTAAGAGCAAATTCGTCCCGACAATCAGCTCCAAAACGGGTCGTGCGAACAATCAGAAGTATTAAACACGTTCAGTATTTACGACAAAAAGTCTTCGTGTGTGAAAAGCCGACAATTCCTGAGTTGTGACTGTGACGTGGTACTTCCGTAGCCAATCAGAGAGTGAGCTGACTGGGGAGCAAGGAAGGATATAAAGTCCGTGTTCACGCCGTGTGTGTATGAAAAAGCTGTACTTGTGTTGTGAGGCTTTTATTCCCCTCAAGTAACAGTGGATTGTTTAGGTTTTATTGTTGCGTCCTCAACTGACGTCATTTATGCATTGTTAAACCAGTTTGCTATTTGTGTATATATTTTCCCCTCAAGGTGCAGTGTGAGTCTTTTAACTACTAGATACATTTAGAGCGCAAAATATGACTAAAGTAATTTATAATATACATGTGCAAAATGTGAGACTATGTATGTATAAAGTCAGCCACTTCTGAAATGTAAACGACAAAAAAAAAAAACTTTGTAAATAAAGATTTTTTTTTGTTATCTGTTAAATTTGAAGCTTCTCTTTGGAATCATTTGGGATCTATCAAGGCTGTTTAAAATCTGCTTTTCCAACCCGGGCTGGAAGGCAGGACTCAACTGTGAAAGGGGTCTGTGGATCAGCCTCATGATGCAACTAAAGGCAGATTTATAATCGTGCGGCATCTGCACCATAGGCTCTGCGTAGCTCCACGGAGGCCCGATGCGCACCTCTTCCAGACCTGATGTGCAGGCAGTTACATTTATAAGTACTCCCTTATAATTGGTCACTTTGGGATTACGAGTTTCCAGATTTCTAGATTTTCTGGCTGAATTTGTGTAGTAGCCGCCATTTTTAAAAACAACACCCAATGGATTAAGTTGATGACAGGCTGATCGATTTATTTCTTCGTTTTTATCCACAAGTTAATAAAGACACTGAACCATTCTGGACGCCGTTATTGCTTTAAAACAGAAAATACCTACTGAAACTGAAGTTCAACAGAACTGGTGAGTTTACTACCCATGCTGTCATCTTCAGATTAGGAAGAGAAACTGCAACGCCACACCAAAACGACGCGTACCACCTACGCCGTTAACTGACGGCACGCAGATGCTGCGCAAGTATAAATCCGCCTTAAAGCTGTCTACATGCCATTTGGTCTGATTTGTTTTACATCTTCTCCAAAAATGTGGATGGTTTCAGAGTCTACATAGTAAAAAGTAAGTGGTTTTGGTGAGAAAGCCCTTTGTACAACACCAACCTCTTCAGGTGTCCAGCTGACTCCATGTTTGAGCCTCTGTGCAGAAAACCAGACCTTAATCTGCTCCTCGCTGAACTTTGTCTGTGATGACAAGCCCATGATCTCTGACACAGAAGGATATGGAAACCTGTGGTAATAAACAAATGAGATGCGTTTTGTCAGAATTTCACTGACTTGGGGGTTAAATACAAAAAAAACAGCAGAGGAATTACATCTGATCTGGTGTGGAAATTACAGAAATGATGCTGTCTTAAAGTTTTTGTTGTTTCTTACAAGGAGAAATAAAAATAATGTCAGTTTGGTTGAGATGTTCCAAATCCAAAACGCGATAATAAAACAAGACACCT
>CM047991.1:24355821-24376498 GCA_026261665.1 Melanotaenia duboulayi | reverse complement strand
GTGTCACATTACGTCCTCCATACACCACAACATGTACGACGTTTTTTAGTTATGCATACACTGACCTAAAAGCCATAAAGTACTGTTTAATTTGACCACCACTGGCTTTAATTATAGTACTCAATCACTATTGTTGATGCAATTTCAAAGGATTCATTTATTTGTTAGAACATCTAACAGATTCTTAAAGGGGTCAGCATCATATGGGTCAGAACAAAAACATTAAAAACATATTAAACTTAATAAAAACATTAAAATTAAAGCTATTCAATGCAAATGTGCCACTTTTATATTATATATACAAACATATATACCCACAGCGGACCAGCTCCTAATAACTGAAATACTCTCCCTGTTTAGGAATGAGCTCCTCCGCTACCTGTTCTTTACTTTTGTGTTTGTGTCTCTCTGTCTCTGGGAGACAGGCAAAAATATGGGATTTTTCCCCCTATTAAAAGGGGGAAAAATCCAGATTTTCATAAAACTAAATAGTCATAAATGGACACAAATTCAAATCAATTAATTAAATCGATTTATCGTCCAGACCTATGTTACAGTTACAAATAAATCATTGGAAACCCAAACTTACAGAAACAGCTTTAACATCCTAAACTGTGCAGGAATCCTGAAATCAGGCAGAAGAATTAAAAAAAAAAAAAACTAGGTGTGGTTACCTGTTGTAGGCACTGGCCAGTAGGACGTTGTTGTCCATGGCTGTGTTGTAAGTGGGGATGCTACTGATGGGGATCAGGAGCTGTGTCTGAGTGCTGCTCTGCTGGGTCTGCAGAGCTGACAGAACCTGAGCCAGAGTCCCTGGGGGCAGGACGGCTCCGCTGCCACCCGAGCCGCCTTTGATCTGTAGCATGTTGGGGCTATTCACCATGATGCTTTGCGGGACAGCCTGGACCTGAACCGGCGTGGATACGGGGATGAGGCAAGGGGCTGCGGCGGGGATCATCGGGGCAGGTGACAGCGTAGGCGGCTCGCTGTTCTCATCGTCGTCACTTTCGACTTTGATGACATCATCGACAGTCATTTTGTGCGCAAATTTCTTGGGTTCTGGTCGACTTTTAATCCTCATGATGGGGGTCTTGCTGAGGGGGATGGCTTTGCGGGACGACTCCTCCACCTCATCATCCTCCACTTTGACAAAGCTGCCATCGAAAGTGAGGTCATTGACTGTCTGCTGGAAGATGGTCTCATTGTTTCGTTTCACCATTGTACGTGTGAAGTTGTCCTCACCCGGGTGTGACCGAGAGTTGTGGGCCAGAAGTGAGTCATAACTGAAAATTATGAGTAAATAACAAAGAATTATAGAATAATAATGTCAAGTATCCACAGTAGTGTAAGAACTCCACGTTAAACAACATTAGGTTCAGATTTTAGTCCATCTTATCAACATGAATGAGGGAGATAAAATATTCATTCATGAATATAAGCAAGTAGCAAATTTTAACAAAATTGGAATTTTTTAAGTATTACAATCAGGATGCTAAAGCAAGTATCTGAGATCTGAACATGTACATGAATACTGTACCTTTTTGTGTAGTAGCCACACTCCATGCAAACATAGGAGGCATTAATGACGACGTCAGGATGCTCCGTGTCCACATGCATGGTGAACAAGTTGAGATCCGATGTCTGGAAGCTGCAGTATTTACATTCATAGCCTCCCTCTGCTGCGTTCGAGTCCAAGTATTGTTCTGACACCACGTCCTGTCTGATGTCAGTGTCCTCTCCTTGCTCTTCCAGAGGAGCAAAAATGTCACAGGACCCAGTCGCCACTCCGTTGCTATCCTCAGGATCCGCTGCGCCCATGACGTCCTCCATCTCCTCATCTGAGTCTATGGTTTCTTGGGGAGGAACCATGCAGGGGATGGTGGATTTCCTCCTGCTCGCCATCCTGAGATTTAGTGAACTTCGCAAAGTACTTAAATTAGTTCAAGCTGTTCTGTTGTGGTTCCATAAAGAAAGATGCTGTTGGTCAAAAATATTCATCCGTTATCCTTAAATCCTGAAGAAGAAGAAAGTAACATCTGATTAGTGTTAGCTTAAACATCTTGTTCTGAAGTTTCCATACTTTTAAAATGGTAAAATCATACATCATACAAGCGTGTCTTCAAACGTTTACATAATTTTTTATATCCCTGTCAATTCTAAGGACGTGTAGAAATGATGCTTCAGAAAAATAAAAATATAAAAGGCAGCCATGATAAACACCTGTGACTATAGTTAAAAAATATATATATTCTTGGCCTAACTTGGGTCCAAAAGGTGACTTTACACCATGTAGTGACTGAATCACAAGAGTAAAAGACACTGGACAAAATTAAAAGTATTACTACCCTAGCAACACATCTTTATAAAGCACTTAAAAAAAGGACTGACTCTATTGCCGTACAGTAAAATAAACATTAAAACACAGACTAGAAATGAAAACCAGGTTGGTAAAAACAGGCATGTTATTCACATCCTGTGTAATGAGGCATTTTTATTAGAAAACACTACTTAGGTTAAAACATAAAGTTTGCTTTAACTGCTCTTTAGTAAGTCTCTAGTGATTTCATTTATACGGTAAATCACCTTTTCTACTGAATCTTATTTATTAACAGTTATAGTTTGTGATTGTTTTTAATTGAAATATTAACATTAAGAATTTTTAATTCAAATCAATTGGTCTCATTATATTTGTCAATGACCAGTTTAAGAAGCTTCCGTGAATTGTAGCAATTTATATAAAACAATAAGGTTTCACCAAACATTTCACATGGTGTAGTCCATCTTAATATCTATTATCTTAATAACGGTAGACATAATAAAATTCTCTTGGTTAGAAAACAAGTTGTTTTTTTTTTCCTCTCTCTCCTTTTTCAGTTCTACTGTGAATCATCTCTACCCCCCTCAGATTTATCTGGTCACTTTCAGAGGACTCACAACTTCTGAACTGAGAAACAATTGGGCCAGACGACTGAAAACATATCAGCCACAGAGACATTTGACTGGAGAAAATGTGTTTAATTTCTTTCTGGTGCTAAAAGGATCCTGAATTCAGGACGTTTGCTTTCAACTTCTCACGTTGCTCCTACATTAATCAATCTTTTCACATTTTCACATCTTGTGATGTGACAGGCAAAAACAAACAGGGCATGTTAATAAATACACTCAGCCTAAATGTTCCGTGTCTCTGCAGCTAGCTTGCTGTCTGAGAAATACCTAGAAGGAACATCCCTTTAGCTTATGTTAGCTAGCTCAACAGTGACAAGGAACCAAGTCTGCACGAGTAGCAGTGGGTATGAAGCGTGTACGGACATTTCCAACTCTCCGTTTCCAGCTCGGCGTGTTTACCTGCTCAACTGGCTCCAGATTACCTGCATGTTGGAACAAACGGTACGCTGGCTAACGGCTGTAGCCGTGTAGCATCTCTGGGTCGGTCTGTTGATACGCAGTCTTCCGCCTTTTTACCCAATATCACCGAGGATCCCATCTGTCTCAACCGGAGACAGAGCTACTCTAATGGCCGGTCATGCGCTCACCGCCCATTAGCTCCAGTTTCTGTTTGCCCCGCTTCGACTCGCATTGTTTAATCTGCTACTTTGCTTTTTTTTAATGTCAGTTTAATAAAAAAGGCACCGATAGTTCACCGATTGCAACGATGGCCATTTTTGTGCCGCCACTGGAAGCTAGCAGCAGCCGAGAAGTATATCCGCTTTGAGCGTTCCAAAATAAAAGTTCCAAATAATTTTATTTCTCTAAATTTTGTTTAAATTAATTTACCCGAGGCGATTAATGAAGTATTCACATTACAAGTTATTAAATTACACTTAGTCTAGTTAAACAGTAGGCATACAATGATTATCATTCATATAAAGAACAACAGTTAACATAAGATCTCTGTAATTAAATTAATTTAGCTTAAAGAGCTGGGAAAAACGATATAACTTTACAAAAAACATTTTGTCTTCTTGATTTTTCTGCAATAACTGTTTAATATTTACTGATTTTTCTTTAAGAATCAGCTTTTTCTAAAATTTAAGTGTTTCTTTTCTAGAAACCTTTTGATCCCTGCAACACTGCAAAGACCCATGTTGAATTACCGGAGGCTGAAGTTTCAGGTCTGAGCAACCACACAGTCCTCAGGTGCTTTGAGCAAAGTTGACAAACTAATAATATCTACACATTTGTTTTTATTTTTATTTGTTTATTTTTTTACACTAAAGAACACTCCTGTCAGTCAATGCCAAAAAAGCCAAGACAAAGAAAAACTGAATCAAACTCAATCAATTAGACATCATATTAATAATGCAGCCAGAGCACATTGTGCTTTAAAAAAATCAGATTTTTTAAAATCTCATTAAAACACATATTTTTTGTTTGTTTGTAAAATTAGAAAAAAATATATTAATGCACTTTCTCCCCAAGTGAATGCATTGTTTGTCGGTGGTATCTGATGAGCCTTTATTTTGAAGGCAATAGTTTGAACGTCCGTTGACGGGAGGACGTTAATTTGTCAAATTTATTTATATTTTTTATTTTTTTTCCCCTACATAAGCGGCGTCAGGGCTGAAGGTTCACGTGCGTTCTTACGTCAGGCAGACAAGAGCGTGCAGCTCTTCAGCTGTGTACTATCATCGCAAAAATAGGCCACCAAACTGTGTTGATGGAGTTATGCTTATGCAAGACCTGACAGTGATAGGCTGAACCAGAATCATGAGCACCATTAACCTCTTAACAGTGGTGGAGGAAGACCTCAAACATTTAAGACATAGAATAAAACCTTTGAACAAAAATTTATTTTAAGTGCATTTTTATATGAAGTTATATAAAGTTTGCAGTTTACACACTGTAAGAATATTTATAAGTTCAAATCAGGAAAATGAGCCTTATCATAGCAAAGATTAACACAACTTGCCGTGCCAAAAACTCAAGTCTATTGCTAATACATTTTTGGTTACAACTGTGAATGTGTGTTTAACTGTAGCCCTTGGGATCATATAGCATTAAAAGTGAACACACAAGCTGCCACTGTGTGCACAAAAAACACAGTCAATGATTTTTATTAACCCATCATAAGACTTTTATTAAAGCTCATACCATGATTACATTAACATTACATGGTTATAAATAGCTGTCCTAAACAAAATAAATAACACGAATAAATACTCTGTAATAAATAGCTTCTGACATAATGAATACTGAGGTATTATGGAGTTTTGGTGTGCTTTATGAACGTACCTTAATGCAAAAACAAGAGCATTAAACATCTTTACGTTTAAATTTGAGGTTTTATTAAAATAGCTCAGGAGAAGCTGTCGATCTCCGTCTTCATTTCCTAAAAAACAAAGACAAAAATAAATGAACAGATGATTCAATGCTTTTAGTAATCCCTTTTACTGGATGGTAATTCATATTAGCAATTTCTGAAAATCTTCTTACAGAGTTTTTCAAACAGTTTTTTTTAAATATTAAATCATTAGTCTCCTAATTGACCTGTTTTAGACAATTTAGCATCAGCTAGTTAGGCAGGATGAATGACGCCAGCACAGAGCTATAATCTCTGCCCTATGGTAAATAGGATAGGATCATATATAAAAGATGAGCTCGGTGTAGTTGTTGTACCTTAATGAGCTCTATCTTGTTGTAGTTGTTTCTGTGTCGGTAGATGCTTTGAGCCAGCAGAGCATAGAGCTTCTCCAGAGGCTCCACCTCAGCACCCTCTGTTTTAGCCACAGCTCTGCTCAGCAAATCCTGAAAAAAACAAGTATAACAATTGGAAACTATATTGAAACCGTTGTATAACTCCCGTCAAGCCACCAATTAAATAAAGATATAGATTAAAATATAGATTATTATTGTTGAGTTATTATTCATAGTAAAAAAATACACCTTCTATGTCCTAAAATGTCTTTAAATACAATCCGAGTGTCCCACCTTCAGTTTGTTATGGTCAACTACCAGCGATGGTGTTCTCTCAGTGGGAACCTCCACAGATCTGTCCCCGTTGAACTGCTGCATTTGCTGTAAGGCATTCTTGTTGGTTCTCGTCTCCTGATTTCTGTTTCCCTCTGAGAAGAAAGGCATGGAGAGCAGGGAGGAGCAGAGTTGTTTACTTCATTTAGGACTTAAATTTAGAGAGCCAGGTTTATTCGGGGCTCTGCAGGGTTTACACAGCACACACACACAAGGCTGTTTAATTAATATAAATAATGAATGTTGTCATCAATTAAAAAGATTATTCCGTTTAAATTATTTCAACTTGTAGAAGGAAATCAGGAACTCCACAAAAAGCACAAAAAGACCTCCTGTTATGTCAGCATCCTCTTATTTGAAAAGTAAATGATTAAGTATACATTTCTGTGTTGTGATATCAGAGAGCTTTTGTTGTCGGCGCAGCCTTGTGTCAGCTTGGCTCGACGCCCAGAGTTCTGTCTCTGAGCGGAAAGCGTTAGCCTGTTAAAGCTTGCTCAGCAGAAGCAGCAGCACTGACTTCACTACCTGTTTAAACACTTCTTAGCTGCTCTGAAGCTCAGCTGCAGTCTGCTGAAGACCAGTTAGTAGGGTAAGATGCTCACACTGATGCAGTTGCTCCAAATCTTTTTTTTTAGAAATACAGACCTAATTTGTTAAAACGGGTGCCCTTCAAAGTCTTCTTTGTAGCTGGGGCAGCGTTTGAGGTTTTGGTTTGATGCCCGACATTTGGCCTCCGTTTGGGGACTCCAGCCAGCTTAATGTCAAGCGGTTTGTGGTGGTACCCGTTCATGAGGATGTTTCTGGCTCCTGTGACAGCATTTAAGCTGAGATGGTACCTGGTCATGGTATCTGTCAGGTGGCTCCCCTCCTCATCGCTGCTGTCTGACCAGCTGGATAAGCTTGATTCAGCAGAACTATTCTCCCCACTGGTTTCAGCAGCTCCATTTTCATCTGTACTTGAATCAGAACTGGCTTCACTTGACATAGAGGAACAGGAAGTCGAAGTCTGGACAAGAGGCTTCTTTTTCTTAGGTTTCGGAATGACCCCAGTGCTCCACTTGGTTTTTCGGGGCCGTTTGGAAGGCTTTTTCTTACAGGCTGGAAAGAGAAGTCAGATGGAGGTTGAGGATGAGGATAGAGAGAGAGGAGGAAGATTCATTATACAGAGCAGAAACGTGGGGCTGAGTGTCTCTGAACCTCCATTAACCTCCACTTCATCTGCTCTAGACATTTCCATTTCCTCTGCCTCTTAACTTGTCTCCTCTTCCTGCCTCTTCCTCTCCTGCTCTTTTAAGTAGAATGTTTAAATAAAAACTCTGCAGCTTCATCTGAATTTCCCTTGTTGAATAAATGCAGCAAGAAATGAACTTAACCTTTTTGTTTCACCACAAAAACACATTATGCCCGTGTTTTTATACATCATCTTAGAAGGAAATAGCTAAACAATAAATGTCGTTAATATACATCAAAACTCAGCAGGATTATCATGATGAAGAGAGATAGACACCCGGGACTTATTAATGCTTTAACATTAGAAATACATAATGAATGTATCGTGATTTTAACAACATCTTTTATTACCAGAGGGTCATTTGAATATATTAATACCTACAAGTTTGGGTCACTTTTAAAGGAATAAAAGCACAGATTAGGTTTTTCTTCCCACTTACCTTGATGTCTAAGACCCTTCCTCGAGAATGCTGATCTGCAGACATGGTTGATGTCCAGCTGATGTGCCCTGGTCCCACAAAACTCTGCCACCATAAAGATTAGGTTTACTGTTCGTCTTTTACAGAAATTTTCAGACCAACGTTCTGAGTTTTAATGACAGCAGATCTTAAAAGTTAGATAGAAGCAGAGAGAGAGAAAAAGAAGGTTTCACCTCTGTTGATACGAGACTCTCTGATCTCCTCGCAGACTCTCTCAAAGTCTTCATCCAGTTCATCTTTGATGATGGCTCGAATCATGTCCTTCAGGGCATATGCACGATGACGGATGTGGCGGTCTGACACACACACACACGGTTTCACATACAGTTAGATGTGAGGCTAGTTTACCATGTTTTTATCAGTTTTTATCTCTTGATCAGGTGAATCTGTTTCTGTTTGACTTGCTAAACCCACCTCATCAAACTCTCACACATCATCAAAGAACAAAAAAATTATTTTCTATGCTCTGTCTTCTGAGTCTGTCTGCATTATGTTCTATGTTATTTATGTGGCCCCTTTTTTTCCGGTGGAAGAGGAATGAAAGTGGTTAACATGGTAATATTTAGCCATTCTATGCAGAGTTGTTACAGTGGTCTCACCTGTTGGGTTGCTGTCTGGGTTGTATTCGAGAGCGTTCTGCCAAATGAGGTCAGCGTCTGACATGAACTCACTGACAGTGATGTACTGGTGCTCGTCGATGTTGGTCAGCAGTGTGGAGAGGTCCATGGGCTTCTTGATCACCATGAAGTAGTCAGTGACCTGGAGGAGATGAAGGACAGGACATGCTTGGCGTTTCACCAAAAACATTAGACCGGCTCAGAACCCTGAGCCTTCAGGTGAGTACCACAATGAGAACTTTCCCTTATATGTTCAGCAGATAAGCTTGTCACACCTCAGTCTGACAGGTGTAGTAAGAGACTGAAGATAGCAATGAAATAAATGCCATGGTCGCATCCATGCTGGCTTGAATTCTTTATCTTTCACTCTGATTTTCTGCTTTCACACTGATGGTTTCAGAACATTAAATAAAATCCACTCACCTTCTCTATGTCAACAGGTTTGGTGAAGACCTTGAAGCGGCGGTCCAGCATCAGACGCTCTGTGACGTTACGGAGGAACAGGCGGAGCTCTCTTAATACGTCCTCCTCCTGCTCCTCCAGACGAAGGAGCTCCTCCTGTGATAGCTGACGAGGGGGAGGTGGTGGAGCCACAGGGAGGATCTCTGTGGCCTCAGTCACTGGGGGAGGAAGAGTAACGTTAAAATATGACAACTTAAAAATTTCAAATCAGTACTTTTTTTTTTCCTGAGCAAAATAAAGACGTATCTGTCTAACTCAGTCACATACGTGCTTTGTTGTTGGACGGTGGAGCCTCAACTGCCTGGTTCAGAATGAGATCCTGAAAGAAGTTGGTTCTTTCCTGCCGGGTGGGAACACTTAGGGTGAAAACCTCCCCATACTCCTCCCGAAATAGACTTTTAATCTGTGGATAAAACAAGATAAACATTAAAGTATTTGATTAAAGCTTTATTTCTTAGTTTGGTGTTATCAAAAAAGTAAAAACCTCTTCAACAGTCTGTTTATATGTGGAGAAAAACAGCTAAGGTCTACAGTGAATGTGGGAGGAAAAGGTTTCAAATCCACTCTCTATTCTTCTTGGACTATTCCTTTGAACCTAAACTCAGTCCTCACCTCTGGGTCCAGCTCCCTATGGGGGAAGCTACAGGTGGCGAGGAGGAGGATGGGGGAGAAGGAGGGAATGCTGCCCAGCAAGCTGAGGAAAGAGGCCCTGAGTGCCGACCCTGCTGTCTCCCACCACTGCTGCAAGTGGGGGATGTAGAGGATGCTGGGAGATGTCCGCTTTGCCTCGCAGAACACCTGATCAAGAGAGAGGCGGATATCCTATAAAATGAATTCCTGCCCAATAAAACCTGTTTATTCTATATTCTGTTGTGTCCATCTTTTAAACATGGCAAATTATTACTATTATTAGTTTTGCAAATTAGAATAAAAACGGTTATTTTAATGTCTTCTATGATGCTGCAGTTCCCAGTTGTCACCACTTGATGGCATTAAAGAGTCCCTGAGTTCAGAACTGTAAACTTTATCCAAATGTTTATAAGAAAAATAGTCAAGCTTTAAACCTTTTAAACTATGTTTTAAAAAGTTTAATCTATGCAGTAAGTGTTAAACTAAACTTAAAATCACAAAGAAATTTTAAGAAAAATGAAAGAGATCAGAAAAGCCTAAGCCAACATATTCTCTCATCGTATTGAAAACCTCCCGATTAAGCCTTCAGCTTACTACAGCTTGGTAAGCCTCGCGTTAAAACCCTGGTGCAGAAATTATTTGCTGGATCTGATTCATGAGTTTTACAAACTGATGGATGGTTTAATTTATTATTAGAGTTTACAGCTTCTTATTCACAAATATTAGTTTCTCTTACTCATGCCTTTTCTAAATGTTGAATGTCAGAAAAAACAGAGCAATGTACAAAACCATCCTGGGCCAAAAGGAAGTATAATGTAGAACTTTTAATGACCAGGTATTTTATACATAGGAAACAGCTATAGTAATGGACTGATCTGATCAATCTGATGTATTAAAAAAAATAACTTGTCTGAATGATAAATTTACACATTTCTGAAGTTAACATGTTAATTTACTTGACACCAAAATAACTTAATATATTTTCTAAAGTAAATAAAATACATGATAAATAGAAGTTATTTTTATATCCTAAAAGCTTGTTTTGAGACTACAAAGCCAGGACCACACACAGGTCATGGAGGACAGGACTTATTTCAAAGAGGTGTGTGCCTGATCAAAATAACAGACAGAGTGAAGTAAAACAGGGACTTTGGTGGCACCTAACAGTCTGTGCTGCGTCACTCTTCAACAATTTACTGAATGAAATAAGATTAAAACTCCTTTGGTGTTTTGTGAGCGCTCACCTGTGCACAAGCTTCTTCTGGGGAGGTGCTGCTGACTCCAAACAACACAGCAGAGTCCAGGCTGTGGACAGTGAAACACTCCAGAGCGTGCAGAACTGCTGGAGCCAGGTGGGAGGTCTGACCAGACTCAGGGCGGCCTACCAAGAGCATCCGTGGGCGGTGAGACGTCGGGTGTTTGACTGCACTCCTGTAGAAAGCACCACAGCAAGAAGTTAATTAAAGTTATAAAGCGTTCTTGTGAGTGCTGACAGTTCACAAAGCATATATCAGTGCTTTTAAATAAAGCCTGCCGGTTCACTTCATATGGCACCGTGCTTGTCTATATATTCTTTTACTTAGTACTCACCTGGCAAAGTGCAGAAATTTGCTGCTCTGGGAGATGGAGGGTGCAGAGATGCTGGAGGTTATAGAGTTTTCACCTCCTCCACTCATCAGACCATCATCAAGGACACCAGAGGTAAGGTCTGATGTGCAACAAAGAAAATCCCAATCAAATTAACAACTAATCAATAAATAAACAAACAAATAAAAAAAAGTAATATTTGTAAAGCAGTTATAATTTGTTAGCCTATCTGTAGAGCCTCCAGCCCTCAGGTCTGACTCACCCGGCTCCCTCTTCCTCTTCATTCCCTGCTCGGCATGTGGGAACACCCTCTGCAGAACCTCCAGGATGTGCTGCAGGGCGGTCCCCAGCAGCGGGTGAACCACGGATGACAGGGGTTTGGCAGGATTTGCGGCGGAGCGGTGCGAGGCTGGCGACATCTTCCTCATAGCTGCCACAAAGTCGCAACTGCTGACAGAGATGGAGGAGACGTCCAACAGGAGCTTCTGTGAGGTACCGTATATCTGTGGGTAGCGACGACGAAGAGCGCACAGCGCCGCCTCGGTGCACACCGCCCTGATGTCGGCACCACAGTAACCTGAGCATGGAGGGAGATCCTGTGAGTTGATCAAGCAAAAACATAAAAAATGCAATGAAATTCTTAAGGGGAAATTCACCTTACCAACACATTTCTCAGCCAGTTCGTCCAGAAAATCTTCAGACGGAGCAGGTTTCCACTGCCTGGTGTGGATTTTTAGAATCTCTCTACGAGACTGAAATACAAAGACACAGATGGATTTAAACACAGTTGTGAATAAAATGATTGTAGCAAACAAAGCCTAAGTATGTTTTACTCTCTGAAAGAGAAATACATATTTTAAAAGACAAATGTGGAAACAATGAAAAGTAAAGCATCACCTCCCTGTCTGGCAGGCCGAAGAGGAACTCTCTGTCAAAGCGTCCGGGACGGCGCAGTGCTGGATCGATGGAGTCCAGCCTGTTTGTCGCACCAATCACCACAACTTCCCCACGACTGTCCAGCCCGTCCATCAGAGCCAGAAGTGTTGACACAATGGAGCTGCAAAGATTGAAAGGAAGGTCATTGACTATTAGTACTCACAAGAGAGGACAGAGGTTGCAGTAAGCTACATAGATAAGCGGCAATTGGACTTTCTTGACTTTACTTAAGAAACTATTGGTTTGAAGGGAGCTAATAAAGTCATTTATGCTAAAATGGAACAACCACCATTAAAAAAAGTAGATCTTTAAAACCACTCAGCAGCCTACAAATCCCTCTGAGACAACTTAACATACATTCACTCTGTGAATCACATGACCCAACAGCTCCCATGACAGTGCGTTGGGTCACAGCCATGTGAATCCAATCTCTCTCAAGCACTAACAACCTGAGATTTAGCTCTAACTGAAGAATCCTGTTGGGTATTTAAGACACTCAATCAAAGACAATCACCTTTGTTTTAGCATTAAAATACACTATGATTTGAATGAACAAGAACCCCCACAGAAAGATAGAACAGTATTGCTCAGGAACAGTTGTGTTAGTGTGTGAGAGTTGCTTACTGTGTCTAAAATGACAACAGTGATAAAAATTGCAAAGACCTGTGGATCTGATCCTGTCTGCTGGATCGTACTGGGGCCAAGCCATCAATCTCATCAAAGAAGATGATAGATGGACGCTTCAAATAAGCCTGTTGAAAAAATAAACAGGGGAAAAAATTAGAAGTGACTTTTAGTAGACTTTTGTTCTAATGTGTTTTGATGGAAACTGCATGTTTGAACATTTTTAAGCTTTTCAGTACCATCAGATACCCTTCAGGAAAAGCAAAAACATTCATTTTACCCCGTTTATATATAAAATTATTTGAAATTAGAATCATGCTGAAGAATGATGCTGTTAAACCTGATTAAAAACACATAATGAAATATATATAAAATTTAACAAAAAAAAAAGGAAAAATAAAAAGATTAATTTACTTTAGTTTCAATTGCTTCTTGATTTAAGCCATCTAAAGAGTTTTACCTTCTGAAAGAATTTAAAAGTATTTAAAAAAATAAATCCGAGGTACTGGAACGCAAAATCAAGAAGTTACTGAACCATTTACAGGGTCTGTTCTGCAGTTGGCCAGCAGGGGGCAGCACTGTATCATCAGTTTGAAGTTACCTGTTCAAACAGCAGCCGCAGTTGCCTCTCCGACTCGCCCACCCACTTGCTGAGGCAGTCAGCTCCTTTCCTCATGAAGAAGGCCACCTTTCTGTTACCATGGCTACACTCGTTGGCCAACGCCCGGGCAACCAGTGTTTTCCCGGTCCCAGGAGGACCATAAAACAAACAACCTCTGGAAAGACAAACAGAATATCTTTAGTATTTTTCATGAATTCAGTTGCTGCCAGGGTTACATTCTGTCTGTTCTGTACACTAGTTTTTCTGTTTCAGGTTTATGAGAATGTAAAGAAGTGATTTTTTTTCACAGCTCGGTGCAGGTTTTCACACAGTTTAACTTTATCCAGTATTTCCTTTTTTCACAAGCAGCAAAGACTGTTATAAATTTGTGAGTCTGCAACGCGTGTCACCTGGGTGGCTGGATCTTGAAGTTGTCAAAGACCTCTGGGTAGAGAAGAGGAAAGACAACCATCTCCTTCAGAGCTGAGATGTGACCTGACAAACCTCCGATACTGTCAAAGCCCACCTAAAAAGTAACGGGCAGAAAAGAAACAAAGTAAAAGCCATGTAAGAGCCAGCAAAGAGCTGAAGAATATTCGGGGGAAATAGGCCAGGAAATTAGAGGTGATGGAGCCATTTTTATAAATCTCTTTAAACTGCAAGGAAGAGGCTGCAGGAGGGAAACAGGCAGCTCACTGACTGAGGATTTGTTGAAACTCACTGACTGATCGATGGCCATGGGATCAATATCTGCCAGACGTGATCCTGCAGCCATTTTTTCTCTTCGGGTACCAAGAAGCTCATCAGCATTCAGACCAAGAGAGCGAGAACTGTACGAAAACAAAAACAGGGGACATCAGTGGTATTAGGAGTATTAAACTCAACACAAAGTTTACTAATAATTTGTATCAATGTGCATTTTAAAACAGCTATTCAAACTACAGTAGCGCTCCTGTGAGCTTATAAAATCTCATCAGTATTTATCTCGGTTGATGGACTTAACACTGTGATGTCAACACTTTTCCTGGTTTTGGGAAAGTTTAAACTTTTAAATAAGAGTTTAAGACATGTGCCAGCATTTCTCTACAGAGTACTTGTTTACACTTCTCTAGGCTGTTGATTTAGAAGTTTGTTAGCTGTTGAAGCCAAACAAAAGCTAAGCATTTCTGGTCTTTTTACTTGGATAAGCAGTTATTAGTTATAACTTGAAAGCAAGCTGCTCTTCATAATGTTGAAGCTTTTACATGCTGTTTAGAAACTGTTTTAACGATCTAAAAACAACATTTTCTGAAATGATATTCTCCTCAATACTTCAGTTAGTCTCACAGGTAGAAGAAAAACACGTAACCATCGAGCTGATCTGAAACACTTCAGTGTGAAAACCTAAAGCGAGGGCTAGTTGCACACCAGTCTGATCAGGTTCGGGGGGGGCTGTTACAGTTCTGAGTGAAGACGTTTATTATCTGTCTACTGACCTGCTGGAGGCCTGCTCCTCTTCATCATCAGAGTCATCATCATCGGATTGATTAGACCACGCACTCTGATTGGATCTGGTGGGAAAAAAAAAAAAAAAAAATTAGAAAGATGAGTGTTTCAGACAAAAGAAAAGTGGGATTATGTTTGTATCCTGAAATGATGGTAGTATGATTGTTGATTAAATGAGTTTGTCTCCTACTTTTGGGTTTTTGTCAAAACACAACTTTTTTTGATCAGCAAACTTATGTGAATCACTCACATAAGTGGATGAACACTTCTCATTTCTACAGTTCTTAATTGTTGGTTTGTGTTAATAATTATGTAATAAATGTAACCTAAATAAATAAAGGGGCAAAAGATAAACATTGCTGCAAAATCTATATGAAGTTATTTTTATCAACTAATACCAAAACTGCCCTTTTGGTCTTTAATCACCGGCCACCCAAAAGACCAAACTGTCATTAGATTAAATCCACTACCAGTCAAAAGTTTGGAGACACTTTCCTGTTAAAATTTGATGGTGGAACTATGGCCAAACTGTAGTAAAGCTTTGTAGCTATCTTAAAAGGGGCTAATTTGCTATGAAATTTATTTTTTAATGAAATGCAGGGCTGATTTAACAGCTGCATCAAACATCTCATAATGTCTCGTTTGTGATGTTTCATTTAGTTGTGTCCAGAGTCTGACCTGAAGGCTTTTCTGCGGGTCATGTTTGGTCCCGAAGCGCTGATCCGAAAGGCTCCTTTCAGAAACTCTAAACAACATCAGAGAAAATAAAATCATCAAAACTGGAAGTTTAAAATGTTCTGGACCTCTAATGTGATAAATATTATTACTTCTAGTCTTTTTCTGGAGATTTCTGTTAATCAATGGCTAACTGTCCCCAAGATGAAATGCCACAAACATACTGTCAGAACTGTAATGATACTGATACATCATGCTATGATGTAGGTGACATGTACACATTTAGATGCGGTCATTGTGGTGCAGAGAATAAACTAACAGCACTGGTACTCACCACTGCTGGGCCCCTGATAGTGTGAAGAAGCCCGGCTTAGTTTAGCATCAAAGTTCTGGTTCATACTGCAATTACTGTCTTCGTCTGCAGTCGCTCCATGACCACTGTCCTCATCAACTGCACGCGGAAACACCACAGAAGAAGAAAATAAACATCTTCCTGTTTTTGATCGTGCTTATCAGAGTCATGATTTCAACGAACCGTTGTCGTCTTCACTGTTGATGAGCTCTCTCTGTGGTGGAACAGGTCTTCTCTGAGCTTTGGAGTAGATCTTCTGAAAATTCATCAGACATGAACACAGCATGAGAAGCTTTGTCATATTTACCAAATGTTGGTTAAAAAAGACAGACCTTGTGCTAGGATGTTCGGGATGAGGAATTTAATCCCCTAAAATCCTCCAGTTTACGTTACTGAAGCTGAGGTCAATCATTTTAAACGGGAAAAGAAGCAGATGTTACTGAAGCAATCTGCATATTTTCAATATTACTCTTTGCTAACAAGCAAGAACAAATCAAGTAAAATGAGTCTTCATGGATTCTTTATGAAACCAGCCATCAGACAAAAAGCAGACTATTTGTTCTCCACTTGTGGCCACACAACCAAAGCCAAGCAAAGAGAAAAAAAATTATCGAACTGAGATTTCACTCTTTAGAGCCTTAGTGACAGAGCTGTGAGGATTACTTAATTAATTATAAATTTATAGGAAATGAACCCTTTCTATCATCACTCATTTCTAAGCTAAGATTAGTTGGCATTTAAAAGTTGTTTGTCTCAAGCAAAACAGAAAGAAAACAACACATAGTTTGCTTTTGTATTATTTAATTGTTTGTTTGTTTTTTTACATTTTACAGAAAATTGTAAAAGAAAAAGACTGATTTCAGTTACTTTTTTTTAAGAGTATGTTTTTTTTATACCAACGTTTTTATTGCTTTCTTAATCATAAACATAAAATAGTGTCAGACATATTAGACATATTTTAATCAGAGGAGCCACATTTATTTAATTTAAAATAATAAGATAAAAAAGTGTTAGAGTCCTACTGATTAGTGCAGCATGGCAACTTTAAACACGTGCCGTCTCAGTCACATGTCTTCTAACAGGATGTGAAATTGCCCTTCTTTCTTTAAGGTTAAGGTGTTATCTCTGATTACAACATTACATCACTGTGACTATTTCAGTCAGTTAAATCAGACTGACTGAAACACACTGCTGATATAAAGCTGCAAAGCAAAATTAGTCCAACTATGGGAAACTTTATGGTAAATTTATAAGAGCAAACAAGCTCATTGATCAAAATATCTAAACTTTCTCTTCTAAACTTCATTTGAAATAAACGCATGAACACGAAAACAGGGGCTGATGCTCCTTGGGGCTTCAGCTGCCCCCCAATATGCTGGCAGCTGATAGAGGTGCAGGCCTCCCACCAAAAGCTGAGAGCAGAAGGGAAGCAGGGTGCACCACCCTCGCAGTGAGCTGATAAGAGAGGCAGTGCCCACCCTGACTGAGTGTGTTTGTACAAAGTTTGAGATGTACTTTTAAAGCTCCTGCAGAATGTAAACAAAGTCTGAACATGTGGTTAAAAAACAGCAGGAGCTTCAACAGTTCTGCCTTAAACTGAGCTGCATTCAGACACAGCTGAAACACACAGATGGATAATAAAATGAAGTAAATGTAGCTTCATCTGTGTGGCAGAGATCATACAGAGAAACTTATTTAAACCAACAACTTCCACTTTCTTTTGTAAAATGACCCAAAAGTGGCAGCATTATATTTTAAACATGTACACAGTATGCTAACAGTATTTTGAACCCAGGAGACATTTAAGGACACACTGGGACAGAGACTTGCATCATGTCTTCTTACTGTGTTGTATCACAAAACTCTGAAAAGACCAACTACTTAAGTTTGGAAGGAATTATTCTACTCATAGATGACTTCAGCTGCTTAACAGTTTGGGGCCTTCTTTGCCTGATTTTGCTGACTTTAATGTCTTTCTTAGTTGAAGGTTTTCAAACAGGTCAGAGTCATCCAGATTCCACCACTACAGACCCAAACTGGTGTTATACAGGCAGAATGTGGTTTAGTGAGGACTTGCTGAAACAAACAAGTACTTCCCTGAAAATGGGTGGAGGCTGCACATACAGGAATTTTCAACAATTATTATTATTATTTTTATTTATATATATTTTTTTTTGTAGCAGAATGGTGGACAAGTCCTTACCTTTACTCCTAAAACACACAACCTCTGTGGGATCAGTTTCCAATCAATCTAATTATTTCAGTTAATTTTATTGTTATTAATATAGCTAAACGATTTAACTCAGAGCCACACAGAAAGAAAATAAATTTCTTAGAGCTACATTTTGCAAAGCTAAGGGGGAAAGACAGCATCTAAACAGACAGAGAATAACACTCATGGTGGACTCAGGTGTCTGGATGTAGGCACACAAACTGACCTGCAGACATCCAAACCTGCTAGATCCACAGGTGTAGAAAAAAAAAAGTTCAACCAAATAGTTTCTTCTGACCAAATGCCTTGTGTAAAGACTCTCAGGTAAAAGCTTCTACTACAAAAGCAAATTAAATGAAACCCTCTTTCTCTTTATTTGCAAATCATTGTTAATACCTCAAACTGTTTTACTCACTCCGTCTTTGTTGTTATTAATCTTAATCTTCATGTTGTCCAACTTCTTTGGGCCAAACCTGGTTGTAGTGGACATAAAAGTATAGATGAAAAAGTCATCATTAATATTTAATTTACTCAATATTTTACAAAACACTGCAGGATAATAATGCCTAAGATATTTATTAAGTGCCTGAATGTTTAAATGTATATACTGTGTTTTATTTAAACGTAATATCACATTTAAATAAGTATAACTAGCACAAGAAGAATGAAAACAGCAAAACTTTACCAGAAGAAAACAAAATGTTTTACTGTGTTCAAGACTTTTTAGATGGAATTAACTGTTTTGTAATATGGCTGAAACAGGCCTAAAGTAGAAGCCCTGGTTATTATGACCGTAAAGGAGTAAAAGAAACAGCCTAAAATGGCCGATAGTTTCAGCCCCAACAACGACATCATGAAAAAGAACATTGCTGTCTTACTTGCTGTTGATCCCATTGAATATGTTGGAGGCCTGGTACCTGCTGGTTGGTTTGGTTGATCTGGTGCTTCTCCTCAAGCCACTCCTCCTGCCTCCTACAGTGATCCGCATTATTTGCAAAAGAAAAAAGAAACACTTTGTGGAAGTTCTTACAGATACTATCAGTCTTTTAGAATTAAGGATGAACGTAGGTTCACCAATCTGTGAGAGACAAGTACTTCAGAAGTCTAGAACTAAAGTGCACCAATGTAAAACTGAATGTTTTTCTTCTATCATAAAACATAGAAAAAAATTTAAATATTTACAGATTAGACATGATCTTTAGACCCTCATGCAGAACTGTTAGAAAGATAAAATTATGAAGTGGATGTCACTGTGTGAGTTTAGAAACATTTATGAAAACTACTGTCAGAGTAGTTTATCTCTGCATCTTCAAATACAACTTAAAACCCATGCCAGTAAAAATATATATACACAAAGAATAACTAGAGTCTGTAACAGCCTCCCTTCAGTCCTGGCCTTAACAAAGTGTAAGTAAATAAGTAAGTAAGTAAGTAAGTAAAAAATAAATAAATAATTAAAGTTTGCCAGGAGGAAACTTAAATCAGACAAGAGAAACATCTTTCTGAAAACGGCAGATGTACAGATATTGGTCTCTTCAGTTCCCATCTGTATTAATGGAAAAAGTCCCCAAATTTTAGTATGTGAAAACTCTCAAATTTTCTAGTTTTTAATGATTACCATTTGTGTTACTGTCCTTACCTGCAGGACTCAGCAGCCTTGAAGATCTCCTGTTAACAAGAAGACAAACCTCTGTGTGAGAAAACTGAAAGCAGCTGCTGCTGAATGATTTGTCTCAGGTTTCTAATGTTTTGGGTAAATATATATCTTTGTGTGTATTTGTCATGCAGAGGATGGTATCCTGAATAAAAGAAAATTCTCTAAAATATAAATTAAAATCCTATGAAACTTAATTAAAAAACTGCCTCATTTCCTGGATGAAAAGAAGCACTAAAATCTCTCAAAGAAAAATAACACAGCAGATTTTTAAACAGATCCTGTGACCTTGTCAAAGTGATTAATCATTTCTGATTATATTTCTAACCTGATGAGAGTCCTCGCTGGTTTCACTCGCTGAACCTCGTGTGTTTCTGAATCAGAGTAATCTAGTTCTTCATCCTCGGTAAGAAATCCCTGAAAGTACTTCAGATGTCAGTCTTTGTAAATAACACAATTTGTCATACTTATTCTGTCAGCCACTGTCACCATCCACACAGTCAACAGTGACAACATTCATTCATTTTTCTATATTGTGCTGACAAGCAGTAAAGAACAATCATTTCATTAATCATTCTTCCCTGAAAACTAGATTACAAAGTAACTGTGAAATGTGAAAACAAGCCCCAGAACATTTTCTAAAACGGACCTAAATAAATAAAACATCCTTTACACGGCCTGGATTGTCAGTGTTTTATGACCAGGCCAAAATGGAAAGACAGTTAAAACCCCACATTTTTCATCTATTTATTACATAAAAGCACAACAAATCATAATTTATATTTACCATGACAAATTCCAGCTTTAAGTGTTTACTTTCTGTTTGACATCAGCTTTTGGGGGTTATCGTGGAAATTTGAACTATAAAGTTAGATAAAGTCTTTCCACAACATCTCAACCACGCAGAGGTCTGGACTTTGACTAGACCAAGGCAACACCTTGATTCTTTACTTTTTCAGTCATTTTGCTGTAGATTTACTGCAGCGCTTGGGATCACTGTCAAAAGGTTGTTATTGTTCAGCTGCTAAGGAAACCTAAGGATTTTTCTTAATTATGTCCTGATCGGTAAAACCTTAGATTTGACAGAGGCTGTGCTTTGTTTTACTAGATGACAGTATATGTCAATATATCTATATATGTCAAATCATATAGGAAAAAAAAAAAAC
>CM047991.1:24264516-24279537 GCA_026261665.1 Melanotaenia duboulayi | reverse complement strand
CAAAATAATCTAGAAATAAATTGTAATTTTCATTTCTTAGTAGTACCTGCTATGAACAGTTTAAAGCAGGCTCTTGAAGACCTGAAGTAACACTTGCATCTGGCTGGTTGGCAGAAAATATGACCCAAACAAAAGAGCCATCACTGGAAAGAAACGTAAGGATGACAAGCCTCTTAAACAGGCAATTCAACTCAGGAAGGGGATGTTTGCCTTTCCAAATCATGTCTAAAATTAGCTGAAAGTAAAAACAAAATTGGAAAGTTGTAAGAAAAGATAGACTTCAAGACAGCCACAAATAATATAAAAGTCAGTCATATCCCTGAAAATATACATAGCAAAAGAACAAAGACAAATGGGCAGACAGAGGCATAATATAATTCAATGTTTGTGACCAAACTGTAGGAAATTCGTTGAAGGAAATGAAATTCACATGCAGAAAAATCAAACATATACCATCACTAACAAGGTGACAGACGACTGAGAAGCTGTTCTTGGCTATGGATGATAAAATGGAGGATATTCAGTGATGAGTCACCAATCAGTATTATGCNCAAACATATACCATCACTAACAAGGTGACTGAGGACTAAGAAGCAGTTCTTGGCTATGGATAATAAAATGGAGGATATTCAGCGATGAGTCACCAATCAGTATTATGCACAAAGATGATGGTGCAACTTTGGAACTTTGTTTTTTGGTGCAGTAACCACGGCCTCATCACATCTACAGCACATACACAAGTTTACATTAAAACCTTGGACACTTTGCCTCAGTCAAAAGAAGGATTGGTGACACGGAGATCATATATCAGGCTGACAATGCGTATTGCCACAGAGCAAAGAGTGTTCAAATCTTTCTTCAGGAACAAAAAACATATTAACACTGCTGGCAAACAGTCCAGATTTTAACCTGAACAAAAATTATTGATCAAACTAAAAAAAAAAACCAAAGATGCATGACGAGGCTCTATCCTGCAGCAGAACTGACAACATAAACAATAAAACTGGAGCCTAAATAATGAAGACGATTGTTTTTCATTTATGAACTCTATGCCAGAAAGATTTCAGGTGATAAAAATCAGAGGAGCTGAAACAAAGAACTGCTTTTATTTTTCATGGTTCTTGACTCCATACTGTTTCCTCAAAATTGGGTGATTTATCTCTTTTCCTCACTTTTAATTAAATAACAAAAACAACAAAAAAACTTTCTATTTTTTTATTTAAGGTATGTTTCATCTGCTTGTCTTTAAAATAAATAAATAAAAAGCTAACTGAAGACCTGTCATGTGTGGTGATTTCTCTGTTTTTTCCAGGGGTTGTAAACAGTGACAGGAAAACATGTTTGGTAAAAATGCACTAATAAATAACCTTTAGTGTAATTTTTCATGTTGGTTCTGCAAATGTTATGTTACAAGCTTGCATGTAACATGGCAGAAAACGTGCATGTCCATAGGTGAATTTATTTATTTTTTTCCAAAAGTGATTCTTTAGCTGAACCCATTAATTAAAACCAGAGCAGTAGGTCCTTGACCAAGTGTCAGAAGGTTA
The DNA here is from genome assembly GCA_026261665.1 of Melanotaenia duboulayi. Taxonomy (NCBI): domain Eukaryota; kingdom Metazoa; phylum Chordata; class Actinopteri; order Atheriniformes; family Melanotaeniidae; genus Melanotaenia; species Melanotaenia duboulayi. The sequence continues at coordinate 24,277,990 of CM047991.1, read as the reverse complement.
TATGATGAGTCGGAATTCTGTGTTTTACAGATAGATTGAAACCGGACCCCCAACAAGCATTGAGATCCCAGAAAAATTAAAAACGTGTAATATAAGAGAAGAAAGGCAACATTTATGAACTAGTATATAATTTATATTTTTTAGATTCCCTCATTTTTCTAGTATCACTAATTAGTTCTGTTAATTGGCATTGACTCTTTTTCCATAAACATGTTCCCTTTCTTTGTAAAATCACAGAAAAACTCACTCACCTTCGTTCAGATTGAGTGAAGGGTCTTGTGGTGGCAGAATGCCCCCATCATTGTAATAATGTGACTGGCAGTAAAGATTTGGGCCCTGCATGCAGTACAGGTTCCCTGGCATCAATTTCATATCACACTCCTGCAAAACATCATGAGAAATATCTGTATTTATTTGACATTTTGTAATTAAAAACAGGTGGAAGCTCTTAAACTAACCTGGCAGGAGAAGCAGTGAGGATGGAAGGTCAGCTCGCCAGATCTCATGACCAAAGCAGAAGGCGGGATTGGCTGGAAACAACGAGCACACTGACCACCTCCGAACATCCTGGTCATCAAAAGCAAGACACAGATGTCAGAGATTTATTTGATGTGTTCTGATTAGTTGGGAAGTAAATTACTTCAGTGTGGAGAATAGTTTTTGACCTGCAGTAATCCTGCTGGCAGTAGATGTTTCCATCTCTCCAGTAAAGGGACGGGTGCATCTGCAGCTCACAGTGACACTGGCTGCAGCGAAGACAGACGCTATGCCACACCTTCCCTGCTGCCAGTAAGAAGAAGCGGTCGCATACCTGCTCACCACATCCAGCACACATCATTGGTTCATGGATGGATACAGCCGTTGTAGCCTAAGACAAATACACTGCCACTAAATATAACAGGACATTGTGGCAACATCCAGAAATATACTTAGTTACTCAGACATCAGAGCATTATAATTGTTGATTTTAGTTTAACTGGTTTTGCAAACATTGTTTGCTAAGCGAAGTTATTTAGTATTCAGCTAGTGAGCTTCTTAGCAGGGGCGAAGCTAGAGGGAACACCTAGGGTGATTCTAGCCTCATCTGAAAAATGATCTGACACCCCGGGTGACACCTCCAGTGACTGACTAGTTAGTACAGAAACGTCTTTTCAGGCATGCATGAATCACCAGTGTCACCACAGTGGTTTGCAGTAGGTTTTAAAGTGGTTTCCTAATTAGTCATCTTTTAGAAATATTGAAATTTGGCTGGAATATGTCTGGAAGTACAAGTACAACTAATGTTACGTAAGGCTATTAACCTGATATCAGCATGAAGCTAATCAAGCACTGCTATGTACCTAATCCAGTGCTACCATTATATGATAACACTGGTGTAGCTTTAAGATAATGTGAGGAAACCATGCCATGTTTATTTTGCAGCGAATGTATTAAGGGACTTCGCAACTAACTTAATCAAGATTTTCACATTGGAGCTGAAAATAAACTATAAAGATGCTCAAAGAGAATCTAAGTGTCCTAGATACTGAGCACTAAGTTAGAGCTGCACGATCCAATTTAATTTAACCAGGAGGCTAGCAAGGCTGCTAGCTGATTATAAAGTAAGCTACAGCATGAAAATGTGGAGAAATATGGCTTGTAACCAGCCTTATTTTGCATAGAAAGATATAAGAGTGAAGAGAAAGGAAGCTATTTCTGTCTTTTTTTGTAAAGACCACCACCAGACAGTGGACCAGAACCNAAGAGAAAGGAAGATATTTCTGACTTTTTTTGTAAAGACCACCGCCAGACAGTAGACCAGACTTGCAAAGGGTATAAGCCTTTGATCCCTCTACAACTACATCAAGCACCAACACTGTTCCTATGGACCTTTTTAAACTTGTTGAAAATTTGTCCACTTGGTGTTCCATTTTAATAATGTAAACATGTTTTATTTCTTATGTCTGTCTAATGTGACCAAAAACTGTCAATAATTACCTTTCTTAGTAAAAGGCCCTGCAGATAAAGTCTTGCTAACCCTCTGTAAAGTCTAGCTCTGCCACTACTTGTGAGAAAACTAGTATCCTATATTAGCAGTGCATTTCTTCCTGCATAATTTTCTTTCTTTAAATTTTCACATGGTTTGGGTTGAAAATACGGTCACACACAATCACATTAGCTGCTGCAGAATTTTCCTCCACAGCTGCTGGGCCGACGTCTAGCTCCGCCCCTTCCACCTCTTCACCGAGCTCACTGCCGAACAACAGGTCCTCCAAGGCTCGGTCATCTGGAGACATCATCGTTTTCCTGAAAAGCAGTGGGAGTAATTAACTGTCCTCTTCACAGTTATACATCTCTTCAGAGGTTTTAAAAAAGTCACATTTAATGTTTCTATAAATAAACAACAATTTGACAATAAAATCCAAACATTGTGTGTTAAATGTAAGAGTTGAATAAAGTTTGTAATATTTTCTGTGTAGACATGATCAATTTAAAAGGCTAAGAATATTTTTTATTCTCCATAATTATACAAGGGTTAATTTTAAATCTATTTTTTCTTTTATTAACTTTAATGGCATGCTTATTTATTTCTATACATATATTGTGAACCGAGATACTTCTATTAGTATTGCTATTGGAATTAAATTTACCTCTACAAAAACAAAAGTGGTCTAAGCATCTGTATTTTGTACACAGCACTTTTGTTGTTTAACACTTTGAAACCAATTTGTTTTAAAAACCGCAAGACTGGGTCCTTAAAAATATTGGTGATTTATACCACTTCTTGCATATCGGCCTATTTATGAAGAGTTAAAAGCAATTAGTTGCATCAGAGCTACACAGTGCAAAGTCTGGTAAATAGGGGAAACATTAAACACATTTTCCACAAACATGATTCCATTTTGTCATGGGTTACAGAGATTTGAAAGTTGACTATCAACAGTGTGGTAGAAATAAGCATGAATGTCTCAAATTACAATTTCTAGATAAATCCATTCATACATTTAATTTATATAAAAGTATTTAAACTTACTTATGTGCGTGTGTGAGCAGCTTATTACAGTTTTGAGTTATTTAGACATTAAAGGATGTATAACTGAAGCACTTCACTATGAAGCAACAAACTTAAGTAGTAGACAGATAAATGAATGAAAGTAATTGCAGTCCTAAACAACTCAACTAAAAAAAAAATACACGTTTAGGTCTGAGAAGAGAACTTACCAGTACCAATTAGAAGCTCGGTTGGCTTTCCACTGAATGTGTGCTGAGCTCTATAAACACCAGCCTTTAAGAAGTGGAAACTCCAGTTTTACAAAGTCCTGCACTTTTGTCCTGATTTTTAACACCTTCTCAGCATTTTTACCTCAACTGTAAATCACATAAACATTCTCCCCTTTTCAGGTGTCTCTGCAGCCTCCTGTCTTGTGGTTTTGGGATCAGTTTGCTCAACCTGAGATCTGCCTCTCCACCTCATGTTCAGCCAATCACTTTCACAGCGTCAGCCGTCCCAGGTGACACACACCTGTAAACAAGAAGACCTGCAGGTACAGAGAGGTGCACTGTGATTGGCTACTTGGTGAGCAGGTGGGTGAGTGGGGTGTGGCTGTACCCGAGGGACCAATTAAAATACAAAAGCTGTTTAAAAGGACATCTGGGACCTGCGGTAGGAGATGAAAAGACACCTTTACCACTGGGTCCGCTCCTTTTCAGTCAGCTGGGCAATGAACCAGGGAGAAGTGTTCACGAGCGGTGGGAGGAGTTTGCTGCTTATGTGGAGGGGAAAGGGTTTGTACTGGTGGAAAGATGGTTTACCAAAACAAAGGAGACATGGATCTTTGAAGGTGATAATAAAATAATAAAAAGTTAATAATAAAGAGATCAATTTTCATGCATTTGTTTCAGGCTCTAGTCTGCCAGGGGCAACAGTGTCCAATAAAGCAGAAGTTATTTGAGGAATCATTTTAAGATGCAGCTATCTGCTGAACAAGGAAAGGCAAGTTTATTTGTAACACAGTTCATTGACAAGGTGGTCAAAGACACTGAAACAGAAAATACCAGAAAATAATAACAAAAGAGAAAGGAAAAAGAAAAAAGAAAGGCCAAGCATTAAGACTATTTATCAGTTTTCTAACTTTGATTTGCTTGTTTCACTCATGTCATTAAAAAGAACAAGTCGTCAGATCTGAGCAGGTTATCCGGCTGATGCCCCGGCTGATTGCCCAGTGTAAATGGACGGAAAACCCTGCCCACCCAGCTGATCGATAGTTGGTCCAGGCAATAAATGGTGGGGACCAACTCATTCCACATTTGAGCAAAACCCTCCATTCATTTGGTTTTCTCTGCTGAAGAAAACATTGCTGATAACTTTTTACAAAGTTATTAAATGAGAATATCATCGGCCATCTGAGATCAAAATATATTTTTATCATCATACATACCTATATATTATACTCCTAAGAAGCAACTGTAATAAAACCATATACTATCCTTTAATCAATGCATAAACCTCTCAATCTCCATCCAAACCCATGGAGTGTTTCAAACAAATGTTGCTGCAGCACCCCCTAGTGGTGAACAGAAGCACTTTCAGTTTTTTTTACAAGCAAAATACATTAAAAGAAAGTTGACATGACCACAAGTCCGTATTAACCAGTTGTTACTCTGAATTATTTCATCATTTATACCCCACCCACCCAAAAAAACCATAATTGATATTTTATAAGTTGACGTTTTATGCTTGATAAAATTAGTTTACATGTAAACTAGTTCACTTAATGTATGTAAAAGACCATTTATATGTAAAAACTCAACATATCTTGCACAACACAAAAATCATTTATAAACAGAACCTCATTAACCACTTGCATTAATTTTAGTTTCATATGTTAATCTGGCATCACACAAAGGCTAGCCTGAAAAAGGTTCATTATAAACAAATAATTTTCCAAATCACTGTCCTCTACCCTTAAACTGTTGTTGTTAAAAATTTGTAAATTAATGTCCAAATATACAAGGTAATTAATATATACATCTGCAGCAGAGCTAAGTCTGTACGGAAAAACATGACTTACTGATACTCAGCAGGCATCTTCCTCCTTTGCTTCCTGTAAAAAATGCCTTAAAAACTTACAAATACATTTACCTAAATGTTGTTAATTACTTCTTAATCGGTATTAATAAGAACTTTCACTAAAACTAAAAACAAGAAAGTGTTAAATTTAATAAAGGATTTTACTGGAGACAAATTTTAGACACTTTACTTTGGATGAATCAGTTTGTCTAAGCTAATAAAATAGAAATTGTTAGATTTAAAAGAGAAAGTTTTATTGTATGTTCAGTAGATAAGAGTGATGAGTTTAGCTGAATATGATTAATGCATTAAATACATTTTAGAGTCAATGCAATTAAGATTAATAAATTAACCCATTACTAATACTGAGCAATCAATTTTTAATCCTAAATAAAGAAATTAAAAATCAGCAACTTTTCAGTCTTCTCAAATAAAATTAGAAGAACCAAATACTAGACTTTTCATAAATAAGGAACAAAAAACGAGCCTTAAAAATGTAATATACATTTCTTTTTTAAAGTTAGAGAATTGTACATTACAACATGAGCATTTAATGTGCTTAATTTTTCATTATTTTAGTGAAAAAAGAGACCACTGTGGTTTTCCGTTTCAGTAATTTTATTGTTGTATTCTCTTAGGAGCACCATACATAGTTAGGAAAGAAAAACGTTTACAAATAAGACAAGAAAGCAACACACGGACAAATGCTGCAACGATGGCTGACAGCTGAACCACAACAAATGCAAACTGCACCACTCACCTGTCACCACAGATTAACTGAGAAGCCATGGAGCAGCTGATGTGTCTCACAATGAACAGTGGGGGGCGCTGCTGAGCTTTCAAGCTGAGCTGAATAGCTTTGTTAACAAATGAGGAGTTCAAACAAAAATGGACTAACAACCAGGTACCTGTGCTTGGTTTGATTGTGTGCAAATTAACCAAAAAATAANTATATATATATATATATAAATTCATGTCTGACATGTAATGACAGAAATGTTTTAGCAGTTTCTGAAAATCATAATCCAAATAATAATGAAAATAAACAAAAACAAAACATGCATGTATGAACATAAAGTTTCCTCTAAGTTGTAGTTTTGTTTCATTAACCAAAACTATGATCAATCAGCTTATTCACAAGAAACAAAAGGTGTATGGAGCTCTCAAACTGTCTTTTAAAACTGAAAACAGACCACTGAACGAACAAAACCATATCAGCCAACCAACAAGTGGAGCTTTATTGACAAACTTTGCATTTTCTTTTTCGGTTGACCACATGGACCAGACTTTAGCAGTGCAGAGCCAGAGCCACCTGACTCAGGGATGGCCCTGAAGATAGTGTTATTTATTTAATACAGTTGGTTAAGCCATAACCAAATGTGTCAGGAATTTAGTCTGAGTGACAAAACTGACAGATGGATGAGATGTTCTCCGGAGTTCATCATTAACCCCTTTGACTTTTCAGGGTGTTTTGATTAATGTGTCCGTATGTAAAATAGTTTAAAATGTGCCAAACTGAACAGAGGTCTGTAGACTGCAAATATCTATTTACATAAAGAGATGATAGATGTACAGACATTTCTAAGTAGCTTTGTAAAAACATACCCTCCCTCAATACCCATACTCTCTAAAGGTAGCCCGAGTAGTTGAGATTTGTCCATCGTACATATATTTTTATCTTTCACAAGTACTATTGAATTTTCCAATAAAATATCCTGTAACTCTGTAATCCTTGAAAGAGGCATACGTTTCTGCCAGAGTGAACAGATGAGCAATAAAAAGCTTGAGTTAAAAAACCTTGTGTTGTGTGCTAAGCTAAGCTAACTAGCATTCAGTTAGTTAGCTTCTGATAGACGCAACAGTAGTAGCTTAATTATGCAGCTTGATTTAAGTTTTGTTTGTTACTAATGGTTCACTGGTTTAAGGAATCAGTTCTTGGAATTGATGGGGTCCAGATTTAACTAAGCAGGTTTTATGCATAATGTCTCATTTTGTTTCTGTAGGTCGACATGTATGCAACTGGAACACATGGATCGTTTTCTAACACCTTCTACTGTTGATGCAGGACTTATTTCTTATAAAAAGTTGTTTTCATCTAATGATCTGATCTTCTATGTGCTTTACAAAAATAATAATAATAGAAATAATAACTAATCATTATACGTTGTCTTGTCTGTATATGCAGAGAATATGCACTCAAAGTACTTTTTAAACAGCAATGTGGGTAAAATCTACGCTTTTTTTAGTCAGGTTTTGCAGTGGTTGACTTTGGATTTATCCAAAGGTACAATTTATGTTTAAAACCTCTGAAACTATGAGCACAGAAAACCAGAGATGGCTGCAAAGGGAGACACCGATTGTAGTGAAATCTGTGAGACCTACAACTTTACATACTGAGAAAATCACCCTGTCAGAAAATGCTGCTGAAGCAATCTGTACAATCTACAGTAACATACTGATAACTGACTATACAAATGAAAAAAAAGGTCTTCATATCTTAAAATGTGTGTACACACACACGTTGAAACACAGCTGTGTGTGTTTAACAGTCCATCATCATCTTTCTCACTTTTATCCTGTGGTTGGAGGCCTGAAGGCTGCTGGTCTCATCTTCATCTCAGTAAACTGGATTGAATGCTCTTTTCCTTTCCATGAGGTCCAGATCACACCCTGACACACACACACAGTCACTTAAAACCATGTCATCAACATCATTAAAACTTTGTATGATTAGTGCTGATTAATGTTAAGGTTTTTGTCTTTGTTATTTTCAACTAAAATATCCAGGATGGCAGATCATTAAAGTAGACTGAGTCAGCCTGGCCAATTTTCCATCTAATGCGCTATGAAGAATTTCACTCATGAAAACGTAGCTTTCTCCACTCTCTTTGTAATTAGAACCAAACTTTGTAGGAATGTCCTACTAATAAACTGTAATTTGCACCTAATTTCAGGAGTGATTTTACACAGAAAATTTGTGTTATTGCTGCTCTGTCGTCTTTCTTCATTTTGAGTCATGGAAATTCAGGCCTATCTCCACAGCTCTGGACCCACATTATTCTGGAATAGGGCAAGGAAACACTCCGGGTTACCTTTGGTGACACTACACATAATATAGGCTATAAACTTAGCACAAAAGGTAAGAAATTTCTGTTTGATTGCTTATTTCTCCCCTTTACTAATATAAAATGTTGTTGTATTATACATCTTTGGAAACCCTGATTAGTTACCTTTACGAGGAGGTAAAACTTGTAATGCTTGTACTTTCGTGAAATGAGTCACACACACACGCAGCATGGAAACATCAGTATAAACACAGTCATGTTTCCAACTTTGTCTGATTAGGTTACCTGATGTTTGACGTCGATGCCGTAGAGGCCGTTCAGGTTTGCCTCATGACAGTTTTTGTACCACCATCCTCCTCGATAAGACATGGCACAGCGGGTGATGAAGGGTGTTGGGTCTCGGTCTTTGGTGGAGAAGACCCGGTTGTTATGGTAACTCAGAGAGTCACCTTAAACCATGAGACATATCAAAAGCAAAGAAAGAGAAGATGAAAGTGAAGTTTAAGCCTTTATTTTGTAGTGGTGTTCCTCCTGGTCAGCATGAATAGCAGAATTTTCCATCTGTTCATCTTCGTCTCACCTGCAGTGCCGCTGTACCCGCCCACAGTCAGCTTGTAGTTCCTCTTGGCCACCTCAAACGTTGAATACTTGGCAAACACAGTCTCGCCTTGATCTCCTAGGTCAACACGCAGCATCATCTTCGTCATCCCTGTCAGATTGTGGAGTTTCTCTAGACCTGAAAGACCAAAATCAAATTTGTTTGAAACTTGCAAGAGTTTCCATCAGAAGCCAGTATTGTTGCATAGGAGCCAATATCCTGCTGCATAGAACAACATATATGATGGCAAAACTTCCTGCATATCTTACAGAACCAGGTTTAAATGTTTACTTTCAAGTCACTTTACTGCTTTCTGGATTGCTGACATTATCTTTTACTTCCTGCCAAACAATCCCAGTTCAGCTGTGGCAAAATAATCACTAAACAGATTGTTGACTGCTTTTTTTTTTTTTTTTTTTTTTTTTTACCAGCATGTGCAACTGTTCGCTGTCAAAACAGAAACTGGGCCAACAAGTCCCTGAAATCTATGCCGCCCTGATTAGTAAACTGTAAGGGCCGATCACATAATACCTATATCACACTGCACACAGTCTGCAGCACATTGACTTTAAAATGCATCCACTTGTGACTGAATCCAGCCTTTTAATCTACTCTTTATGGTATCTGAGTACATTTCAGCCATCAGAAAATGGGAAGTTAATGCCAGATTTCAGTTTGTTTAGACACCATATTGTACCCTCATTTGCCTTTTGTATGGATAGATCTTCAAAGATAAGATATTTCTATGCTTAAACTATAGGATCGATCTCTAAAGTCATAGATCAGTTAATGTTTAATTGTCATAACCAAATGTTAGCCATATTTGGTCACTGCATCTAAAGAGAAAATAATATTGAATCTCTATCTTGAAACACGTCTTTAATATCAGTCAAGCACCTGAAAATTCCACTTCACATGATTCCATAAAAGAAAATCATTCCTGAATATATTTGGAAGTGTTAAGATTTGCTGCAATAAACTGGCTACAAAAACAGGCAAATGTATTCAGTGGTGCAATTCACTTACTTCCAGTAAAATCTGTATTCCTTCTCTGTTTGTCTTTCTCCTTCTGTTCTCTGCTTCACTAGATTTGACTGTTTTAGCCAAACAAAAGAAAGTCTAACAAAGTTTGTATATGGAAGTAGTGGAAAAGTGTTCTCACATGAGCAAAAGACATAGCTTGATATACCTTTTTACTCTCTCCCTTTAAACAGATATATGTATAAAGATTTACAGTGTTTAAACTTTAGATTTTTCCACCAACTATTAAGAGCTAGCAATACTTATTTATTAAATCACTCAATTATTTTTTAAAAGGAGACCCTGCCATGAGCAAAAACTATTTCGTGAATTCTTAAAGAATAAATGTGTCAGTGTCACGAAGACTCTCTTTCTCTCACCGAGCCAAAACTCTCCATTCAAATCTCCAAATCCATTCAGGTAATCTTTCCAACCTCTGAAGAAATCCACTGAACCGTCTTTCCTTCTCTGGAAGACCTGCATATGAGAAATAAAACAGACACTGAAAACCTCAACAACACAACAGAGACTAACGCGCTGAGAAACATTTCAACTTTAACTCATCAAGATATGCTGCAACTAAACAGCACAGAGAGCAAACTCATTACAATAAATGAAATTAAAACTTTTGTTTGTCTTGCAACGTTAAAGCTATAAACAATCCATGATGCACCAGTCCCTTCAGATAAATGTGTGACTGTGTTACTTCCCTAGTTAAAAATAATAATTAATTCTGGTGCTGTAAACATGTGATTCCTCCAGAGCCTGAGTATGACAGTTTTATGCATTCAGTATGTTTGCTAGAGCTCAGGGAAACATGAAAACTCTGAGATGTGAGTTGTACCATCCAGCCTCCACCATCAGTCTCCATGTCACAATAAACCATCATTGATGCTCCAAGTTTCCCCTGAGGAAAGATCTCTACTACGCCTGACATGTGGATGCCATTCAGCAGCTCCTGAGTGCAGTCAGTGGGGAAGGGGAACCTCAGTGTGCCTGGGAGGGAGAAGAAAGAGGAGAAAATACTGAAGAACTCTTCCAGTTAAAAGCTATGACATTCATGTAAGATCAGAAAAGTACCAGTGGTGAATTCAGTGGAGATTGTGGATATAGATCGTCCTCCTCCTCTTCCTCCTGCCTGTAGCTGCACTGTGTACAGGGATCCAGGATGAAGTCTGCTCAGGCTGTACTGTGTTAACGTGCCGTCAACAATCACTTCCTGTCACAGATAATACAGAAGAGTTGTCAACAGAAAAAGGTGAAAATCTCAGGAAATAACATTCCCATCCAGCTCTGGTATCCTTCATGAAAAGAAAGAGTAGTTAAGAGAAGTAACTTTTCTCACCTTTATTTCTTGACCCTCAGTCTGATAGGTCAATATGTAGCTACCCACAGGCTGTGATGGTGGTTTCCATGACAACATAGCAGTGCGAGGGGTCACATTACTGGCCTGGAGGTCTCGTGGTCCATCATCCCTTGAGCCTGAAGAAGAAAAGTAAGTTTCACTTTGTGACCAGTTGTTATTTTAATATTGACATTGCAATATTTAGTGCTTAGATACATTTATTCATCATTAACGATGTAAAAGGGAAGGCCATGGTGTGATTGTGTGTGTGTGTGTCTACATGCTGACCGCTGGTAGTAGTGAAGCTGGTGGTGGCTGGGGAACTCTGCAGATTGTCCAGCTGGCTGGTTATGGTGACGGTGTAGGTGGTAGATCCTTTCAGACCGCTCAGCTGCTGCTCGACTGCGTTTCCAGACACTGTAATTCTCATCTCTGAACCTACACAGACAAAAACACAGACAAACTGCACCTAAGTACCAGCTTTCTGCAATTTACTGTGATCGCCTCAATGATTTGGTGCAGAAATTATGGTTAGAATTCATGTGAAACAGCCAAAGAAGAGCACTAAGTAGTTGGACTAGTTCCTCTTAAGTTATCCAAAAAAGGAAAAACTGAATCTAAGAGAACCGACACAGTCAGGTTGCAGAAACATTTATTTAACAGTTGAGAAAAAAAGCTAGAAAATGTCAGTGCTTACCTGTTCCCGAGCCATAGACAATGGTGTACTTATCAATGGTAGCCAATGCTGGTCGCCACAATAACAAGGCTGTGGTGTCAGTGACGTTTATGGCTCGAAGGTCTGTGGGTGGGTCAGGGACTGAGGGGCATATAAAAGTAGGGATATTAAAAATGAGAAAAGAGCAGCAATTTAATAAAAACAAATACATGTTAACTAAATGGAATTTGAACATAAAAAAGAGCCAAAACATCCATGAGAAAGGACACAGTAGAGTTAAAAAAACAAACGTATCTATGATGGGAATTGTCTGAACTTGTGTAGCTTTTGAAACAACACAAAGCATTGAAATGTTTCCAGGATTAGATACCTCAGAGGAAAGCTAAAATGAAAGCTACTCATCCTTCCCAGATCCACCAACTGCTACATACATTATGAAACATGCAATTTACTGCCAAAAAAACCCAAAAAACAACAAAAAAAAAACAACAAAAAAACAAATTAAAAACAAAACAGTCCACAGGNAAACAAAAAACAAAAAACAAAAAACCAAAGAAAAAACAAAACACTCCACAGTCCTAACATTTTTCCTTGTATTTTTTTCCAAATATGCATTAAAGACTCCCTGAGCTAAACTCCAGAGGGAATCTACAGAACTCACGTGTCATGACGAAGTCTTTGATGGGATCACTCTCATCCAGTCTGAGGGTAGAGATGATGGTAACCTCATAAGTGGATCCAGGAGAGAGTCGAGACAGGTTGAGACTGGAGTCCTCCGAGTCCACGGTCACCGACACCGGCTCACCTACAGTATGTGAGAGCTGAGGATTAATTTAGGTTTCTTTACACTCTTTGGGCTTCATTAGGATTTAAAAATGAGCAACACATGATTAGATTAAAATATACAACTTGGTTTTGTAATTAAAGAGAGATTTAAATTTTAGATTCAGAGCTATTTCAATGAACTCTGTCCAAATGTTTTGGGTTCAAAAATAAACTGAGCAACCATGTGAAGCTTTAAAGTTACTTCATGAACCAGAGAGTCAACTGTGGCTCAAAGATGAGAGTTGCTAGTTAGATTTAGACAAATTTTTATACTGTTGTGAGGAGAAAACAAAGATAATTATACAGGCTGGTTTGATTTATGCTGCTTTTGCGTAATCCCTCATCAGCTTAATAGTATTCAAAATACTGAAGCTCTAACTCAACTAAGTCAAATTTGATCACATATTTCTGATATGAGATAACACACACACACACACATATATATATATATATACACACATTTTTATTTGTTATAAAATAGACACACAAACACAATTTGGGGCCTGGGAAGACAGATTCTTGTGAAGCTGCAAATAAAAAAAAAAAATCAAACAGCTTTGATTTTTTGGCTGCCAGTGGAAGTGCTGATTTCACTGTTTAAACTTTTATTGCCTGTTATAATTTCTCCATGTTATCAACAAGCAAAATATACAGAATCCCCAGAGGATGCAAATTCAACTAAAATATAGGCTTTAGTTAAAATTAATCTGTAAGATGTTTCTGGATTCATATCACACTACATATTGCACTAACTTTAACTCTCTAAGGCCCGGCCCATGAAAAAATGGTAAGAAAAGTCCAATTTTCTTTTAATATGAGGTCTTTATTTCGCCCTTTAACAAAATATAACAAAAAAAATCCATTTCTTTTGAGGGGGATATCGACCATTTGTTAT
>CM047991.1:24226974-24239299 GCA_026261665.1 Melanotaenia duboulayi | reverse complement strand
CTAAAGACATACTGTTAAAATGTTCTAGAGATGTTCTGGCAGTACAGTATGTGAAAATGCAAATATCTGCAGAAATCTCTGGAACATCAATGAGGAATAATGTACTAACATATTGGTAAATATTCTTTCCAGTCTGTGCATGTGCTGATATCTGTACTGCTTTCTGCTTGTTTCATGCTATTGTGGATGAGCGGTACACATATAATCAGAATAAGAAGCCTCATCTGCTGTTGTAAACATGTTGATTTTCACAGCAGAATTAGCTTCTTCCTGCACACTCTCAATGCTCTGTTCCCTGTACTGCCAGCGTCACATTTCCAGACAGAAGTGCAAAGGAAAAAAGTTTAGCATAAATGGGAAGACAGCACCTTGGTTTATATCAGGAATACATGGGAAAATCTGATGGATTTTCCCTCGTAGGACTGATTTGAGGAGCCCTGCTCTAATACCAATCCTTTTAAACAGGCTACTTGGGTGTAAAAACAGCAAACATGTAAAGCGGTTACAGACTGACATAAAGTCATGCAAAAGGACTATAAAAAGACAGATTCACACAATGAGCTTTAATAAAGTGATAGAGGTCTTAGTAGAAAAATGTCATTACATTCTCTGCAGCTTTTTCCTTTTTGTCTTCTAAACCTGAAATCCAGCAGGATAGTTTGTACAATTAAAAAACAAACAACGTTTTTCTCCAGCAGAGTTTTATTCTTTTACTTATATATAAACTGTCTCAGTTTCCAAAATCTTCTTGCTAATGGCGTACACCAGTTGGTGAGTGGAAATACCAAATCTTTTAAAGATTTTAGCTTCATCTGCAGCTGTGTCATGCACATGGATCTGATGAACAGATTCTGCCCTCAAGTGTATTATTACAAATCCATGAAAGGCAGTATAGGGTAATAAATGAGGTAATAAATTAGGTCTTCCTCTCTCTGGCAGACAACTGTAGTTTTTAATGTCTCCTTTTCTTTCTTCTCTGATTGAAACAGTGGAACAAATGGACCAGCAGGCACCCATTTGTCATTTCACTAATTTTCTTTCCTTCTTGTGTAGATCCAGTTGAGATGTCCATCTTAACAAACGTAGAGTGATGTATCAGAATTTGCCATAAGTCTCAATCAAATCCTAAACCATCTGCTCCCTGGCACCGCAACAACAAAAACAGACCGTTCAGTGTGATATGTTGGATGAATGATACAGCTTAGATGACAAGGGCTGGTTTTGTCATCAAGAGCCATATTTAGATTTATGATTTGGGAGCCACAAGGTCCTGGTTTTAGATTAAATTGCCAACATTCAGTCTTTAAGATGAATCAAGCTTGAAGTACCCAGATAGTTTTCCCAGGAGCTGGTTGCCACCAAATCAGAGCTAAAAGAAGACTGAATGCTGGAGTTTATTGGGTGGACAAAAATGGGACGTCAATGGGATGATCATGGTGCTGATGGTGAAGCATCAGCAGCTTCTTGCCTACATTACAGTCATTTAGCAGACACTTTTTTTTCAGTGGTTAGGCTGCAGCGTTAAGGGTCTTTCCTAAGGACCCAACTGGAAGTTGTTGATATTTGCCCCTCAGGGGACTCAAACATGGATCTCCTGCATGGCAGACGGATGGCAGACGTATGGCTGCTTGGCAACACGATTATAAGAATATCTTTATAAGGTGTTAAAATAATTGCTCCTCAACAATACCGAAGAATGTGTGCAATACTCAACATAGTCCAACACAGAACCTACCAGAATCATAGCTAGTTTTGGATAAGACCCTAGCACATCTTTGTTGGTTGAAAAACTTTGAGAATTAGGTCAATTCTTGCAAATGAACAGTTATCTGTCAACTTATTAGGTTCTGATTATATAGAGCTTATTTATAAATGGATGTTTTTAGAGAATGGTGCCAAGTTTCTGAACTCTTTATGACAAAAAGACATACTCCAACACATGTATCAAATGACTAATAATAAAAATTATATATAAGGCCAATTTCAACCTTTTATTTCCTATTTCACATCTTACACACAACAATTCTTTCCCTGTCGTCTGTCAGGTACTTTTACTAGTTCAACAACCCAGCATAACTCAAAATGTTCCTGCTTAAGTCTGGTGGAGCCACACAGCTGACAATAACTGTCCATAATGACGACGTACTGTGATAATAATTCACAGGTTAGTTTTACGGCCCCAAGTCTCTCATAAATTTACTGCTGAAAAACACACCACTAGCTGAGAGCATGATGTAATGTTCCCGTAAGCAATTACCAAAATCCAACACGCATGTCACACAAGCACTACACAAAGACATATCCTTTGACCAGACTGCCTTCAGAGAAACACAGTTACTCAGCTTTATCCCATCTTTTGCATCTGTTGATCTTAAATAGCAAACAAACCAAGTTGCTGCATGTGCAAAGACTAAAACAAAGAAAAATAAATCATTAAAGGAGGGAAATCTAAATTGTTTCCATTTACTATTTCAAAGACTTCTTAAAACTTTTCAGACAATAGTACATTTTTCTTCATGTAGCTAAGGCAAAGCTCTTTTTTTATAGTAGAACATGGTTTTTATTAAATTTATGTTTCTTCATGATCATTGGAGACAGCCTCTAAAGGTCATGCTGATGTAATATTCTCTGTTTTAGTAGCTTCAAAGTTGACTAAACCATTAAAGTCTCCAACTATGCATGCAACCCTGTGAGCCTGTACTAAAGCACAGCTGTTTGTTGAACTTGATGCAGGATGCTAATTTGCTCACAGCATTGTTGTTTATCAAGCATAAATTTGCAGTATATTACATTATAAAACCAAATTAGTATATCAATTCAAACATAATACACTAGATAAAAAGACAAGTGTTCACTAATGATATGTAGTTAATCCAGAAGGGAAAATTATTTACATTTAAGAACATTTAATAAGTTGTTGAAACACGGCAGAGAAGAGTAAGATTTAAAAGTGTCCCAATGAAAAGACAGCATTTATTTACAGAAATAACTTGTCAGTTGATAAAATGTAATTTAGAGTTTTAACTTTTTCTTGGCGTCTCGTCTCACTTTTCCAACAGGGGAAAAGTAGTGCATTGCAGAAGTTTGACTTTATAATTTTCCAAATTTCCTTTCAATTGTAAAACTGTCAGGACTGCATAAACTAGAGGAAAGGATGACAACTAAGAGCTAAAGAAAAAAAAAGTTTTTTTCCATCAAGCTTTCTTTCTTTTTTTTGCATCTTTAAACACCATTAGTTGTTTTCTCATTTAAAAGCATCACTGCAGAGGTCTTTTTGCACTTATTCCAAATGTACAAAAACAGGTGGATGGAAAGATTGTCAACAGTTTTTGCTGCTCGCTCCATTTTCTCTATGAGACTGAGGACTGTGGGACATCCCTCCATCAAATCCAATAAGTGGTTGGTTACATTTGGGGAAATACTTAACACTCTTAAATACAGATGTGTCTGTTGTGTGTCAGCCTCAGGCAGCTGAAAAAAAGAAACATTACACAGCAGTCTGAGTGACTTTTATGGTCTGGGTCCTGTTTCTCTGTTAATAAAATCATACCCTCACTAGAATCACTGCTTAAACCGGCTCCAAAGTGCAGAGCTGATATGCTAACGAACCCTGACAATAATGATAGCAACACAAACAACAAGAAAACATTGCTGGAAGATACAGTATCCTGACTGATGCTGCAAATAATGATGTATTAAAAGATTTAAGATTTAAATATAACTGTTACATGACTTACAAGTAACCTGAAATAAATGTTTTTCTTTTCTAAGAAATAAACTGCATGCTTGTGTGTGATTGTCCTATTAAATTATTGTGATAAAAGACAATACACCACAGGACAGCATTTGTAATTTGAGCAAATCTTAATGTTCTTCTTGAGATTAAAAACCACCAACACATGGGAAAAAATTAGACAAAAATATAACAACTCTCAAAGAATGTGTGTGCCTAAGGTATATTGCACACAGATGACCGGTGAATATACAGTATGGTATACTTTCATACAATAGAAAGCATAGTGTTTGGTAAAGTTTATGCGTATATAGACGTGTTTCTTAAAGTGTTGTATATGTGGGTGTCTGACCAGCGAGGAAACAAGAAACACTTGTATTAAGCCAGTATTAAGGGTGTGAGTTAGCCTAACCCTAACCCTTAAAAGTTGAATGATCTAAAGAGCAAAAACTATATAAAATGGTAAAATTCCTGTAACAGGAAAAACAGCTGTGTTAATATTTAGATTAACAATTAGATGCATAAATAAATACAACATGCCATTTAAATAAACAATATCTAGAGGAAAAATCTATTATCTAAACAATAGAGAATCCAGAACAGAACCTTGTGCACAAGTGAAATTACTTTTTATCACGGCAAACTTGAAGAAATGAGGGTAAACAGGCAGAAAGTTTCTGGGTAGACCTATAAAGTAGTTTTTTTTTTTCCTTTCGTTTTGAGAGATGAGACAGTGACTACTCATACACTGTTCATTGCACCCCCACACTACCCAACTTCAAAAAACACAATTTGTTGTGTTTAGCATTTAATCTGCGTCAAACAATACATAAATCAATGTGCTATTCAAACCTTTAAGCTCTGTGATTTTTCTGAATTGTCAGATCCAGTGTTTAACCCCAGCATCTTTGGTAAATGNCTGTGATTTTTCTGAATTGTCAGATCCAGCACCTAAGTGTTTAACCCCAGCATCTTTGGTAAATAAACAGGAAATAATAATAGACGTAGAGACATAAAGATTAATCCAAGTGCAATAAAATATTTGAGATAAGGGTGAATATAAGTTCTCTATCACACCATTTATTTGGCACAGTTAAACATGTAGACAAAGGAAATTTCAAACTGTGTTCATCCCACTTCCAGTATTTTTGATGCAATACTGTGCTGGTCAAGCTAATATGAGTTGTCATGGCAACATGACTTGTAGAAAGAAAACTCTGACTTCATGCATTACACACCAATTTACACACTGTTCAATTTCTTGTTTAAGGCATCTTAACTTATTTTTTAATTAAGCAATAGGGAGCACTAATGTATAATTTACCAACAGTATATCTGACTGTCAGAATAAGGTCACTTTTCCAGACTGATGAAGCTACCAGTAGTGTACGTCTGGATGTACATGACTGAAAACATGATTAGCCACTGAACTAATCATGATATATTTTGGTGGATTTGACTTACCCATATCACAGTTGGGTCCAGTCATGCCCTCCTGACACTGGCTGCAGTCTTCTCCAGTGAACCCACGCCGGCATACACATCTTCCTTTGATGCATCGACCTTTGTTGCTGCAGTTGTTGGGACAGCCTTTAGCAGCACAGTCTGGCCCACTAAAGCCAACTTCGCAAACACACTTTCCGTTCACGCAGTTCCCACGGTTGCTGCAGTTGTTGGGACAGGCTTTTTGAAAGCAGTCTGCACCAGTGAATCCTTCATCACAAACGCACTGTCCATTGACGCAGCGCCCCCTGTTGTTGCAGTTGTCAGGGCAGGAATTCTCAGAGCAGTCCTTACCAGTGAAGCCACTGTCACACACACATTTACCGTTAACGCATCTCCCACGGTTGTTACAGTCATTAGGGCACGTTTTCTCTGAGCAATCCTGGCCAGTGAATCCATCATCACAAATGCACTGTCCATTCACGCAGCGCCCCCTATTGTTGCAGTTGCCAGGACAGGCTGGCTCAGAGCAGTCTGCACCGGTGAAGCCGCCGTCGCACACACATTTACCGTTGACACATCTGCCACGGTTGTTGCAGTTATCAGGACAGGCCTTTCTGGAACAATCTGGATCCGTGAATCCAGGATTACAAACACACTGCCCGTTAACACAGCGCCCCCTGTTGTTGCAGTTTCCAGGACAGGATTCATCTGAGCAGCTGGGGCCTGTAAAACCACTGTCACAGACACACCTGCCGTTCACACACCTGCCTCGGTTGTTGCAGTTGTCTGGGCAGGTTACCTGGGAGCAGTCGGGACCAGAGAACCCAGGATCACACACACACTGTCCGTTGACACACCTCCCTTTGTCGTTGCAGTTCCCTGGACAGTTGGACTCGCTGCAGTCTGGCCCACTGTGACCAGGGAAGCAGACACACTTGCCGTCTTTACAGCGACCCTGATCACTGCACTCGTTGGGACATTCGGCAGTCTCTGGTTTAATGGTGCAACCTGCACCTGAAGAAAAGGAAAAGAGTCAAATTAGGTGGGTGAGTATTGGTTGCTTCTCTGGAAATTAGACATGTGGAAAACAAAACAAAACAATGCAACATTTCACAATCACCAAACACCTACGTCATGTGGGTTCTTATGGATCCCTGAAAAGACCCTGCCTTTGAGTAGGAGCTAAAATGGTTATAGGAACTGAGGGCCGTGACTCCTAGTTCCTATCTGCTGCAGCCTAATTCCTAAAAAAAATTACAGAAACTTCAACAAGTTCCTAAAGTGGAAAAACAGCTTTAAGCTCAACTCACCTAAAGTAATTTGCAGAGTTTCCTGGTTTAAAACGCCTCACACTATAGCAGAGGAGTTGATCATTCCCTCTGCAACTGACATGGTTTTAACTATAGTTATTGAAGAGCAGCCTTTAAATTAAAAACTATTTCATGGCACATTTCTTGGTACATTTCTTTGTNCCTCTGCAACTGACATGGTTTTAACTATAATGAAGAACAGCCAATGAACTAAAGACTATTTCATGGCACATTTCTTGGTACATTTCTTTGTAAACATTGGGGTGCATGTGGTAGTGGGATCAGGGAGGGCGGGTAGGGGGTGCTTGGCATTATTGTTGTTGATGAAAAGGGGGCCCTGCTGAAAAAGTTTGGGACCCACACATAATCTAACCACAATCACCAGCAGCTCAGTCAAAGTTTTAGGTCATTGTGGTTGATGAAGTTCTGTAAAACATGTCTTGAATAAATTAGAACCAATCCCTTTTCCTTCATCGCCTCCTTTAGGTTGTTTTGGGGGGATAAAGATCTAATCCTCTCTAATTAGACCATAAACGCAGCCTAGTTTTGACTGATTATACCCATGTGGGTGTGTTAGTGTTGTTGAGATGAGGGTGGAGGGGGGATTTGAACAACACTGAGATCACCGTTAGCACAGAGCTGGAAGATACACACAAACAGCTATGTTTCTAGCACTTCAGAGAATATTTATTTGCATCTATATCCTGAAAACTAACCCTAACTTAAATGATAACCACATTGCTTTTAATTCAAAGATCAAAACATTTTATACATTATTAAAAAATGTATTTCTATTGGTATCTAATCACTTTATTAAAAAAACTATTTTGTTTTTATTCTCTTAAAATGAGCAATTTCTACCTACCTGCTGTGGTAGCTGCCTTTTTTGTGCCACCATTTTTATTATGGTGTCTCTGAATGGACAAACTCTGTGGGTGAATTGAGAACTATCTGAGCTTTAAAACGGCACTACCGGCTTTGTTTGATAGATCCTAGAGCAACGTTTGGGGATAAGTAAAACCTTAAAAAGTACCAAAAGTGTGCAACAGTGTTCACTTTTTGGAATCTCAGAGATTCTTACACAAAGATGTTATCAAAAAACACAGAGAATATCTGACAGTATATAAACATATGAGCTCCATATTAAGCATTTTTATTGCGAAAAATTTCAAAGTACAAGTTGAGCATCTTTCTGAATGGGTTGTGTAATTTCTACATAATGTGCAAGAAGACATATATTAGCATGCAAAATTATGATTTTTATAAAAATTATAATTGATTATTTTTGGGCACATTACTGCACATAAAGTACAAAAAAAGTAAATATTTGTGTTTCCCCACCACATGAGGAAATTACCTTTCCTTTACTTAAAAAGAGAGAGAATCTCTGCTTTGAGTATCTGAGAGCTTGTTTTGACTGCTGGATTTATGTGTAACCTAACAGTGAACTGCAGATGGAGATCACGCTTTAATCCATGTGTGTGTTTGTGTTCAGGATGACTCAGTGCAACAGGAGGAGCACCTACGGTGAACTAATATTATGAACTCATGCAACTGACTCAAACAGAGGACATGTCCCCGTGATCTCTTTCCAGCCGTAATAAGGACATAGTATGAACTGCAGTCACAGGCAAATTGTGCATGCACAGGAAGGAGGTAGGTGCTTTGTTCAAGGTTAAAATTAGTAGTGAAAAGACCAATATGACAATATCTCTTTTTAATGTCTTTTACTCTGAATACCCATCTGTTTATTTATCACTGCATTACATCAGAGCTGCAGTTAAACATTTCATTAGTGTTTTAAAACAGAAACCTCACTATCAACAGGTTTTGAATCCTGCACAGAGATTCTTTGCTCTTGATTTCTGTGTCAATATTCAAATAAATGCTAATGTATCATCTACAATTTTGTTAAAATTTGTGAAAATGTTCTTTATATCTCAAAAGAAAATGTTGTAACCTAAATTGCACTGATGGCCAAAGAAGCCCCAGTGTAATGTGATGCTAAGTACATGAGAACTGGTATTTAGGATCTTTAGGAGCTTTCAGTGAGCTTTCTTTTATAGATTGAGAACTTTGTGACAACTGATGAGCCAGTGCTGGTGTAATGAGTAAATATACAAAATTAAATTGTCTTATATGATCGGATACATCCAATTATCTTCAGAAATCCCATAATATGTTCAAGTAACTCCACCTGTGTGCAATCCAAGTGTCACATGATCTCAGTATAGATGCATCGGTAAATATACCCCCCAGTCTGCAGCTAATATTCCTTGGGCACCACCAAGCTGAGAAAAGATAGACCACCAAAACTCAAAGACCACACAGGCAGGACATTAATCAGGGGTAATAAAAGACCAAACACAAGCCCGAAGGAGCTATAAAACTGCACAGCAAAATTCGGCGCATCTATCTAAAGGACTGATTTAAACTGAATACAATACCTCACTATGCTAGTCTTTAGAGAAAAGTTGACAGGGAGAAAAATAACCAATTCCAAGAAAAAACAAACAAACAAAAAAAAAACAAGTTTTAAAACATCTGGAAAACTCTTCAAACATGTGGAAGAAGGCGTACCAAAATGAAATGTTTTGGTCATTTCAGCTCTAAAACTCCGTCCTGACAGTGAGGCATGGTGGTGGGAGTATAGAGATGGGAGTTATTTACCACCAGCATAGACGGAAAAACTGGTTAGAATGAAGAGAATGATTGTACTATTAAATACAGACACATACTTGAAGAAAAACTCTTCCGTGTATACAACATGATCTTCAGTTAGCTAAGGAAGTTTTTTAATACAGTAGATAAAACTAATAACAAAGCATCTGACTTTAGATGATACTAAAGCAGAAATTCATGAGTAAAACAAGAAGCAAGTGCTTGGAGCATTAATCTGACCGTGTCTCAGCCTCATGGCTGCACACATAACTTATTTAGTGTTTTCACTGCCTGTTAAATTTTATACCTTCATAAAACAAAAATAAGTAGTTTAAGTGGCTCTAGTGTGCAAACATTTTGTTTGTATAATAGAGGGTGTAAAGTTTTCCTGGAGGGACTATATTTAATTCAAGACCAACATTGTTGGAGGTCTCTTTCTGTAAACTGCAAGTTTTTCCTGTTTGCTTAGTTAACTGGTCATTTCTGACAATAATAATGGATTGTCTTGATTCTTTGAGCCTTAAGATGCTGTATGTTATTATTTGGTTTATGTAAAAGTACAAAAATTAAGTGTTAACACTTTGTGTGTGACAGTGAATGATTTGTTCTATCTATTTATTTCTTTTAGGTTGCTTTCTTACTCCTAGATCCTTCCAATTTTTCTCTTCATCAATAATTTCATGATCTGTCCTTAAGTATAATAAAAATGTATACAGAAATAGTAAATTTGATTTCTCCCTTTTGCCCATCAATATAAACAAATTGCATCACTTTATTTAAACCCTGTTTACAATCTGATTCTTGTCTCCTGCCCCTGATAGAGACTTTTTGCACTACGTTAATTCTGGCCATCTTTACAATAACAAGAAGCCTGAGTTATGAGGGGTAAAAGCCCAAAAGCTTCATTCCGTGATTAAAAGTGAGATAAACTTATATGTCGTGTCTGATCTTGGAGGTTTAATCAGATTTTCTGCTGCACATTAGCTAAATGCTTACTCATTCTTACTAACAGTTTTCAGATGTATATAAACTCTTTTGGTTTAAACACATAAACCTTACTCTATTCTTTCATATTTCTCTTTATCAGAAGTTACATTTTCTGTCTTTGTAAAATAAAACTGAGTCCAGCTCATTTATTTTCTTATCAACTGTTAAGATAATTTGTATATTTTTCTGGAAAATTAAGATGACAAGCTCAGTTAAACCATTTTTCATTTATAGTACATGCATTTTTTTTCTAATCAGGTGACTTAATGAGGCAAAGAATATATTCTCAATTTACCTGCATACAGACATTTTACACCTCCTAACCTCTAGAAATAAGGGGAAATTAAAAAAAATGTTAGTATAATCAGGGGAATAAAGTTCCTGCAGCAGAGAGAAAGAGAAACAGGAGGTTTATTTCTGCCTTGCTCTTTTCTGCTCTCTGATCACTGATCTACAGTTTCTGTGCAATTAAACTGTTTGATCTGCTGTTAGTTTTGAACTGATTGAATCAAAAACTAAAAAATGAAACAAAGAGGAAGTTAAGGATTTGAACACAGCCAAAATAAACCCATAAGCCTCACTGTGTGTCTCAGTTGTTTTATAAAAATGACATCATTAGGTCTTGAACATTTAACGTGGACGGCTGTGTGTAATTTTAAATATGAGTCAATCTGATAATAAGCGTGATGCTGGCTTTTATAAGTGTGTCGAGTGAAGCCTCTTTTGAAGTTTTGTGGGATCATTGTATCACAAAACAGGAACTGAAATGCAGAAAGTTGAAAACATACGGTGGAATTTTTTTTTTTATCAAAGTGAATTCAGTCCAGTGTTTGTTAAACATGTTGCTGATAAGCAGCAACATGTGTCATATCAGACCATTCACAAAGGAAATGAATTAAAAAGAAAAAAAATATCAAAGGAAACAAAATTAAATAAAAATTTCCACAAAGAAAGACTTGTAAATGCATTCATAGTTATTGACGTGATTATTCATGTTTCTCATTTGTTGTGGTATTAATGTGCTCGTCTTGCAGCAGCTCTTTGATCAAAATCTACAAAATATTATGAGTGTTTATTTTCGTAATAATAACACTGCTCATGTTTAGTTTTTAGTCTTTAAATGACCTGATTATTTAACTCGGTACTGATTGTCTTTGTGCTGAAAACATAAGAACAACATTCATGTTGCTTTGGAGTTGAATTTTGGCTGTTAGAGCAGCTCTGAAGAGTTGCCTGCAAGTCATCATCGGGTCTGCACGGATGACTTAACTCATGACTTTGGATCAATATGATGTAAATTTCCATGCTCCCAATGGATGAGAAACACACAAAAATCTTTCAAACGTTGAACCCAATTAGATTTTTCTTTTTTGGGCTCAGGCAGAAAAGCATGACATCACCTACTTATGAGTTCCTGACAAACTCTTAGTTTGGGCTGATTCCTCTTCCTGAGTCCTCTTACAAGTTAAAAAACAAACAAAAAAAAAACTTATATTTTACTCTGATCCTTCATTGCTTACAAAAAAGAAAAAAAAAATCTTAATCTNTTACAAGTTAAAAAACAAACAAAAAAAAACTTATATTTTACTCTGAACTAAATCTTTTAGTTTTAAGAAAAACAACCATCTGGTTTTTACCTTTGCTCTCAGAGGTGCAGCAGCTTCCATCAGCTCCTCCACACTTCTCCCGAAGTTCAGACACCTCCTTCTCCAGCCTTTCCAGACGTTCTCGTAAGGCAGCAAAGTCCCCCTCGCAGCCACAAGACCCAGACCCTGATGGGACCAGTTTGATCTTGTGGGTCAGAACCAGAGGAGAACCAGGAGCCAGGTCAATTTCTTTACCTGTGGAATGTAGAGATGAGCTTTGGTGCTGATGGAGCTGATGAGCACACATGGTTAGCGAGTTGTTTGTGTGTTTTTCTCAAATGAAAATTTTATTTTATTTTTTGTTACCTTGGCTCACACCAGATGAATCTCCCTGAGTGGCGCATCCCTCTGAGATCACTACCTGTAACAACAACACAGAAGGCCAAGCGTTATGTTTCACTGTATTCAATAAGAACCAGGAAACTTTCTAATTGACAGCAAATCTGCTTAGGAATGGTTCACATGCTGGAGCTGACAAAAAACAACAGCAAAGGCAGAAAAAAAATCCACTATAAACATACTTCACTTGTAATCATATAAAA
>CM047991.1:24189459-24224072 GCA_026261665.1 Melanotaenia duboulayi | reverse complement strand
AAAAAAAAATACGAGTGTTAATTCTTTCTGCCATGTTCATGCTAAAATCAAGCTAATATCATGTAAACTGTAGGGGGAGTAAGTAGGTGGACTATTTTTTCACGTATGTGGTCCTCTAGATAAGTGTAAATAATACAGTACACTTGAAGTATAGTACTTAAGGCAGCAGGAAATTAAAACTAATTAGATTACATAAATAGAACCGAAAAGACACTACAGTATATGACACAAAATAGATCAATACCAAAAGGTTATAGAAAAGAAAAAAAACTTCTAATAAAAGTGTTTCTGTGGTTTAAATTGCCCCAGGTAGGGGTAAATTGGTCTGAATCAGTGGGTACTTTACTTTAGTAACTTTTTTGTTACTAAGTGGCATATTTCTTCTCTTCAAACTGACTTAACCAAAATAAACCCATACAAGTTAAAGTTAAGTTGCTTGAGTTTTTGGGATTTCTAAACATTTTATCAAACATCACTGTTTTAACCTTCTAAAAAATAAACTTAACAGGAAGTTTGTTGGACACCAAACACTTTAGTCTAAACGTTGTGTTGAACTCTAATAAAAACTGTTGTCCATATTAACATGGACCTGATGTATGTTACATGAAGAAAATGTCCTTTCACATTCACAGCTTGACAAACAGTAAAATGCTCAACGACTAGTCAACACTCAGTTCATCGAGGTTGAAGTGAAATGTGATTTGCTGTTTTTTTTCCTGATTTAATATAGCTCAAATGACCCCAGAGCTTTTGACTCATTTCCTCCCAGTTATATATTATGAAAAAAAAACTANGAAGTGAAATGTGATTTGCTGTTTTTTTTTTCCTGATTTAATATAGCTTACATGACCCCAGAATATTTGACTCATTTCCCCCCAGTTCTATATTATGAAAAAAAAACTAATATGCTTCATCAATTAAGGCAAATTTAGGTTATTTAGGTTATTGTTTGGGAGTCCCAAACAAATTGTGAAATCACCAATATGGCTGGCTTTCCCAAAGCCTGCAGAAATAATGCATGGTGTTTTCTCACACCTGAGTTCACCTGTGTCTTTAGACCAGTGTATTTTATTTATGTGGACACATGTATCTTTCACGGGTTTTATAACGAGACTGGGCTGGTTTATAATTGCCATATTAAGACTGTCCTGCTGTAGTTGGTTACAGGAGCATTTCTGAGAAAATGTTTAGTTAATATTCTCAATTTTTTTTCCCCTGCATGTAAACTGCATGTTAAATGTCTCCAAAAGCCAAGAGAAGTTTATATGTGCAGCACATTTAATATACAAGACAATTTGATACAAGTTCTACCTTAAAGGTTTTATTTTAAAAAGGTTTAAAACTATATCCTTTTTGTGATTTAATCTGACTCAAGCTGTGAAAGTCATCCAATAGGTGATAAAAACACATGAAAACACTCAAAGAACAACATTAACCTGATATTAAAGGGAAAGATAAATCCTACTGCACACACATTTGACTCCAACATTTCCTCCAAGACACAAACAGTAGCCGATCACATTTGAAAATATGACTCAGACACTGAATGATCTAACCACCCTAATCTCCCCTGTGAGGTTTACAAAGCAAAGCTGGTTAATACTCGAGATCTGCTGTTTAAATCCACCTTCAGCAGCAGCAGTTCTGAATGATTAAAGCAGCTGCTGAGAGTTCTCAACAGCATAACGTCATTCTCCCTGCTGGTGGAGCAATAAATGCAATTTAGGAGGGGATGTGCACCTATTCATAAATGTCCCTTAAATATAAGGACAGATTAGTTTCCTACTGTTATGTAGGAAGTTCTGTAATTACTTTCAATAAAATTATTTTAAGAGGGCGCACTGAATATGATCTACAAAAATTCTTTATTCAATTTATTGATGGCTGAGAAATTAGATATAGTTAATAAAGTCAGTGAAGGTGACTGACGTTGAGGTTTGATCCAAATAGATTCTTCTCTTAAAACCGAGAGTTTTTACAGTTTAGAGTTTCTAATAGAAGCTTCTCAATCTCAGGTCAAGTTCAGGTTGTCCAGTTCAGACCATGACTGATCAGTATCAAGGGGCCCAACGTGTCCAAAAAGACAATCCCCCAAAACATTACAGCACCAGAAACCTAGACAGTTAACACAGCTCATAACACCAGACTGTGTTTTTCCATCTTCTGCTGTTAAAAGTTGGTGAGCTCGTGCCCACTTCTGTTCTTGCCGTTTTCTTCAGTTGTTGTCACCCATCCACCTCAAGGCTGGACCTACTGCAAGTCATAAAGACTTGTTGTTCAGGGTTTTTAAGTTATTCTGTTTGCTCCAACCAGACCGACCTTTGGCCTTTCTATCTGCAAAACAGCTGCTCACTGGATGCTTTCGGTTTTCCACCATTCTGAATGAACTGTGAAAATCCAAGAAATCATCATGCACAGAAACACTCAAACCAGCTCGTCTGGCAACAACAATCAAACTACTGTCAAAGTCATTGAGATCAAGTAAAGCTATTTGTTTATATTTGTAGGATTATGAGTAAAAACAGCTGATACACAGACGTTCATAGCAGAGCTTTTGGATCAATCATACACAAAGTGTAATGTGGGATAAACCTGCACTTTCTTAAATGCTGATTTTGGATAAATTACAAAGTCAATCAACAATCAGGTGCTGAGGTTGAGGGGTTCAGGATAGTCAACTAGATCAGAGCATCTCTAGAACAGGAGAGAACATAATTAAATGGGAAAAATTTCAAAAATTGGTCCAAGGAAGGACAACTAGTGGACCTACTGCAGGATGCTCTGCACAACGTTCAGCTGGCAAATTTAGGGTCCTCGTATTTGTTAGGATGTCCCCCTGACAAGTACCATACACCAAAATATTTATGCACATGCTAAACTTTAGCAGTGTACACACAATAATTAAGGGATTGTCTAAGGAAGAATGGATACAATTCAAGACCTTGACTTGGTCTCGAAAGGCACCACATCTCAGTTCAATGAAGCTTCTGTGGGGTGTGTTTGAAAAACAAATCTGTAGCACAAAGGGCCAAAGTTACAGCTTAGAAAATCCCTTTAAGGCCTCTGCATATTTTTCATGCCTTGTGCCTGAATTTGTGCTAACTCATAATGAAATGATCACTTTGCAAAGATGCAGTTGTAGCTCTAGATCTCTATCAGATCAGATGTTGATATTATCTCTGCAAAGGCAGCCCTGATAAGCTAAAGCAGGACAGAATTAGAGAGGTTTTGTTATGAAGGACCTCTCAGAGACAGAACAGAGTTAACAGGTTTATTGAGAACAGGGATCTTGGTGGGAGAAGGTATCTTACGAACACACAGCTTGGTAACATCCACTAGATCAGCAGCGTCAGTCGGGACCGGGGAAGGGAAGAAGGTAGAGTTCAGGTATCATGAACGAGGTCCAACGGAGACTGACTGGAGACCTGGGGTTTATGAGTCCTGGCTAGGGATTGCTTGCAGGTGTGAGTCATTAGTATTCAGGAGGTGATCGGCGGCGATTAGCAGTTGCATGTGTGTCCGGTGCAGAGTCTGGTGCGACGGTGACAGGTTTCAGGTGAGGTCTCTAAAAAAGCTATTTTAGCAGAACTTTTTAATCATCTGTTCTTAAAATCCACCAATTTGTGAACCTCAGATTTTAGAAGGTATTTGCTGTCCAACTGATTATTATTTTTAATTAAAAAAAAACATTTTTGCAGCATATTCTGTAAATCACAAATATGTGCAATGTCTACACCCATCTTTTAAATACATAGAAAATGTCTACATATGTGNAAATCACAAATATGTGCAATGTCTACACCTATCTTTTTAAATACATAGAAAGTGTGTACATATGAATTTGATGTTTTTTGTTTTTTTTTACTTGCACAAATGGCTTTGGGGTCATAGTCTACCACAGGAAGGGGCAAAGTCGCCCTTAACGACTGCAGTCCTGCAGGTTTTGGATGTTTTCTGCTGTAGCTTAATCAGATTAATGGATCAATATGATTGGGCATAGCCTAACTATAAGCTGTTGAACAGAGTCATTTAACTTGAATAAGGTGATTTGGAGCAGGGAAACATCTGAAACCTTCAGGACCCCTCTGGTCCGGAGTTCCCCATCCCTTTTTTAACATCAGCTTCCTCAACCAACAAAACCGGTCTTTTTATTAGGTAGGCTGGGGTTGTGGGCGTGTTTCTGTCCACTCATTCTTGTTAAAATACCGAGTTATGGTCAGGGAAAAAAGATCGCTTGACCTTAAATACCAGCCCCGTCACCACATAGTAAGATGTGTGGACATGGTGCACTTGTAATGTCTATACGGACGTACTTTTTTTTTATTTTATGTAATCTTATGTACAGATTTATGCAACAATTACACATGTCAATGAATAACATCACTGTGGCTTTAACAAACGCAGAGAAAAGTCATACAGGATACAAATCAAGTGTGTGGAGACACTGGTGCAAGAACATTTCTTCTATGCTCTGTATTCAGACATTAGGCTAGCGTCCTCTGTATTTTTAGGTATTGTTTAAGTATTGTATGTATTGTGTCTGGAATAAAGCATTATAATTATTATTATTATTAATTTATCCATTTCTGGCCTAAAGAAATAGCAATCTATTGGAGACTGGGCTGCATTTTAAGACTCATACCGGTCTATTAACTGCAAAAAAAGAGGTTGTTTAGAAAGTGGATAACCAGTTTCAATAGCTGCCAAAATATATTGAAAGAAATATCCAATTATGTTGCATAGCACAAAGATACTGTCTGAAAGTTTCTCTATCTTCCTAAAATCTAAAATGTTTGCATTCCAAACATGCCATCAGATGCCTCCAGCTTTTTAACTCTGTATTTAAATATCTTTGTTCTGTAAAATCATCTTTAAACTGCTGCATTTGAAAGTTAAACCTGCTACCTTTTAACACTGAATAATACCAGTTTGATCTGACCTGCCACGAAGACAGTTCATCATCTGCTGTTTAATGTACATCTGTGAACCTCAGCCAGAGAGGAAACCTGCTCTACAGGCTTCTGTGGGAAAGACCAGCTTGTAAATACCTGAGTTGCAGGTGTTCCTTACGGTTGAAGCTCCGGAGGGCAACAGAATCTTCTAGAAATCTTCCTCACTTGCTCCTCATCTTTACTTTCTCTTTCTGCTAGTGAAACCCTTTCCTTTTTACTCGGGTTTTAGCAGCCAAAATAAACTCCCTTTGACAGCCTCTTTAAACACAAACTTGGCACAACGCACCGAAACTCAGCTTAATCATTTGATGGTATTAACCAGGAGGCGTTCATGAGATGTGGATGATGTATTCCTTCCTTGCACATAATCACTTCCAAATGAAACAGACCAATCCGAAAAATGAAACTTCATTGGTTAGATTTACACTTTTCAACATATAATTAATAATTTTTCTCGTTAAATAAACCAACTTTTGATGTGTTTGTTCAAACTTTTTGCTTTCTTGTGGAGTCCAAAGTAGATCATAGAGGCAAATGTTGCCTGTAGTTTACTGTTCAGTTTATTGATAAAAAGTTACAACTCAAAAAAACCAATGGGCAATAAAAAAAAGTTATTGCAGGATAAATAACAGGAGTTCATTTACAATTTTACTGTTTGTTAAATCACAATCCATCCTTTCTGAACCATCTTGTCTGAGTTCCCATTTAACTGAGTGAGAAATTTCCAGATTTCTCAAAGTATGACATAAGAATGTGATGTCTGTCTGTGTGGGTGCCACGGCATACTGTACACTGTAAGATTTATTCACATGAAAAGATTGGAGGCCATTCTGTCTGAAATGTCATAACAAATGTCACAACTATTCATGTTTTATTCTACCGTCAAAAAAGGCCACAAAACACCAGTAACAATTCCAACTGTACATGAAGATGATGCCAGCAGGAGCCTTGTCGTGAATAGAAGCTAATTCTGTGTTTAAATTTTAGACTGATCAAGGAAAAAAAAAAAAAAGGAAATTAAATAAAATAGTATTAGAACAAAAACACACAAGTCAAAAGATGTCATGAATGCATTGATGTTTTGTGCATCACCTGGAGGCACACACCAATCTGGAAAATCAGTTTGCTCTAAACATCATATAAAGAAGTTTATTTCCCATCCATCACCCATCTGTTATACCTGCTTCAGCTTTTCAGGATTCGATGGGGGCTTGAGGTAATCCCAGCTGTTAGATTAAGAAGTGGGGTGCAATCCAGAGGAGCTTTCTGTCCACTACAGATTCAACACACACACACACACACAGACACAAACATGCACACTTGCACTGATCCTTACAGACAACTTAGAATCACCAATGAACCCAACATGTCTTTGTACTGTGGGAGGAAATCAGTCTGCTGGAGGAGGACATGCAAACACAGGACTCCATCCACGGTGAATGACAATAAAAACAACAGCAGCACAGGACCACAAGAAAAGATATTTGGTCAAAGAGTCATGATTTGGTGCTGCAGCCCCATTACAAAGCTTTGATCAGCCAGTGATGTTGAGATAATGAGAATGATTGAATGCTCTACCTGAACCCTGGCAACCTGTGAAATCCACCACAGACCAGTACAAACACCTCCACAAGCCAAGCTCATTGATGCCACTAACTATGACAAAGCCATGCAAAAACAGTCTGAAGCAGGACTGAGGTATCATTCAATGTTTCTATAAGGCTCAAAAGGTTTCCCAAGCTGCCACAAAATTTAATTTTGCATCAAAACTTTGTTTACTCTGTCATTTTATTTCATGGTACATTTGGTGACCTGAGCTGACTGGTTCAGTACAAAGTCTGTGAATGTGGGACTCTTCAGGTATCATTTGCCTCACAGTGCTGCAGCAGCCTGCCTCCCTCTGTTTTGTTTTGGAAAGCACACCCTTTTTAGTTAGTTCTGTGGGGAATAATGTAGAACAAAATCATTGCACTGTCTCACCAGTATAACTACCACTACCAAAATAATTGAAAACACATCATAAATTTGAAAAACTGCAAAACTGGAATGAGAAAATGCTGATTATTTTTTGTTCGCTTGTTTTAAAATTTCTGCAGTCATTTTTACAAATCAGTCCCACTCAAAAATTTGCAAATTTAAGTTATTTCCCCATGCACATGTTGATGCAACAGGCACAATATATAAATAATCTTGAATAATGTATAATCCAAATGATCAAACATGCAAAAAAAGAAGCATTGTCATCATTTTTGCACCTCATCGCAGACTGATAAAAATGCCTTACCTGCTCAGAGGTGTGAGGAGTTTCTCTCCTCGCTGGTCCAGGAGTGTCTTTGCTTGTTCCTGTCAGGCTCTATGAACCTCTATGATCTGACCAGCAGCAAGAGAGGGATGAACAGAAGGAAAGAGGGAAGGAAAGAAGGAATGAAAGAGAAAGAGGAGGAGGAGAGCAGTAAAATTTTCTCATACTTGAAGAATTTTTCCTCCCTCTCTCCTCTCCTTCTCCTCCTCCTCTCTTTCACTGTGATGTCATTCTCTGTGCTTCACAGGTCCCTGCTGGGCGGAGGATTTGCGATGGAAAACATCTGATTTTTTAGATGCTTTTAAGGGGCCTGAAATCCTAAATGTGTTTTGAAGGGGTCTCTGTCCTCTACTGTTGGACAGAAAAGAGAAAGAAAGACAATCTAATCTTTTTTTTTGTTGTTGTTGTTGTTTGTTATCTGGAGTCTGATTTTGATGCACCTTGGACAGACCTGACCACCCATTAAGTGTCAGAGGAGCAACTCCAGGGTCTGACATCAGACACTTGGCAGCAGTCGTTCTTGTTTTGCTCAAACAGAATGTAAAACAAATCCATGGCATGTAATGCAGCAAGACTTTCATTCATTGGGGTGAGGTTTGTTCAGGAGCATGTGCAAGAGGATCAACAACATCACAGGGGAATCACTTTGTAATCAAAAAATTGCAGCAGAATTCCAAATGAATCAAATGCGCTTTTTATTTGATCGAATATAATAAAAAATTGCAATAGTTTCTGTTGAACTTCATAACAGATGACTTAATATGAAGGAGAATTCATGGGTGAATCAGTAACAGGAAGCAGTCCAGACCCTTAGATAAGAAAGCTACACTAGACCAAAACACTTCCATCATCACGTATAGTTTCTTAAAACATGTCTACTGTTCCCTTACTTTGGCCCAACAGCTCTTTCACTTTTCTGTCCAGAGTGAAGCTGCATGTTATCAGGAAACTTTCATTTAAAATATCATTGTTAAATGTTGAGACAATGAACACATAATTTCAGATATGGAGCTAATCTCAGGTGTTTTAAATGAGGCGTAATTCCACATGATACTCCTCTGTTAGTCTTATTTTTTGTCTAAATGACTTTGCAATATTGTGAGTATATTTGCAACATACGTATTGTGCATGCTGATATTGTGATACTTTATTCCAAAAGCCTAATATTTACATGGAGGCAGAAAAAAACTCCAATTCAAAAGAAAGTTTGTATGCTGTACAAATATAAATGAAAAAAGTCATTAAATATCAAACCTATATTTCAATCCCAACAGAAAAAAAATGATCATGTTGAAATTGAGACTTACCAAATAATATTAGCTTACTCTGAATTTGATGTCAGCTGAAGAAAAATAAGTTGCACCAGGTGCAACAAAAGGCTGGAAAAGTAAATGACACAAATAAAAAATAACTGGAAGACCATTTGACACAATAAGGTTAAACTAGCAAGAACATTACAGGATATAAAAGGAGCATTTCAAAGAGGCAGAGCCTCTCAGATGTAAAGATCGGCAGTTGGACTTGTATTATTTAACACGGTAAAACTGCAAAAAGTGCAGAAATCTTTTACTTCAGGGATCCCAATCTTCGGTCCTCAAGGCCCACTGTCCTGTAGATATGCGATGTTTCCCTGCTACAACACACCTGACTCAAATTAATGGCTCGTTAGCAGACTTGTGCAGAGCTTATCAGAGAGCTGTTTAATTTGAATCAGATTTGTGGCAGCAGGGAGACATCTAAGACCTGCAGTATAGTGGGCCTGGAGGACCAGGGCTGGGACCTCTGATTTACTTAACTAATGTGTAACTCATGGTGAACTAATGCATTAATTAATCCAGGATCCATCATGCATTCCTGTTGCTCACCATGAACTAATGGTGATCTCAGTGTGTGTTACTCCCTCGAAGTTTAATCAAGCATAAAATCGTTTTTGGGTTTTCACAGGCATTTATTGTAGGACGGTGTCTTCAACGTGACTTTAAATCATCCTTGGTTGCCCCAGTCATGCCGTCAGAAGAAATACGAACTCAAATAAACTTCAAGCAAAAATAAAGGGCTTACATAAATAAAACAGAAATTCACAAGACATGATAAAAGGAAAACTTTGCCTTAATATAAAAATTAAAGGCTTAAGTGGCATCACAGTTGCATGACATTTATATAATGACCCAAATAATAATGAAAAAACAAGTAAAATATTGTACCCCACTGGCCGCCTTAACTTCAAGGGAATAAAGATCATGTTCACAGCTTCTTCTTAGAAAAAGGACTTATTTCCATCTTCTTGACACAACCTTTGTGACATGTCTCTTGCAGACATCACATGTACAGCGCCTCATGTAGCTCTTTGAGTGCGTCAAATTAAACTTATCCCCTGAGCAACAATGTGGACAAGTGGAACAAAAAACTGGTTCCCCCTTTCTTTTATACATTTTTATCCAAATAAATGACATACTATTACATGGATTTACTGAAAAATTAACCACTTATTTAATATTGATCATTTATGAACTACTATTTGTATTTGTTACATTTCTGACTGATAATGACATAGGATTAATTGAATATGTGACAGTTGGACATGGTGAGGTATGAGCTCTGGATGAATATGGATGCCTTGAAAAGCGCTATATAAATGTAATCCATTATTATTATTATTATTATAACAAAGCAGTAAAAAGCCAAAGAAAACCTTTGAAAGACCTTCAAAAATAACTATTTCTCTAATGATTGGAATTAAGTCTGGCTGCCTTGAGACAAAAGAAAGAAAGAAAGAAAAAAAAATAAGAGTGACTCAATACTCTGAGTTTATATTCAATCCTCAGTTTTGTCTTTAGTCTTTAAATATATGTTTTTCTGTACTATGACTGTTGAGATGGCTGAGTGCTTGTTTTGTTAGACTACAAAATGTCAAACATTCATGAGTGTCAGTGGGGATGATTTTCACACTGTGTTTTGTTTTCAGAGGTCGAAATTTAGTAAATTCTGTTGCGTTGTGAATGAGTGAAGTGACTTGAAGTCAGAGGTCAAATGTGAGAGCTGTGAATCACACTCAGGGTGTGACAAAGGATTTTTGATGGTTCAGGTTGTCCTGTGAGAAGGAGGAAAACAAGAAGAAAAATGACAAACTTAACATGATTCCACTACCTGGGTGGTTCCGGTTGCATTTAAGGTTTGAATTTTTTCCTTTTCTTTTAGTCGTGGATAAAGTTAGGCAGGCAATACAAAACGACCAACACCAAGTAACTCTAAAGGTTTCATGTTATCCTAAAATACCTTATACTGATTAATTTTGTTCATTGTATTTTTAGCTAGATGATGCATTTATAGTTTCATTAACAACGTTTGAAAGTTTGTGAACTTTTCATAACTATCTGTGGTTCACTTGGTGTCATATTGGGGCAGATGAGTTGTGATGTCACACAGCATGGTGGAAATTAAAGAAAAGGTAAAAAACAAACAAAAAAAAAACTTAAGCTGGAGTTATACTGGCACAGCGTCTGTGTCAGGTCAGATCTGCGTAGGTGACGCAGATAGATGCGTACTGTATATACTCGAGCATAGGGTAACAGCCTCATGTTGCAGTTTCTTTTCTGGATCCACATGTGGTAGTAGGGCTGGTATCGGCTGGTAAATGCACAGGATGGAGTTCTTCGATGGTTTGCTTTATTTCTGGAAAGTAATTCCTGTATTAGAACAACTATGGCTGTCAATACGGTGCTGTATCTTTGAGAGATCATGGAAGCAGACGAAGAAATGATCCATTTGCTGATCTAAAAATCTGGAAACACGTAATCACAATCTGACCAACCACGATGGATTACTTCCGCGTAGCCGGACTATGCATCTGGTTGTGAGAGGGACACGTCAAGCATCCGTGGACCTATGGTGCCTATGTGATGGCGTAACCGACCTGATGCAGATGCCACATGAGTATAACTGAGCCTTTAAATGCAACCTTAACAGCCCAGATAGTGGAATCGTGTTAAGTTTGTGCTGAAGAAAAAGTGACATCAAACACAGCATGCTGTGTTTACGAAGGTAAATCTGGATGCTACACTTGTTAGCATGTGTGTCAGTTTCGAAGTTGCAGTTGTATTTAACATTGTTCCATCCATCGTTTACATTCGATCTTACCATGTTTCACTTCTTCCATCACAGAATTGTGATGGTCTGTCTCACGTCAATGACATAAAAGTCAGGCGAAATGTGATATGACGGTTTAGATTTTTTAGATTAATTTAGGAGAAAAAAAAAGAAGCATCGGGACAAAATTAGTAGTAACCTCATCTTATCTGTAAACTAAGGTAGTAGTAGTGTCATGGTTAAAGTTTTGTTTTCTGCATCTGAATCAGACATTTTGTCACCACAGATTGAACGATAAATCTGAAACCAGCAAATATACCAGCACAATTATCAAAGAATGTTTGTAGAACAACAAATGTTCAATGTTTAGAGTGTCCAGATGAAAATTTTTTCTTTCATCCAGCAGAAAACCACATCCTAAACATCTCAGAGTAAATACTTAAATACCAGGAATGATGAAAGAAACCGCTGCAGTTCTTACTTTACAAACGAAACTGCAACACATACTGAGAGCAGATGTTCACATGATTAACAGACACAGTCAGGTGTGTTGACACAGTTGTTTTCCCAATTAACAAAGACTAAAAATATTTTTTCATGCATGCTCAATTGGTTTCTTTTTACCTACAGTCAGGCCTGTTTTGATGTATCTTCAGTTTTTAGTTATGAAGAAATCTTCGAGACCAAAAGAAAGAAAAAAAAAACAAAAAAACCTGTACCAAACACTGCTAAATTTCAAATAAAGATTTTCTTATTTGCATCGGGTTCATTAAGAAATTAAACAAAGTAAACTTTGTTGGTCATGCCACAAAATCAGCAATCAGTAAAAGTCTGTGAGACCTGAGTAGTTACCTTTATTTATAACCAGGTGAGCCAATTTAAGCACATCACATCAACAGAAGAAAGAGTAAATAAACTCAGTTTATACATCAAATATCCAAGACAAATATTTAAGAGACTTTATAAGCTGTGATTCCATTGCTAAAATGAAAGCAATATTTCTAAAATTTCAACAAAGTGCAGTTACGATTTGCAGATGTTTCCACCGAATGGTGTTAAGCCACTCCACTTTGAGGAGGAAGGAGATTTCTAATTCTTTTTAAAACTGCATTTGCTTTTGTTTGCTATCAAGGATGGGAGTTATATTTATGTCTTTAATTATTCGTAAAAACATTTCCCTCTCCTCCTGAGTCAACTCATACCGCGCCATCTTTAGTTTAAATGAACTGGTCATGTGACTCCTATGTCACGTCGGGGGACGTTAAAAATCCAATCAAAGTGCTTCTATTACATGTCTGAAAAACTACCTCATGAGAACGTTTTAGTAATATTTGAGGTATTTCAAATTTAGATGTTTTCATTACTCGTTTTTTATTTGCGATTTTTAGGTTTTGCTCAGTTCTTGGGGTAATGGAAACGCAGCTACAGATTTAAGGCTGTTCAATGCATCAAACACAGCCCTTTTGGGTTGGTGGGTGTAGGGATTTTGCAGTAAGCACCTTGCATATAGTAGGTTTTCATCATTTTGTATTTTATTTTTGTACAATGACAATAAAGGTAATCTTGAATCTTGTTATTAAGGATACATTCAATAATTTACTAAATATATTCAAGAGTTGTGTACAAGAATCCAGCAGGTTGCATGTAGATCGCTTATGAGACCTTGTTTTTAGGTTTTACTCTTTCTGTTGCACATTGTGAGCCGTCCACTGCACTGACATGTGAACTGAGGTGGGTTCAGGCTAAGCAATCAGGGTCTAAAGGTTTAAGTTTACTACCTGGGCCCAAGGGCGCACAGACCTCCAGAGTGCTCTTCCCTCGTTGCTCACCACTCCTAGTAGCTCCTCT
Source organism: Melanotaenia duboulayi (assembly GCA_026261665.1). NCBI lineage: Eukaryota > Metazoa > Chordata > Actinopteri > Atheriniformes > Melanotaeniidae > Melanotaenia > Melanotaenia duboulayi. Next base: position 24,210,884 of record CM047991.1, on the reverse strand, counting down.
CCTGGCTGCTTGTGTGGCAGTGGCTGCTTCAGCAATGTAAATTGATCTCCATTTCATAAGATTTTTTTTTCCATTTCAAAAACTCTTAATCTCATAAAGGAGGAATTTACATCTATACACATACCTGGTAAAACATTATGATGAGGATAAATGAACAAATTTCTACATTACTTTATTCCCCTTCATCCATTTATGAGCATTAATTCACGTAGACCTCATGAACTCATGAAAATCTCAAACTAATTCCCTGTCCATGAGAAAACAAATGAAATGTTAAAGCCGAGACATTTAACTCTTTAACTGTCTGCTCTAATATTTGGTGGAGCAAAATTTTCAGTTACCATATAAAAATCTGTAAACTTTCCTAAGAAATTTCTAACAATTGGTTTAGTTATGTAATGCTGACAGAAAGTGTTTTTTTATCAATGACTTTTTCAAGTTTTGACCATTTAACAATTGTCACAATATTATGAACTATCATCTCAACCGTTTGTTGGACAGCGTTGCTTGATCATGCTCACATATGGCTTCTTCTTTGCATTAATCCATATTTGTGGATGGTGTAGTGAATTGTGGTCACAGATGACCATTTTTACTGACTGGTTTTTGGCGATACAACATGTGTATAGAGATGTGTCCAAATTCTGCAAATCTTTTGATACTTTGTCCTGTAAATGATGGAATATTCAAATTTCTCTGTCATTTTACACTGAGGTTGTTGTTTTGACATTGCTCAAAAATTCATAGATGTACTTTTTTTAAAAATATATATCTATCCTTTGTCTCAACTTTTCAGATTTTTTTTGCAAATACATTTATCATATTTGTCTTGCTTTAGCAGAGGAAGGGATGATCACAGATTAACAATGGCTGCAGGATTGTCATCCTGGAAAACAAAGGTTGTCGTCTGTGAGTGAGAACCTGTTCAGTACATGCGTAAACAGGCAACAAGGTCATAATGTCTGCATCTGATTCTCCTCACATTCTTCTATGTTCACATATTTAGGTACCAAAACTAATCAGAGCCATGGTTAATATAATCAGTTACACTGAGGGTTCTTCTGCTAATATGAATCCATATGTTAGACACCTTTCTGCATATATCAGCAGCAGAGTAGAAATACAGTTTTACACAATGTGAAAACTCAGGATGCAGAAAAACAATGCAAATTGATCAGCAGTTCGTACAGCAATCCTCTTACTGCTTATTAAATGGGTAACATTCACTGATTCTCTATGAAGACATGTTTACCGTTACTCTGCCAGTGAGAATTCATGTGTTCTCCTCAATGTGATTCCAAGAACTGATGCGCTTAACTGTCACTTTTAACTACCAACCTCAAAGCCTTTAGTGTGCTCCTGAGACTCCTCTTTGGAGCTTTCGTGATCTCTGTGGGAGCTCCAAATGACTGAAATGCCTCAGAAACCAAGAACACATGCACAATGAAACGAAGGCTAATTGTACCACATGTCAGCTGAACTAAACTGGGTCTGTGGTGTGCAACAGGCCAGCCAGAATATAACGTGTGGATCTTGTAAAGCTGGAAAATGCTGATTGAAACCGACACCTATGTCTTGATTGTACTGTCAATAACTCTGACAGATTGAGTGTGTGTGAGACCAGGAAACAGTCATTTCCACTGTGGGTCATTTACTTATTTTTTCCATGTGGAGTCTGGCAGTTTTTGACCTACAAATGACAAAGTGCAAGACCACAAACCACTCTGGTTTCACTCAAACCTCAGGCAAAGTGTGGATCACTGTTTTAGGAACATATTACTTTAATTCTGGTAGAATCACTTTGGTGTGCTTGATTAATATCACAGGGTATTTGTTTAGGTATTTGCCTGCAACAGTTAAAGCCTGGTCTAATAGTGAATTCATTTCTACTCTGACACGCCTTATGTTGGTGCTGAGAGGTGTCTGAACAGAAAAGTTAATGAGCTTAATGCATTTATTTCAAAGGAGATCACAATTGACAACCACAGTTATTGCATTTGGAGTAATTCTGCTTACGTTTGAATAGTTTTGCTGCCATTTTGCCTCTATCTGGTTCAGTTATTTAATGAATGTTATATTTAAGGCTAAGCATTAGATAATTAGCATTTGGCTCCTCGTAAGTAATACTGTGCAAAAACTATTGAGTTGAAATTCATGAAACTAAGAGAATTAGGGCAATGGTGAAGGATGAGACAACTATAATTTAGATTTATTTTTATCAAGACTGCAAAATGCACCATTTGCCTTGCTGAAGGTTCAGCTATATGATTGTAAGTAGTGTTATGTACGGGAAATTATTATTACTGTAATTATACTTAGTGCTGACATAGCATTAGGGCAAAGGAAAACTGGACATTTTGGTGCTGATCAGGATTGATAATGTGAATGTCCCAGCTGATCAGAACCACAGAAAGAGCTACCCTGTTCATGCACATGAAGATTTGAGTCAGTGGACATTTTGTCCACTGACTGGCAGGTCAAAGTTTTAAGCACATGGTGATCTTTGAACAGCCTTGCCCACTTACAGATGGCAGCATTAACTGCACATCAATGAGACCCCACTGCTTTCTCAAATGTGCATAATGTACCCCTATAAGATGAGGACAGAGTTTAACCATGGTAATAGTATAGACAATACTGCTTTCTTAGCGTGCTAAATGCATTGCTTTTGATACCGTTTCATGTTTATGTTCCTGCTTCCTGACGGGCAAGAGCTTGATTGGATTAGCCAGAGTAATGCTCTTCTGTGATGTTTTAGTAAGTTGTGTTAAGGCGGATTTATGCTCTCGCAGCGTCTGTGTGCAGTTGGCTACGGCGTAGGTGACGCTGGTGAGTTTGCTCAGCACTTGAGCGTAGGGGGTGTGTGTCGTTTTGGTGTCGTGTTGCAGTTTCTCCTCCTAAACTAAAGGTGGCAACAGGATGGGTATCGGCCGGTAAACTCACCTGGTCAGAGTTCTTTTGATGGTTTATGTCAGTTCTGTAGGTATTTTATGTTTTAAAACAACAATGGCATCCAGTATCGTCCAGTGTCTATATTAGCTCGTGGAAGAAAACAAAGAAATAATTAGATTTCATCAACTTGATGCACTGGTTATTGTTTAAAAATGGCAGTTCCCACACAAATTGAGATATCCGGCAACACGTGATCCCAAACTGACCAATCACAAGGGAGTACCTCCGCGTAATCATCTGCGAAGCAGAGGTGCATGTCAGATCTGGAAGAGGTGCACGTTGAGCCTCTGTGGAGCTACAGTATGTGACACCTACGGTGGTTACGCAGGACCAGATGCCGCGCGAGCATACTGTAAATCTGTCTTAAGTGTCTGCTCATATTTAATGCTAAAATACATGCAGTGTGATCTGATCACAAATGGTACCAGCAGCCTATCCATCTGTCCAGCAGCATGACATAGGGCTAGCTCCCTCACCAGGTTCACATGTCACTCTACCTGTAAGGACAATGCCGTCTACCCAGTGTATCCCCTCCCTCAAGGAGGGAAAGGAATTGATGAGCTGCCCCTGGCACCCAACTCAATCCAGCCAAGCAGTGCACCCCCGAGGTAAAACTGCCTGGCTTACGGCTGTCAACATGGCCTCAACAGCCAGTGGGCAGCAACGCTGCAGAGACATAAGCAGGTGTAACTACTCATGGGCCGTCAAAGCCCCAGCAAAGAAAGAAAAGGATGGCACTTACGATTACGGCGACATTGCCACTGGGCCACACCTGCCACACCAACTGCCAGCAAGCATGGCATACTAAAGCGTGCACACACACCTACCCAGTTATAAGGGTGCTCTACTCTGCCCAGTAATCAGGCACAAATAAGCCATGCCTTGAGGTTGCTATGTTGAAATGAGGAAATTGGAGTGAGAAAATCCCACCCTACCACACTATCTTTAGTACATGCTCCTCATGACACTCTTAGGGGCAGTAATTCACAGGATGCAATTATGAGTTGTATTAACGACATGAACTAATAGCATTTGTGACTGTGCCAGCTAGGGAACTTGAAGGGCTGCCAAGTGCCTTTTACCTTTATCCAGTCTCTCATCATTTTGTGCATCAATTTAATGACATAAAACCATGAGCAATAAACATGCAGTTTGGTAAATACTTGAAATGTGCTAGAGATGACCAGATGTGTTAAAACGTTTTACATGAGGCTGTCTGTGTAGATTTGGCACAGTTATATGAAGCTGTGAATGCTGCAATATATTTGAATATCTTCCTGTTGGAACAGCTGTGACTATGTTTCAGTATCTCATTTAGTTTAAACTCAGGGACAGCTAGGACTGTGCTAACAGAAAGTTGACACAAGGAGCAGAATGAAACTTCAAGCAGTCACTGGTTTCAGTCTGACTGTAAAGTTCATGTGAAACTGAGAAAATCGCTCTGTGGCTGGTGGTTAACGTGAGGTATCATTGCTTAACTTCCTGTGCTGCATGGGACTCACTGTGTGGTGTTTAAATGAGTAACAGGCTCTTCTCACCTCAACCACAATACCACATCCAACATATGCAGACAGTTACAGAAAAAAAATCTAGCATTTATGCTTACTACATATGGATAGACCGACTTTAAACAGTTATATTTAAGATGCAAACAAACTATATACAGTTTTTGTAGACAACTGTGTTACATGGATACTCATAAATAATCACGTTAAGTACATGTAATTGTTTGTTCTTCTATAATAATTCCTCTGTAAGTTGTTCTCTCTGCAGCTGCCGTGAAATATGACTTCATGCTGAGAATCTATTAGTGACCAGAGAATCCAACTCGCTCCCTGTTCTCCGCAACACTCAAATCCAAAGTGACTGTAGCATTACATCAGGGCGGATCAGATTTTCATTGTGGATCATGTACAACAAGCCCATCAGGACCTGTCTATCTGTCTGGCTGCAGGCCTGCCCTCTCCTCAGCTTCATGCAACATGCAAAAAGACACTGAGGTAATGCTACCACAAATAAATACATATAACTCATCTGTTGTGCCCCCCAGACTTCTCTTACCAAGTGGAGGATTAATAGACATAGCAAAGGTCTTACTTTATTTTTAAAGGACACAAGACGAAGTCTCAACCCAAACCTCAGCGCTAAAGAAGCAGACAAGTTTTTGAGCTGTTTACAAGGAGGCTAACACTAGACTGGAATTTTATAGACTGTGGGACATCAGATACATGATTTATTATGTCAATTATGTTATAATTCTGCCACAGAATGTTTCCATATGCTCATACAGATAAAGGTTTTCCAAGGTTCTTACAATGAATTAAAGCTGTTCAAATCTTCAGACAAAGCTTAAATTTCACATCTAGGCAGTGTGCAAGCATGATGCACTTTAAAAGGTGGCAGTAATGAAACTTTAAGCTTCATTACAGATAGAAGGAACACATAACAAACCCTAAACTGTCCTATAACATGGCATTTAGTGCTGTCCAATGGGGAAAAAAATCCAATATGCTACTTATGCAATTAAAATAATTAGAATATGGTCAGTAACTAAGTAGGTAAATTATTGCTGTAGATTACCTTTTGAATCCAGATGTCTTCTGGATTCAAAAGTTAAAAAAAACAAAACAAAAAAAAAGAAAAAAGAAAAGGGAGAAGGATCTTCCACTACAAAGGTATATTATCTTCTTTTAAACAGCTATTTTTAATATTGCACATTGTGACTTATTACAGCACAGGCAGCACAAGTGTCAACTCAAGACCATGTCACAAACAACTTAACAAAATTCAAACCAACAGAACAACATGAATTTCATCTTTTTCCTTTTTTTTACTCTTGTGGCAACTGAACCACTGGATTCATTCACTCGCTTCAAAAACATTCATTTGATTGCTGTTTACCTAATTTTCCCCAGGGTCTAATCATCAGCTAATAATTAGGCTTTTATTGGTCCTGAACAACTGCACAGTCTTTGTGTTTAAGTTCTCTGGACTATAGTCCCACTTAACAGGTCAAAGGTCGATGGTCGAAGTAGTTACTGAAACAACTCCTTATCCAGCGGTAAGAGTTGTCCGTAGCTGTGGCAAAATAACCAAACTAATAAAAGTAAATAAATAAAATTGAATCGGCAACATTTAAACATTTATTTTTTTTCTACTTTTTTTAATCAAATAAATTAGAATCTTTTTTAATTAAAGCAAGCACGTTCATAGGAACAAGTAACAATACAATTGCATCTACAAGTCTGAAGACATTTGGCCAGAACGTTTTTAGGTACAATGTCACAATATACCTCCACCTCAGTGAGAAAAACAGCCAAGACACACTTTTAAGGCTCCAAAATGAAGTTCTCATTGTTCCTGCTTTATTTACAGGATTTCTGCTGTTTGTCCTCCATGTGCAATGACCAGTTGTCTTCATAGTCTGCAGTGCAGGAAAGAATTCATCACTGTGTTGTGGGTCACTGCTGTTTCACCGTAAATCCTCAGTTTGACACCCAGTGAGAGAAGTCACCGTTATGGGATATGCACCTTTAACATCTCTTCAAAATAAACAACACACACGTATGAGGGGAGCAGCTGGCCAGTTTTACACATCTTACACACAAGCTGCAGTTGAACACATGTTAAGACTTTTCTATTTAAAGTAGCTACAATTGTTTGGCTTTATGAGACTTGTCTAAGTCTAAGTTGCCTTGATCTCAATGCAGACACTAACTTTTTTGTGACTTAATCTCTGTAAGAAAATGAGGCATATTCTATCCAACAATTCTCTTATTTGGCTGTCAAAACATTTTAGCAAGTCACCATCATCCTCACAGTCATGAGTGGTTCTTTGTTCTCGGTCAGGAAAGAGATGCTGCTGCCCTAGAACCAATTCCAGTTGCCAAATAAAGTTGCTTTAGTTTTAAAAACCCAAAGAACTGGTTTGAAATCAGGCACTAGCTTCAACACTGTGGAAGTACCCCAGAGAAGAGGAGTAAGAGCTGAACTTTTCAAAAGTTTATAGGCAAACATATTTAAACTCTTGCCATATTAAGTTAATTTTTTTTATCTTCCAGAAAAAAAAGGCTCTTATTATATAAAGATATATTCAATAAATGCTCTCAATATATTGTTTTTTCCATGTGGTACCAGATAATTGTCTCATATACATGTAGGGGTGATTATGTTTCTCAGCATGACTGAATGAACTGTAATACTTAAATTAGTTAAATTGTTAAATTAGTGAGTTTATATTTAGTACACTGTAACATATGAGTGGCAAATGGTCATAAGGTAGAAAGTAACAGGTCTTCTAATGCCCACTAAATGTGTTTTAAAGAGCAAAAAGTGCAGACCTCAGATACTACTAGCATGAAGGCGCATAAGCATCCCAGAGATGCACTTTGCGGCGCATGACCATGACAGAGACAAACATACACTGGGTAGATTACGGGGGCATGTGTCAGTCTGATTCTCTGAGTCACAATTTCCACTGAATCACAATGGCTAAGTTTCAGTAACATGTGGACAGTTAACATGAAATATCATCTCAAATCCAAATANTCCACTGAATCACAATGGCTAAGTTTCAGGAACATATGGACAGTTAACATGAAATATCATCTCAATTCAAATCCAAATGCAACCCACATACACAGCGCAGATGGAGACATACATATAAACCCATGTAGCACCATGGGGGACATTTCTTCACCAATCTGCTGCCTGCCTCAAGGCAGATGTTGAGTTCCCTCTAATTCATGCCAGTGTTGGATTGGGAAATACTATAAGGTAGCTGAAAAACATCGATATGTCACAAAGCATGAAAGAAAACTATCACATATTTTGCCTTCATTATTTTTTATAACCTAAAATTCAAGAGAATGCTTTCAAGTCTAGCTGATTGTGTCCTACAAATCCAGTAAAATCCAATAATCCGAGAAAACTGAGTTCGGACCAGAAATGGACTTAAAGTGGCACTACTGAACTTTAGAAGATTTTACACTTTGATACCCCCTAACAACTACCAATTTGGCATCCATCATGCCTCCTGTCTCCTCTCTGAGCTTTCTCTAGCCAGTAAAACTCAGTCGAACGTTGACGTTGCTTTTCACTTTTTTTTCACTTTTCTTGTCCTTGCTTCCTTTGATAATGTCCTCTTGGATTTCTTTGATGAATCGGCCATGGTGCACATTCATAACAGTCTGTTGATGTCAAGTTGCAGGTGTGTGACATAGTACTGTAAAGTGAAACACAGTAGTCAAATCATACCCCAGGCCAGAAAAAAAAAGTGACATGGTTTCTTAGCACATGCTGCACAGCAACAATCACTCCAGAAGTGTGATAATGAATGTCATGTGTGCCATCAAAATAAGTCAGGAGCACAGTTTTAGGGTCATAAACTTATGTGTTATTGCTCTAAATATCTGACATTATAAATGTGACGCACATCATGTTGCACATTTTAGTTTATTTTTCTTTTTTTCTTCTGTGTCTTTTTCTTACTAGAAAAAATACATACTTGTCAAAATCCAAAATATAATTAATGTCACAATACAATGGTTGTAAATTGTGAAATGGCAACATATTCTTTGCTGATATTTGTTATATTTAGAGATTTCACATATTTACATCCAAACCCCGTGTACATTCATTTTTCCTCTAACCATGTTCTTTAAACTGCAACGGACCAGACAACAGGTGCAAATGAGAGGCAGACTGAGCATATGTGACGGATGTGAGAGTCTGGAGACGCCGTGGAGAATGTTCTGCTACCTGCAGTATGACCAGTTTGGGACTGGGTCAGTGATGGTCTGGGAAGACATATCCTTGGAGGGCCACACAGACTTTCATGTGCTAGCAAGAGGTATCCAGACCATTAGGTACCAGTATGGGATCCTCAGACCTATTGTCGGACCATACTCTGCTGCAGTGGGACCTGGGTTCATTCTGATGCATGACAACGCTTGGCCTCATGTGACTGGAGTGTGTCAGCAGTTCCTGCATGACGAAGGCTATGATGTTATGGACTGAGCATCCGATCGAGCACCTCTGGGACATCATGTCCTGTTCAGTCCACTGGAGGAATTTCCACAGATGTGGGTTCAGCCTGTGAACTGACCTTTCCACTTTTATTTTGAGTACAATTCTGAATCCAGACCTCCATGTGGCAATGATTTGGATTTCCTTTTATTGTTCTTAGGTTATATGGTTTTCAACACATTCCGCCATGAATTGAAGATTTTCAACTGAAATATTTAATTAATCAAGATCTAAGATGTGTTGTTTAAGTGTTCCCTCTATTTTTTTAGCAGGATAATATACAGGACTTTGCCCAAAACTCTGTGGTTTATGAGCATTTATGACTAAATGTGCTCCAGCAAGATGCAGAGTGGAAATTACGATACAGAAAAGTGTATTAAGATGTAACATGCTGACATGCTGACAGATAAAAAACTCATCTGTGTAAGGAACAGATTAAGAAAATGTAATTATACAGTTTATTGTAAGATTGCAACAGTATTGTTGGTTTCAGACCCTTAATTGAAACTTAAGTATAGTTTTGATTAAATACATCTTGAGTTTGGATTAGGAAACATAACCTCGAGGAGGAGCAGCCTGCCTCAAACACTGACACATAGACACTTCAACTATATTAGCTACAGATGCTCTCACGTCCTTCAGGCATCAGATTCCTGGGGTTATATCCATGCAAAAATTAACTGGCATTTACTTTTACGTCACACAGTATGTACTGAGCTGTCCAGAAATGAGCAGCAAGTTCTTATATTCATTTAATATTTACATTAAATATTTAGTCACTTTTCATGTGAACCATGAAGTGCATATTGATAAAGGTCTTCTAGGACATGCCTAAAATATATATGTTGTGTTGTTCCTGAATTCATACAGTCTTTACTGTCCTGGTTTCATTTCTTTTAAAATTCCCTCACCTGAAAGGACTTAATTGGCGTTTGCAGCAATTTTTTTATCCATCTTTTATATTTTCAATGCCATCTTCACTCAGTTGTTTTGCATTAAATTTTGCATTAAGCTTTCCTCTGAATGAATAAAACAAAACTTTTACTGAAATACTGGAATTACCAATGTCTGCAGAAGAACTTGCCAACATGGCGAGCAGGTAGGCTGGTTTGTCAAACATATGTGAAATAAACACAACTTCTTTACACACTGTGGTTAATGTATCAGATGGCTGTTGGCATTTGTTGTACCAATACGCAATTTTAATATGTGAAGATGCTAAAAGAGAGAGTACTTGCAGAAAAAAGCCAAGTAAAAGATACTTCCTGTCTCACGATACAGATTATTTATAAGTTAGACAATAGGCGCCATTGTGTCTGAAGAAAACTGATGTTCTTACATTCACTTATTCATAGTAAAAATCTGTATTCATCAGATTTATTTTTTTCATGCTTGTTCTGTTTTCCTTGCTTTGGTCGTTACCTTGCACGCTTTCCATAGACTCAACTTAAAACTCTGGTTTGTTCATCTCAAAGGAAACCTGGAAGAACATCAAGAAACAGCACAGCTATCACCCCTCAGAGAGAGACAAAGGCAAAACGGAGATGCAGGAGCAGATTTTACAAGACAGACAAAAATCTCTGCCCACCTTCGTCTTTTCTCTCCCTTCTCTCAGATGTACCTTTTTTTTCCTCCTTTCTCTTCCTCGCCTCTATCATTCCTCCACCATCTGGGGTTCCTAACCTTTTGTCTCATAAAAAGCTGAAGGATAGAAAGCTGGAACAGTAAAAGGTGGAAAACGTGACCTCTAAAAAAGAACAGAGAAAATACTTTACCAAAAAAAGACTTTCATTAATATTTTAGTGCATGTGGACTTTGTGGTAAAGCTGAAAGGTCAGTTACAAAATGGCTTGATGTGTTAGAAATATGTGCATCAGTTTTTATTTGATAAGTAAAGACATGACTGTTAAAAGGCAAAAGGTGATGATTTCCTTGGTGATGATCTCTTTCCTTCTGTCTCATCCGTCTGGCTGTTGAGGAAATATTTAATTTACATTGTTAAAGGTTAACAGTTTCTCAGTGACAATGACATTCAGCTGTGGATCTGGATGGAGTCCAGCGACGGGGGCAGCCTTTGTTTTCGCTGAGTAACACTCTGGAAAAAAAGCCCCAGTGGGCCGACAGACAGATGCTTGTTAAGTTATTCATATGACACAGAAACAGTCTGTTGTAGCAGTCAGCTACAAGAGTCAAGATATCAGCCTCCACTTGGACCAGATCCAAGGACAAAATGTTGTATTCATCCACTCACACCTGAAAGGTTACAGATTACTGAGAAGGAAAACTGAGATAATTCAAGCTGTGGTGCAGAGCAAGGAAATGATTGAAAAACATGTTTTCAGAAGGTCAAAATTACAAAGGAAGTCTCACACCTACCGTAGAGAGTCAAACTAGCAAGATGGACATGCAAACTAAAAATAAACTGAACGCAAATAACTGCAAAATCATGTTAAGGGACAAAAAGAAAGGAAAAATAAATAAATAAACACAAAAAGTGCAGTCTGTACTGAATGNAGTCAAACTAGCAAGATGGACATGCAAACAAAAGATTAACTGAACGCAAATAACTGCAAAATCATGATGAGACAAAAAGAAAGGAAAAATAAATAAAATGTAAAAATAAATAAATGAACACAAAAAGTGCAGTCTGTACTGAATTTTTTTCTCCAAACTCCAACATGAGTTGCTTCTAAACTACAATTTTTTCCTTACATTCAAACTTAAATTTGACATTAAGTCAAATATATATATGTGGTCCCTGGGTCTTAACTGGATTTTAGTTTGAATTTTCTTCATCAGCGTCTAGACAGAGACAAGTCTGTGAGGAAAATGACATCAAATCTCAGAGGTTGGCGTGGGCAGATAAAAAGCTATGTTCCCAGAATGCTGAGGGCCGTCATTGTTCTGTCAGAGGGGAGGAAGAGGATTTTCCTTTATGCAATTCAAATTATTCAATAGCAAATGGGGGAGAGGGAGAATCCAAATTATGCTTAGATAGATATGTAGAGTGAGAGAGTTGGTGTAAGAAATAAGAAGCCTGGCAAACTGATAGCAGACATTTTTTAAATGCAGCTCTTTAANGTAAGAAATAAGAAGCCTGGCAAACTGATCGCAGACATGTTTTAAATGCAGCTCTTTAAGTGAGCATCTGTAAAGACCAGAATGTATTTTTTATTGGGGTTTCATCTCATCCTAAAGAACATGGGCCATTTTAAATGCATTTAAAATGAGAGAAAAATGCAACACTATCTGCTTTTGTTTTCACTAATAACTAAAGATTCTGCAAGCAGCAAAATTGCTGTTGTGAAGTTAGTGTCAGAATTATGGAGATAAAATGTTCAGAGCTCTTGAAGTTGGTGGACTCTTGAAGGAACTGTGGATCAGTTCTGGTTCATGAAAGACTGAAACAGAAATAAAGAATAATTTAATAAAGTTTTTACTTAAATATCATCAAGGGATATTGGAGTTAAAACCCAGAGAATGTTTGAAAAAAAAATTTTATATGCAAAATAAATAAAATAAATAAAGGGTTATAAATAAATTACCTCCAAAAATAAACTTTTCAGCCAAAAATGAGTACATACTGGAAATCTGGTAAAAAATCTTAACACACGTTCCAGCAAAGTTTAGCTGAATAAGGTACCTATTGGCTTAATGGCTGCAAACTTCCAAGAAATAACAACCCAATGATGTTAACTGTGCAAATACAGCCTTTTAACACCCCTTTGCCTTCATCAGAGACAAAGTGGACACAGAACACTGTGTACTATATTTAACCTAAAACAGGTGTGCATATGTCATTGGAGAAGTGTTGAACAGGAATTCACAACTACTGGGCAATGAAAGGTGGAGCTTGTATAAAATGCCACAACACAACATCATGTCAGACACAGAGGTACAGATACCCAGCATTACCTGATCATCCTGACCAGAACAAGGTCATATTTAAAGTAAACAATGATCAGATAAAGGTATGTAATGTAAGTGTGAGGAGATGAAAATCATAAAATAAACTAATTTAACAAGTCCAGAGGACCCCCAGGGTTAATGGATAGGAGTAAAAGCACAAATGTCACATAGTCACTTTCGTCACATCACAGTTGTCACATATTAGGGGAGTGGTGGCCTCGTTGTTACCAAGGTCGGCTTGAGCCTCCAGGTTTGAATCCCTGGAGTACAACAGAGATGAACCACTGTGGGCCCATGAGCAAGGCCCTTAATCTGGCTCACCCTGCGACCTGCACCCTCCTGCCTGCCTCCTACAGTCATGGAAGGGTGCATTGCAGACTGCATTGCCTTGTAAATGTGACTGACATGATGGCAANAGTCATGGAAGGGTGCATTGCAGACTGCACTACCTTGTAAATATGACTGACAGTCCTTTTGGAGATACCGTATTGTTTTATGATGTTATTTTTATGTTCATTAAAAGAAAGAATTTCTAGAAAAACCCCAAGTCTGAGCGCTATAGCTTTTGAGATAGTTTCAGACTGAGACTTCATGACATTAGAAAAGAACATGATTTCATGGCAACGGATAAGTAAGTAAGCAAGTGTTGTAAAAGAATGGGAATTTTGTGTCAGTTGCTTTCTGTAATATGTGAGCATCTGTATAAACTATGGAAGTTAAATGGTGGCAAGAGTAACTTCTTATAGCCATGTTTTATTTTAATTCTTTAGGAATTGTGATAAATGATCAACACCTTTTGCAGGTGACAACATTTAGTCTTTTTCTGTAAAGTCCCAATATTTCTTTCGTTTTGTCATTTGGCTGAAATTGATACACAGTTGCACAATGTTCCAAACAGTTTCCTGATGTCAGGAATATTTGGCTTTCTCAGTCATCACATGCTCCATAAATGTATATTGTGGTTCAGGTCAGGTGACAAAGAGGTCTTACAGGTTGTGATGTCTTGGTGTTCTTTGGTCATAAAAGCATTGAGGTGTGTTTGGACTTAATTTCATGCAACAGTCAGAATCCATCTACTCCTAGAAGCAAACGAGGGTGGAGGATGTTACTGAGGTTTAGGAAGTTAAGATATTCTTCTTGGTGAGGATGGAACACACTTAATGCAGATGTCTAACTTCAGAGTAGCAGAAATTCTTTGACTTGACTTATTCCAGCCTCAGTGTTTCCTTTCCGATCCACTGTTGTAAAATTCTCTGCCGTTTCTCCTTATCATAATAATGACAGCTGTGGTCCCACTACCTTTCCTGGTGAACTTTTTGTAGGAATGATTGAATAATTGGCAGAGTTTAACTCAATGGACATTAACTGATTACGTTTTTTATTGAATTTTATTACTGAATAAATGAACAAAGTAAAATGTTCTGGTGTTTGCAGTTAACTCATCCTGCCTGTGTAAGAGACAACTTAAATCAGTATTTGTACATTTTTTTAATTTTTGTACTTAATTCTCCTTTTGTTCTGTAGTTTTAGAAAGTGTGTAAAATGCTATGTTCGGCGAAGTAATGGCAGTACTCATCTCTTCTTCTCTTCTTGACAGTGCAGGGGATTTTTTTTCTTTCTTTTTTTTTAAAGGCGGAATAATTAGGATGTGTAAAAATAATTTAAAATATTGTCATTTGCTGCAACGGATAAAAGGAAGCTTCCCTATAAACAATCTGTTTCCTACATTTACAATGTCTTTGTCAAGTTTTTCTCCTTCAAAATAAGAGTTCCGTGCCGGAATAACTTCCATGTGTTGCTCTTTCCTACTTCCTGGTTCCTTATCCAATCATATGCGACTCCCCACGGTTGCCTAACAACAACAAGGCAGCATTTGGTATTTTATGTCGGGGGCGCTCTCCGTGTTTTTCTCTTTCGACTGCAGTTCTGATTTGAAACACTAGGTGTCAATGCTACTTGTTTTGCCTTTAAAGGGATTTAGGCCCAATTAAAAGCTTCTGGAGTAGGCCATGTCTATAAGGACAGGGGAGGTAGCAGAAATTAAAATAAAGATGACTTGAATAATGTTGCGAAGTAGGTGCTATTGAATTATTTGTAGAAAATATTTATATGTAAACATTTATTCTTCATTTTCTATTTAGTAGATTGATTCTACTACATCTTGGTGGTCTAGTTCCACCTGTTGTTGGCTGATCCAGGTGCAGCAGGAGGGTATAAAACCAATAGTTGCTGCTAGAAATGTAAGGGTGTCGGTGTCTTTGAATTGTTAATACGTTTTGCCAATCAAGCTTAGAAAAATCTCATGATTCTTCATAGAAATGTGTATAACTGACAGTCAAATTGACACTTAGGTTCATCCTTCAGTTACTGCCACAGATTTATAACTATTTGTGCCAAGAGACCAAAACAGACTGCATAAGACCTTCTGAAAAATCTTGTGGAGTCTGCAGTCTTGTTGTAACTCTTGTCATTTTTGTGCATATTCGGTAAATGTGAATAGGCTTTTTTGCTGTCTCTCACAAATACTTTTCTGGCCAATTCGTCTTTGGATACAACGGATCCAGCTTCCAGGTATCCAGGGAGTTTAGAGCTCCACACACTACCCACTCACTTTTTTATTTGATGCTGAAACAAAAACCTCTCTTATAGCAATCTGACATCACTTAATACCTGTGCTATGAAGGTGCTGCCTGAAACTCGAGGCACAGCCAGGTAAACAGTGACTTCAGCTTGATTTACTTCAACAAGCCTCTGATCATTCATTAAAATGTCAAAGTCAACACCATCTGAATGCTGCTACAGTAGAAAAATATCTAAAAAAAATATAGCATCTTGAAACAGAGGAGTGGTAATCTTTCCCTTGTTTGCCAACCTAAAAAATGGCAGTGACTGATATTTCTTCTTCATCATATTATCTGTGATTTCAAAAGTTTCTAAATCCTGAAACTTTTTTTCCTGAGATGTGTAGATTTCTTCTGTTTATGCAGCTTAATGAAGGAAATATGAAGACAAAGAAATAAATTAAAAAGTAAATATAATCATACTCAACAAACTGAATGAGGTGTGCTTAATGTTTTCTAGCGAAGTTTTTTTATGCTTTTATAAGCTACTGAGGGGACTCACAACGTTTCCATTTGAAAAAAAATGGGCTCATTGGTTGCTTTTCTTTATGGAAATAATGTGTCTCTAACAGGCATAGTTTTATACAGGCATCAATCATACTGGAAAAACAAAATCAAACAAAATGTATTCTGACAAATTCATTTGTGAAACACCTACTGTAAAAATCACCTCACAGTGAACTTTCATGGGATGGCTGCAGCTGAACATGTGGTGCATACTGACTGACGCTCAGCTTCTTTAATGGTTCCAGTTTGACATCCAAACGTGAAATGCAACCCGCCATCTGAGAAGTGAGCTCGTTAAAAACACAACAGTGCTACTGTTTGCAGACGCCAACAGGAGGAGCTCCAGATCAGCAGCTTCTGAAGTCACATCTGTAATGTGAGTTTATTTTATCACCAGGGGTTCTGGTAACCACATATTTGAAGAGGAGTGCTTTTGAAAAGACACCACAGAAAAAAATGATATCATTCAGTCCCAGCAGGAAAGGCACCTTAATCATAATCACCATGGCCATCGTCATCATCACAGTCACCAGACTTGGATCTTCTGAGTGTCATTGTACTGAAACTTGCAGGGAAATTTTCCTGTTTCTTGTAAACTTTGGGGTCAAACATCAGGGTTCAGAGGCATAAAACTGTGGACAGAAATATGCAGATGATTTATATGCACATGTACGCCTTATTCTGTCTGATAAATCTCAGTTACGATGGAATTGAAGTCTCATTTCCACCACTGGATGGATGGATGTTGAAAGATGCTTCGGCAGCAGCTGTTTCTGATCCATTCCCAACAGATTAAAATACAAACATCACAGAGCCACAGTTACTGGTTTAAATTGAAGTGGACGCTCATAAAATTCAGTCATGATTTTTATCAATTAATGTGGAATTACATATTTTATGACCTGAAAATGTAACCCAGGTAACTCAAGCACCTTGAGTCATTGCTTAAATGAAATGAAGGAGGTTCTATAGGATACCCTAACCCTTCAGCCAACAGGACTGAGAAACAGATACGAGAATATGTGATTCCACAATATTAAATTAGATTTTTACTCTGTTTATTTACCTTAAAAAGACAATGTTTCCTGGGAGACAACTCATAAAATCCAAAATATATAAGATATTAAAAAAATATATCAATGAGAATGTTGTACTTGGATCTTAAACAGAAAAAAATATATATTTTTTTTACTCTTTGTTTTCCACTTCTGCCTGTTTAAGGGCTAACTGGTTCATTCTAAAATAAACTTTGTACAGATGTGACTCAACTTTAAAGTTGGCTCCAACAAAGCTAATTATTGCTATGCTGATAACTGTTAATCTGTTAAACACACTATTAATCTGGCTGCATCATCTTGATTCAAAAGTTTGTGTAACCAGAATCCACTAAGTCATCATCACCTTGATTTGGATTCGATTAATACAAATTAAGACCAGGCATCCAGGTTTTTATATGTCTTCAGGCCTTGCTTTGTGAATTTACCCAGCGTAGAAATGTGGTGCATTTAATATTAGGAAAAACAAAGCACTTAACAATGTGTTTCTCATTCACCCATTCACACAGCCATTTTCTTTTAATATATTTGCACTTCATGTGTCTAGGTCCACCGATTCTTTTAATGGCTGCAAAAATCCCTGTCAAGGCCAAAACTCTGAATGTTTTGCAACTTGTGAGGCATGTCTGGATAGACAGCGGCATAGGTGCACTACCCCTGTAAGCTGCTAATGACTTATAAAGATGTGTTGGTGTGACCTTGAAATTAGTTAAAAGTCTAATTGAAACAGTTAAATACAATTTAAACATTTGTTTTAATCCATGTCATATTTTTAAATCTGGCATTAGGATAGAATTGAGAGGATAAAAAGACCTTTAATGAGCATGTCTGTGGCTTTCTGACACCTTTTCTTCCCACACTAACATGGCATCCAACACCAACTGTAGCTACTAGCTAAGAAAACAAAATTGTTGCTGTTACAGAACCCTCACAGTATAAGGTCTCCAGTTCAGTCAGCACATGGAGCTGAAATATTATCTGACACTCAAAAAGAATTTGGCTTAAATGCTGAGTAGTTAAAATTCTCTCCCAAATACAATATATTGTCTGACACCTTTTCCTTCATACATGTGCCTTTTTTACACTTTCTGAAAGGTTTCTGTCCTAACATATAAACATTTTGGCATTTCATGTCAAAAGCACCAGTGTTTCCCTCCACAGCTCCAGTCTCTCCCTTAGCTCACAGTATGCCAAAGTAAGATATTTTCAGTCATTTTATTTAAGCACATGTTTTCAAAAAGGAACCCAGAATTTCCTGCTTAAATAAGTGAATTAAAGCCGTGGCCAAGTATTGGTTTGACTCAAAACAAAAATATTAATGTTACAGAGACAGCTGTAATTTGATTCTGACTTACAGTTTGAAGCTAAATTATTCAATCTTCATTGAATATTGGATTATTCTATAAATGTAATACTTTCCAGCAGTTTCCTTTAGTCATATGACAATGGTCATGGTAAAAATAAAATCATTGTAAAAAGTTGTTTTCTCTAAACTCAGCGCACCTGATTATCTTTAGTGATTGGCAGATTTTCTAACCTGTCTAACTCCATGGCAAACAATTGTCATTAAGTACAAATGTTTACATAATAAACGTTATTAATTTATTATTGCACAAATATTTAGAAGTGGCTTGTAAATGAACCTCAGCAATAGAGTTGCAAATCCAAGACAAAAGCTTATTGTCTTGTACAAACAACACAAAAGTCTAGCAATATAGTTAAAAGCATAATTCACAAGTTTATAGTTAAAGATACAATCACTAGACAAAATTTTATCTGATGGAGGTTAATTTGATAAATGAAGGCCAGTGTTTCTCTGTGCTCTGATAGCTGCAGACCAACTGAGATGTTAGAAAAGGACAGCAAACTACAGAACCTCTGCTGAATCTGAACAGGAGAGACCTGGAAATAGAAACAGCTAATATTTACAAACCTGCAGGAAAGCCTGATAAACAGCAAAATCTCTCCCTCCACACTTGACAACCTTTAACATACAGTGTGAAACAAATGGATGCAGTGTGAGGAATCTAAACACTTATTTTGTTTGAGGATTTAAGGGATTTCATCTAACAATGCACCAGTTTAGTTTTTAAAAGACGTAGCAAAATGCAGAGAAAAGTTATTTCAAAATGGAGTTTTTAGATCTACGCCATGGGAGAGGTCCTGACCCCACCGGTCAGTGAAATTCAGGCAGATGTTTGGCTTACTGGTTGCACGTTTAAGACCAGATGTTGACCTGTATGTCTGTTTTTGTGTTTCCTGTCTTTTTTTCTTTTTTTTTGTAAAAATCTACCCAGAAGATCTGAATTAAAGCAACAACTTTCAAGCCGCAGCCCTATCTAAATCTGCTTCCCNATCTACCCAGAAGATCTGAATCAAAGCAACAACTTTCAAGCTGCAGCCCTATCTAAATCTGCTTCCTGTTTCCAAGCATGTCGACCGCAAGGCCAACTGGCTCTCTGTTCTGTCTGCAGAATTTGAAAACATGGATTTATGACGTGATAAATTCTTCTGATTCTTCCAGAGAAAGGATCTATGGTGTCAAAACAGTCCTATTATCTCCCATTTTTACTGACCAGAACTGAGCATAGTGGTCACGGCACCCTCTTTTTATTATCCCACAATAATACTATCTCCTGGAAATCACATTTAATGTTAGCAAATTTTCTCTCTTGATTAGCACATTTGAAAAAAACGACTTGGTAATCTAGCAGTTGTTTGTAAAGGTTATAGAAAGTTACAGGTAAACAAACAATGGACATCACACTAAAGGATTAAGAGCAACTAAATCAAAAAAAAAAAAGAAAAAAAAGATAATTCCAGACTTTCTGTGACAATTTGTTTTATATCTTTTTAGTAAATATAATCCATAGATCATTTTATATAAATATATTGCACATTCAGCCTTTTCCAAAAGTATTTTTGGTCTAAGTGAGGCTCTAGCAAATGATTTTAAGACTGCTTGGGAATGAGAATGCCTGGCTGTAGCTGAGTGATGTCAGGCTCTGGAAAGGAAACTTGATGACCCACCAACACATCAGCAGACTGAAGCCTCTGGGTTAGCTTCCCCAATATTCCTGGCAGAGGTTGCTGATGTTGTCATGAAGCTCAGCAACCACCTTTAGTGGCAAGGTGCCGGGATGAATGAGATTTGCCCCTAGATGTGACTGTCCTGGTTGATGTCTCTTCATTCAGATGCCAGAGAAAGAGGCAGACTGCATTAATGTTCTCATTTAGGAAAAATAATGCAAATATAACATTTTTTTCATTTCAGTGGAACAACAATAAGANCTCATTTAGGAAAAATAATGCAAATATAAAATTTTTCCATTTTAGTGGAACAATGATAAGAATATATATATATATATATATATATATTTTATGTTGTTGGGATAAGAGTGAATAATTTAGTAGCATTAATGATCAAAATTAAAAACTAATGGGAAGACAAACATACCCAAATAAAGTGGTAGAGATGGTTCAGCCAGGTTATTTTCCACATACTCTTAATAACATTCATTATATTCACTGAAATATTTGCTCTATCAAACGGTAGAACAGGTGTAATTCAAGGTGCCGGAGAAAAGCCCCAAGTGATAGTGTCAACATGGATTTTGTCCAGACCAAGGAAAAAGTGAGACACTTCTTTACCTTTGGGGAGTTCTTAAGGTGGTCATGGAAGTTTTAGCATCCAGGCCAGATGTAACTTGAGGACTTTGAGACTAGAGGGAGCACATTTTTGTTCCCTGGGGTCCCCTGTAATGTATATTGCAGGTAAATGTTACAGCCCATTGTCACACAAGCAATGTGAGAGCTGTGTTTATGTAACTGGTACAAAATCAAACACATCAGTAGCTGTTTGAGTCCAGAAAAGTTGTTCCATTATCTCAAATCGGTTTGTGACATTAATTGAACAAGATTTCGAGATGCAGTCGAGCTGCAGGGGAGTATCGGAGTTCATGAGGCAATCAAATAGATCTGAAATCACTTTTTTTTACTTAAATTACTATCAAATTCTTCACCTTAACAAATTGACTAAACCATCTAAGACATAGTATAACTGCCATTGCTTTAATTGATAAATAAAGGCAAATCAAAGAGCTTTATATGATTCTTTAAAACATCAAAAGACCTTCTGCACAGAGACATTTAAAACTACTCTCTATAAAATAAAAATCTACATAAAGTAGTGTAACAACTATATTAGAAGACAATCTAAGCACAGAAGTCAGCAGGTTCCTGTGTTAAATTAGTGATGCATTTTCAGTCACAGCTGTTAATGCAATCAGTGGAAACCTGCACATCTGGCTGCAAGGAGAGAACACGTTTATTTGGGACACATGACTGCATCGCA
>CM047991.1:24090668-24104249 GCA_026261665.1 Melanotaenia duboulayi | reverse complement strand
GGGAGAACATGCAAACTCCACACAGAATGTCACTGCCCCCTGTTCAAACCTCCCCCAGCCAAGGCTTGAGCTGGCGACCTTCTTGCTGTGAGGCTGCGGTGCTAACCACCACAACACCATGCAGCCCATACATAGTTTAATCAATGATTCATGAACATATGTGTTAACTCATAAACCCACTGATATGACAAAGCGTCCTTCAATAGCTTTGATTCTTAAAATGTTACTCACATTTACAGTTGGGCTTTATTTTAATCAGCAGGTAATATTAAAGAGCAAAACCTGCTGGGCTAAAAAAAAACTGTTTAAAATATGTTACACATTTTCAAAAAGCTCTAATGATACGACCACACTCATGTGTACACAATGAGTATTGTGAAATAGGATGTTGAGGGCAGGGTGAAAAAGTGGAGGAGTTTGAAATAAGGAAATTATGTTCCCACGTTTTAATTTTGTTCCATACACATCAGGCTTTTTTAAATACTCTGTTACAAGGAAGAAGGGTGCATTTAAAATCTTACCAAAGTAAAAGTATCTTTGAGATAATGTATTTATAAAATTATTGGGTCTCTTAAAACTACAGTACAATGGAAAAATCCTCCCATTTTATCAGCTCAGTGACAAATATCCATCATTTCTCTGTTTCTTCGCCCTCAGGCCATGACTTCAAAGTGTCTGCAGGCCGAACACTGCTGCTCCCCTGCAGCGGCTCCCCCAGATCCAAACAGAGGTGGTTTCGACAGAGAGAAGGAAAGAAGCGAGAGGTCATTTTTACCCGCTTTAGAAATGGTACAGCGAAACAGGAGATAGACAGGAGTCAACTCAGCTACACCAATAATGCTCTGCAGATCCAGAACCTGCAGCCAGAGGATGCTGGAGAGTATTTATGCAACGGAGTGCTGCAGGCTAAAGTTACTGTCCTCACAGGTTGATATACTTTATATACTTTTAGTCTTTATCACTAATGCTGATTATCTCTTTTTTCCAAAATAAAGAAATAGTAAATCAGTAGTTGATGAACCAAATCAATTAAAAATACAGGTTCATACTTTGAGTTTTTCAATCTTTTATACTTTTTTGTTCATATATAAGGAAATTTGTTTTTATCATGTATTATTTACGTCTTAAAAATACAAATGAAACTTTTTAAGGTTGTATTAACTTGCAACTGCCATGACTTCTTAATTGTAATGTTCAAAAAACTCATCTGATCTGTTGTACCCTTAAATAATACCATGATGCACCTGATTTATATTTAAACCAACAAATGTTTCATANAATACCATGATGCACCTGATTTATATTTATGTTTCATGTGCCAGTGCAACCAGAGGCAACCAGCATCCCATCATCCACCAATACAACTCCAGTGTCTGCTGTGACAAAGACAGGTAGCATTTAATCTCTAACAGCAGTGGTTTGCTTACATTTGCCTTTTAATGTGCAGTTGTATTTAAAAACATCAGTAAAATAAGAGTTCATTTTAAGGATTTATGGTGTTTTAGACACCTTACATTTTCGCTGCAGACTTAACAGTTTTGTAGGATTTTTAAAAGACTTCTTTATTATGTAAAAAATTTCACATACATTTTTATTATAGCTATTTATTCAGACACTTAGTATTTTTCTTTTATTAGGATTAAGAAGAAGAAAAAAAAACACAGCACATGTATTTTTTAAGACATTTAAAAGCATTTAGCTTAGTTTCACTGGAATGTTTGCATGTCATGAAGTCATGAAAAATTAAGAAATAAAAGATATTTTTGCAATATAACCACAGTTTGAATTCATGACTTTGTTGTTATTCTTCTGTTTATCAGATGTGGATGAAATAAAGAACGAGACAAAGAACAGACCTGAAAATGGTTGGTCAGCCGCTGTACCTGCTACAAACACCCACGTTCATCCATAAATCACATGTGTGTGTTCTTGTCGGGAGAGGTTGTTAATCAGATGTTTTGTTTGTGGCTCTCAGCTCTGCTGCTGATCGCTGTTGTCGGTTTGGGGTTGATGATCATCCTCATGGCTGTTGTTTGCGCCTTACTCACAAGCATGAAGTGTAAGAGGAAGAGGAAACACAAATATGCAGGTAATATGAAAGCAAAAAATTGTATGATCTTTTTTTTAATTTAGGTTTAATACTAACAGTAGATTATTGAAATTGAGGTGGAGGCTGCTGATAGAGTACATCATCCCCACAACCCTGAATTGGACTAAGCGGTTTAGAAAATGGATAGATGGAAACATCTTCTACACAAAATATTAAACCTTTTAAAAAATAGTCACATTCACATGAAATCAAAGAGTTTTTTTCTCTTTTAATTCTTTAAAAGTTATTTTAAACACAAACATTTTCTCATGTCATTATTTATTTCATAGTTACATGTTAGCAAATTGGTAAAGAAAACATTAATGCTGTTTTTGTTAAGAGATTTCAGTTTGTGTACTCAAGTTATGGATGTACTAGATGTATTAATACTACCACCACTATGTGGTGCAAGTTCATCATGTTCATGTGTAGTGAGCACGCCCAGAGTTTTGTTGGTATGAAAGATGTTAACTTTGTGAAAAACATGTTTGGTGCTAAACTTTACAAATAAAGAAGCTAAAGGAGATCATTGCCTCCATTACGTTATTTCTCTGAGTTCAGCGCTGGTGATGCTGCAAAGCTCAACAGTTACCAAAAATATTTTACAGTTATAGATTCTGTCCACCAGCGAGGACAGGCTGCTTTATTTTCACTCAATAAAATATCTATTATCCTTATAACCATCTCTTTTTTTTCTATACAGCAGTAAGGCATGATTACAAATAAAAGACCGTTTTTTCCTTTTATGATCACCTCTTTGCTGTTTTCTCTGCAGCAGCACCGAGACATGAAGACACAGAGATGCAGGTGTGGAGGACGTCCAGCACACAAAATGGTAACGCTGCCAGGAAAGTTCTTGAATTCGTCAGATCTGTTTTCAAAACTAAAATACCTTAATATATTTTCTTTGTTTGCAGAGGCGATTGAGAGTCCACCCCTGGAGGAAGAAACAATCCACTATGCCTCTTTAGGCCGACAGAACTGGAGGGAGAGACCCAACTGGTCCCCACCTGATCAGAGCCCTCCCAGTGTTATTTATTCCTCTGTCATCGCTAGAACCGCAGCCAGAAACTAATCCTCTGAATCTATTTTAGTGCTGTTGACATCGCCTTTGTTAGTTAACCCACATATTTACTTGGAGGACTGAAAATGCTAAAATTAAAATAAATACAGAAACATAAAAATGATTCAATAAAAAATTTATGTCTCTAAAATTATATAAAAACATTTTTTAAATGTTTTTTCCATTAAGAAATGTTGCAGAGGACCCAATTACCGCTATTAACCAGGTGGTCAAGGAGTTGCAGGAAATAAAGACCATCTGGACAGAAATTAAGACAACAACAAAAAAGCATTGTGTAAGAATAAATAAAGAAATAAAAGGAAATCCACCTCCTGTGTGCTTGATTAGCGTTGCAGCACATCTAGACCTCCATTCTCCAGTCCACCTTATTTAGCTGGGTGGATTTTATAACATGAAAGTTTTGTTTCACAAAGACAGAACATATTTTAGGGGTTGAGGTTCTTTTTGATATCATTTCCCTTTTTCTTTAAAATTCAGTTTTTTTGTTTTTTTTTTCCCTCCCGAGCGTGTGCTCTTAGGAGAATTAATAGCAAATGTGCCTCTTTATTCATTTCTGCAAACAGCTTTAATATCTAACATGTTGTGTAAAAAGTAATAGTGGATTGTGCACAAATGTCTCACATTTCACATCATTTCGATTTTATTCTGTACTGTTGGTGTCGCTGTTTCCCTTTTTTCAGATGATGTGTGTACGCTTGGAGGTAGGAACATTTCCCCGTCATGTTTGGTTTTCATAAATCCCAAAAATTCACTTTATTTGGCTTATGCTGGTTTTTGTTTTCACGCCAGCTTAAATGAGGCCCCTGGTCCCTGGGTGCCTGCCTCTAGGCATTGGGAGGAAGGGCCTCTGCCTTGTGGGGTGGGTTGCTCATGGGCTCCTGGTGCTCTGTCCATCTCTGCCTGGGGGGTTGGCAGTGGACGTCTTTGGCTTCCTGTGGCCTGTGCTCTGTGGCTGTGAAGTGCTCTGGCTGGGGCCTTCCTAGGCCGCCTCTGGGCCCCTGGGATAGCTCTGATCTTTGTGGTCTGATCTTTATTTACGAACCTGCATGCTGAGAGAGTCACTGTGTCATGTTGTGGGTTTAATAACTAAAATGACAGATATGTTCACACTTTTCTTTGTGTTGCTGATCATTTTGTTGTTGTGATTATTTTTTTTTTATTTTCTACAGCTTGTCTGTCTTTTTTATAGATGCTTCTGATGATTGTCAGCTTTGTTTTCTTACAGATGTTGCAGCCTTATTCGCGCTTTTTTCTTTCATTTCTTCACTCTCTTTTTCTTATTCGTATTCCTCCTTTTGTTTACTTTCTCCTTGTTGTCAAAACTTGATTTTGTTGTTAATGTCTTCGTGGTTTGTTGATGTACGGTTATATCTCACATCGGCCCAAACATAAAAACTTCTAGTTTTTCCAACCTTGGCTATACAGGGGATCTTATATGGGCTTTCCTAGAATCATAAATAAAAAAAAAATAGTAATTTTATGTGCTGTGTTAAATTGACAAGTGAATATTTCAATGTTGAAGCTGCTCAGCTAAACTAGTCTACATCCAGTAGGCTACTGTCCACATCTGTCCACATCTGTACTTAGAAACAACTTTTAACTGTACCAGTGAGGAACATTTTATTAGTCCAAGTTAAAAGCTGATGAGGAAACTTTTTGACTTCATCAGAGTGTCGGTGTGTTTGTCTGGTCAGACAAAAAAAATAAAAAACAAAAAAATAAATAAACCAAATAAATAGATTGAACTGAAAATGGAATATTAACACAAAGTTAAATTAAAACAGTTAAAAAATGTCAAAAGAAATATAAAATTGTGTCATATAGGTTTCTTAATGGGATTTTTTTGTATTTTTGTTTTGTATACTTTATTGGCACATCATTTTGTTTATTGAGCTCTTTTTATACTTCTGTATTTATTTTTTATTTTGGCAGTTTCGGTCTTCCATGTATGAGGCAACATTTTCTCAGGTATAAACTCAATTGTGCATCCAGTTTTCTCTTTGTTAAATTATCTGAGTATAAAACTGGAATAAGACCAAAGAGATATAAATGAAAAAATATACACTTATTTAGTGATAATTACTAAGTGCAGTATTATATAAAAGTTCAAAGTTGTCAAATAAAGAATTCGGCTTAATTTCTTATTTTATTTAAACATTTATTTAAAAGACACAAGAACAAAGGAAATTATCTACATTTCTTCCAAGCCCGACTATATTGCAATAACAGAATGTAAAAAAAAACAAACAAAAAAAAAAACTCAAAAATAAACACAATATTAAACTTGCATCTTTTCTATTTAATCATTTTGAACAAAGGAAACTTTTTGCTGGAGTTTTGGAAAAGGAAGCACGTCCATTTTTGCTGAATATTTCAGCAGTTCAACCTCTGTCTGGCTGTTGTCTAAATCTCTTCCTCATAACGCTTCACACATTGTCAGTGGGAGAATTTGTGGATTGCAGGCAGACCAGACAAGCAAAATCTCTTTCTGTGCGGCCACGTCATTGTAACATGTTAAGAATTAAGTTTGGCATTCTCCTGCACAGGCTTTTGCACATTTCTTTGTCCTCCTAATCGTCATGATAGCGATTAATCAAATACAAATCAACAACAAGGAGTAAAAAAATGCATTCATGGAGGTAAAGAAATGGTGGTTCAGGCATTTTATTAAGATCCTTCCTGGTTGCATTCCTGTGGAGGTATTTTGACAACCGGGGAGAAACCTAGAGATCCATTCAGCAAACCTAGAGTTTGCTGAATGGATCAAGTCTCCCTTCTGGCCTGAATACACCATAGGATCCCTCAGGAAAAGCTGGAAAGTGTTGTTACGGAGAGATATGTCTGGGATTCCCTCTTGGCCCCACTGAGCTATATATATAAATAACCCCAGTGATGTCCAAATCAGTTTAATGGGGGAACATGAACCTTAAACAGTACTGTGTAACAGGAGTTTAATACAAAGGTTATACATTGCTCTACATAAACATTATTTACACTGCCAATAATTTTGGTCTGCATACATTCATACAGCAAAGCTGACGTGTTACATTCATCATGAGAACATTTGTGTACTTACAATTGTCAGTACAATATACATACACTCAGTTTAGTTCTTGCAACAGTTGACTATACAATATATACATAAATAATTTCTTTTTTTTCTGCATCCAACCTAAATTTCCTGAAATTTGCAGCCCTATTAAAATAAATCAAAAAATGAATTTTGCAGGTATAACCAGGTAACGTGTGGCCTTTCTGCTTAAAAATAATATATATCTAAATGTTACAAGGTACAAGAATTTGGTTAAGCACTTATAACTGGTAAATCTACATAATCCTTTTCTTCTGTTTATTCAGATCCAACTTTTCACAAAAAGTTATAGCTTTGTTCAGTTTTAGGTGAAATTTATGAAAATGTAAAAAGCTCACATGACAGTGTACTGATGGTAGGATACTGATGGTAATTCCTTAACTTCAAACAATTTATTGAAACAAAAACCAACAAAGTGGTTAATGACGAGTAAACCATCTCATAAAACGTCAAAGTCTTAATATAGTTTTGGTCTGATTATGTCAAATGTGAACTGATGAAGAGGAGGGTTCGAATAAGTTGTCATTGAATCAGAATATTTAGTAGTTGATTCATAGTTCAGAATCTTGTTTTCTTTTCTTTTGAAATTATAACTTTGTTAAAGTACAACATGTTTTGTATTCAAATACTGAGCAGAGCTACATGTGCATTTAAAAGTTTAGAGAAGGTCAAATTAAGTCAATCTATAAAGGTTACAGAACACTTTAGGTACATTAATATAGAAATGTCAAATATCCCTAGCTTTTTGTGAAAGGTGTATACTTGATCGATTAGATCTTAATAAATTACTATTATAATAAAACTGATATGTTTTTTTTTTTTTGTCACAGCAGCAGGGAAAGCTTGTTTCACTGTTTCTGACAACATGACAGAACATGTAAGAGAGCAAAAGCAAAATATTTAGTTACATTCTGGCTGCATTTTATACAAAAACCATTTAAGAAATTACAGGCATGCTTTACTGCACTTTATAAAGACTAACAAGAAATGCTGAACATGAAAAAATGACAGTACTGTATCTATTCTGTCTCATATTCTGCATATCACTGCATCAAAGTGACCAGTTACTTGTGGTGTGTGAACACCAACACTATTTACATGTGTTTATATGTGAAAAAGCTTATTTTGTTTACTACATTGGTGTTATAAATGTGAAATTACTGGTTTACATGTGTGCTGTTTCTTTGAAATGATTACAAATATCTTTACAAATGTTACTTTATCATACGACAAAAAAGCTACTTAATTAGTTATATAAAAACTTTAGTATTTTATTGACCAAAGTTACTTTTAAAATCTAATTCTGTACTATGTTTATATCTATTTTTGCAATTAAACTACGCAGACAAACTAAACTAAACTACGCAAGGACATGATCTTTTGTTGTTTTTCCAAAAGTCCAGATAAAAATTGTTTTAAAAAGTCAGTGAAACGATGACCTGACTACAAAGCTGCTGTACTGACTTAATCGATCAACAACAAAACACTCTACAAAAGTTTATCAGTGGTCATGCAATGCATTTAAGTTCTTGCGAGTGGCAACCGTGGAGTATGTGACAGGTTCTTCTACCAGTTTAGGTCTTCCCCTGCCAGCTGGGTGGAGCTTGTGTGGATGCCTCAGACTAGAATACTGCAAAGACTCATCCTGCAGAGACAGTAATCAGATCACACTACATGTTTACACTCCTGAAAAACCTTACCATGAAAACATTTAAAAAAATAAATACTAAGTCTGTTTTATTGTTGACAAAATAAATATGTTATAATACAAAAATTGTTAACTGTAGCCTAATTAAAATAGTGTTAATGAAATCTAAATAATAAATTTTTAAATCAATTTTATCTTTACTTAAAATCTTCTATTCACTGATGAAGAAATTTTTTCCTAATGCACATTAAGGACATGATTTGACTATTTTCAATACTATAAAATCTAAAAACAAAAAATTATTTTTTTGTCACGTTTGGATTACAATAAACTATCATTGTCATACGCAATGAATAATACAAACACCTTTAAATATTGTACATTAACTTTAACATTTTATCAACAATAGATTTGTATCTAAACTGATCACACGAAGTAAGGAAATTCCCCCTTTAATAATACTAATTGGTGTTATATTTTATATAGTAGTAAATCCTGATATGTCACATATGCAACCAGGTCAAACCTATAAGGCTTGTGATTCTCTGGCCATGACCAACACACCAAAATTGTGGGTTGCACCCCAAAAATGTGCAAAAATCCCTCGCAATACACTCATGTTGGCATACACTCTTGTTTTGTGATTAAGGTGTGTATGTACAGCTGTATGACTGTAATCTGACTGGCACCTAATTAATAGACATATCGGAATGTGATTCTGGAGCCAGAAGAACCCAAATTTCCTTATTACCAGACCTAAGTCCAACCTCGAGGATGACAACAGATCCTCCACATGCTACTAAGGTCCCTGACAATCAGAATACTTTGTTAATCCCGGAGGAAATTGTGTGTACACAGTTTCTCCATACCAAATAAGAAAGGATAAGATAAAGATAGAAATTGCAATAAGGAAAATTACAAATTTGTTACAATATCTATATAAACAGAAACAGGATAAATCCTGCCAGTAAGAAATATGTACAGTATTATCAATATGATAGACAGTAAAATATAAATGTAGTACAAAGTGCAAATGTATAACTATGGATGTTGTTGCTATATGGAGGAGTTGTACGGTAGGAATGATTTCCTGTGTTTCAGTGGAGCATTTAGGTTGTATCAGTCACTGAACGTACTCCTGTGACTAATCAGCAGGTTGTGAAGCAGGTAGGAGGTATTGTTCAGTATTTTCTTTATTATGGAAAACATTCTCCACCACTGACACCACCGTTAAGAGTCCAGCTCCATCCACACAACAAATGCAAAATTAATATAGTGTAAGAATAGTCAATATGGGTTGTTCTTTTTATTGTAGAAGAGTGCAATCATTCAGTCCAACAAGCAACTAAAAACAAGAGTGAATACCAACAGGACACAATTTTGCAGGGGATCTTGGCACATTTTTTGAGGGGCACTACCCATAATGTTTAGTTGTGTTACTCAGTCCACAAAAGCATGATCCTTACAAGTTGTACCTTATTGTAAATGTGACTAATCAGGCTTTCTACGAGTAAAAAAATTACAATTGGTATTATTAAAATTTGAAAGGTAATTGACCAAACACACATTTCCTTACTTTTTGTGCACAGTTTAAACAGGACTTAAACTTAACAACCTGGACTGATTATGTGTCTCATAGAAATGATCAAAATATTACAAGAGCTTTTTGAGAAGGAAAAAGTCAAAATGTTACATGGAAATCTACTGACCTCTGCAACTCTCAGGCTGGCGCTCCATCCCGGATTACAGCTGCAAACAGCTGGTTTACCTGAATGCAAAGAGAGACTGGGGTAAAGGACGACCTGAAACTTGGTCTCTGGTTAACTTAGAAGTAGAAGAAATCAAAGTGACTGAGTCAAATGTATGAGGAGTTGCAGGGAAACTGACAGACGGGGGGTGTACAATAATAATAACATCGCTTTCGGCTTCCGTACCAGCTGATCTGCTGGGGGCAGTATGTTCAGACGGTAGTTTCTAGTAGGGGACAAATCTTTTAAAGTGGGGATCAACGGTTTTTCATACACAGAGATTCATTCAGCGGTGCTACTTGAACGTGATTTTTTGGGAAGATTGGCGAGAGAAAATCCGTTTTAAACAATGGTGTTTGTTCGCACTTTTCCAGAACACACCCATCTACAGTAAACAAACGGATTTGCAGAAAGTGAGAACGAAAGTGAAACGGTTGAGTTTATATAAGGGGGCAACGCAAACGTCTTGGTCTTCCGCTCACTTTTCTACACGAAAAATCCTCCTTTGTAAACTCAGAGAAGACACAGATACTGCCGTCCCACATCTCTCCGAGGGAGAAGATCATTTTCTTCTACCGTCCTGCGTTTGACTACCTCTCCCAGCACCATGCCGAACCCGGACTTGTGTCTCGAGGCCCTCTCTGCTCTCACCGGCTGTAAAGTTGAGTCGACGAGCGGAACCTCCCAGCTCGGACCGCAGGACATTGTCAACGTTGTGGCCCTCAGGGAGTTTTACAAACAGGAGGGCTTGAAACAGCTGGACTATCCGAGTATAGGAACTTTATCCCTCGAAAACGTGGAAACGATGGACATGTACAGCTCCCCCCCAGCACTGCCTGAGCCTGAAGAGAACTATACAACCTCTGTAAAAATCAACATCCAGGACTTCTTCGATCCTCAGTATGATTATGACTTTACCAACATAAAGGTGAGTGGAAATGAAGCCCTTCTTATCTGGTTATGAAGGGTTAAATGTGACCACCCACAACAAAACATGTTTAATTCAGTCGGGTGATTTTAAGGTTAATGACATAGACTTGTCTACATGTTAACCTCTGACCCGAGGGTCTTTCTATTCTTTGTAGACTACAGACTTAAAATAAGTGAAGAAATAAGGAAGCAAACAGTCATAAATATAAGTCAGTGAAAAACACGATTGTTTTTTGAAAAAAAAAAAAGCATGATTGAGTGGGGAAAAAGTATTAGTAGGCCTACATCAAAATCCATGGTTTCAGTTTTGACAGTATTGACTGTTAACCCTTTGTTTACTTTCAGGATGGTAGCAAGACGTTCATGCGTGGTAATGAGCAGTATTTTCGTCCTTGTGGATGGAACCGGGCTGCCCTGCATGTCACAAAAAAGTATGACGGTGGGGACCGCTGGCTCGGGACAGGGAACGATGCCTGGCCTGTCTCTTACCAAGGACACAACATGGATGGTGCCCAAGGCATCATTCTCACCCGTGATAAAAACCCAGATGACGAGCCAAGTTTCCTGGAAGCTGGTGCAGCTTCTCTGCTCAGAGAGAAGACGAGGGGCAAGGGTGTGTACTCCACTCCAAGCATCCAGATAGCAGAGAAGTACTGCAAGATGTTCAAGTCCAAAGTGGATGGGAAGAGATACAAAGTGGTTCTTCAGAACCGCATCAACCCAGAGAAAAGGAAGAAGTGCCAGAGAGAAGATGTTTGGGTTGTGTACATCCCTGAAGGAAGCACCGACATCCAGAAGAGGGCCATCGTTCAGGAGTCCATTCGTCCGTACGGGCTGCTGCTGAAGCAGGTGTGAGCCAAGTTTCCACAACACATATTAAACAACATTTTCAGGGAATCAACTGAAAAACTGTTCATATAAGCAGGATAATATCCTAAGAGCTCTTCAAAAGCTGAATATACAGTGAAGCCCTAGATTCTTGTTTATCACACACAAAACTGCCTCGTCATCGTTCACTGAAAAAATTACTACTAACTGCTGATCTGTACTTTGGGAACTTTGGGAATCTTGTACACGAAGGCATCACTGCACTATCAGTTAATGCACTTGCAGCAAATATAACAATGGAAAAAGAAAGCAGGGAAATCCCTTATAAGGCACTCTGTGTTTAAGAGGCTGATTCATGCTGCCATCTAGTGATATTTAGTGATAACTTCCTTCTAATTTAAAGGAAGTAGATCTTTCACGGTGTGGAAATGGTATAATTGCAGCAGTCTAATTTATTTTCCTTTGTTGCACATAACTGAGCCGACTTTGTAAACGAGAAGGGGCGAAACATATATCATCTGACCTGAAAATGTTTTTAAATTCCTAGCATGACATATTCAGTTCGTTAAACATAGATTTCATTTCATTTGATTCTTTGAATTATAAATCTTGCTGTGATGTATGATGACATTTTCTGATGTTTTTCACAGCATTTTTGCTCTGTTTGTTTTCCCTCCATTTTTAGTGCTACTTAAGAATTGTTTGCATGATTTAGTTTCTACCGTCCACACTGATCATTTCTTTTACTGAATAGCTCTTTAGCACTTTGGCTAATAATCCTACCCGATTCTCACTGTTTTTCCTTGTATGTGCAAAACTCTGTGAATAAATGGAAATGGAAATAAAGTGAATGAATAGATGCTGGTGTGAGAACGAGCTTCATTATATAATTCTAGGATTTGACAAAGCAATCTATCTCATCTTTTTGTGTTGGTACATACCATCGACATTAAGCTAGCATGGATGCTTTTGCAGAACAAAATTCATTGTTTTGTATTGTACTTCATTCCAAAGCTGATAAAGCTGGTAAAACGGGTTTTCAATTAAAGTGGCTCTTAAGTAAGAGTATAATAGTGAAAGTAGTTCCAAAGTTTTTAAACTGAGTTCAAGAGTTGAGATGTTTTTATTTATTTGAAAATAGAAGTGAAATGCTGCAGAAAAAAAAAAACATGCATTCAAAAACTTTTTATTTCCACTATTAAAACTTGGCAAAAACAGACATAATGTAGTAGAGGAAAACGTATCTGTTATGGATAGTCTGTCACATATACCTTCCACTACTATATAACTATATAATCAATTATCTAAACATCATATGGTTGATTAATTTTTAGGTGAGTGCGCCAAATACCTTTAGGTACCAATAGATGGCAATGCAAGTGTGTAAATCAGGGGTACCCAAGTCCAGTCCCAGAAATGAACCATCCTGTAACTTTTAGATGCATCCCTTCTCCAACACACCTGAATCAAATGCATGAATTCCTTCACTGACACATCATTCAGCCTTGTAACGAGCCATTAATTTCATTCAGGTGTGTTTGAGAAGGGACACGTCTAAAAATGAAAGAATGGTAGCTTAAAAAAAATAAAATAAAATAGAAATTCTTATGCAATTACTCAGATCCAAAACATCACCTCAGATTTAGAATAAATTTTTAATATTAAAACTCCAACAAAATCCTACATATATTAGGTCAAGTAGTGGTTGTACTGGGTAGAACCGGCTTGTCATGCAGGTGCAGTAAGACACAACTTGACACCTACCTGAGCACAGGCAGAGTCCAGCCACGATGATGAAGCAAAGGGCAAGTACACCTGGAAGTACGCAGATTCCCAGATTCCAACACGGCTGACTCCTTCTATTTACAGTAGTCTCCCCCTCACCTCCTGGAAACAAAAGAAAAACACATACAACACAGATTAATAAGAATTCTCTCATTTAATCACTTTTTCCAAGACAAGGCGAGTTTATTTCACGTACAAGACTATTCAAAGTGCTTTACATAAAACATGAAAGCATTACAGCGGGCTGCAGGAGAATCATTAAAACAAACTTTAAAAAATAAAAGAACTTAAGTAAAGACAAAAAGCTAAAGTAAAATAAGATAAAATGCAAGAAATAAAATTTACAGTGTAAGCTGCTTTGATAAAAAATAAAAGTGG
>CM047991.1:23952441-23967048 GCA_026261665.1 Melanotaenia duboulayi | reverse complement strand
TTGTTTGCTTCATACTGCGTTAGTTCAAGAACAAGACTTGGTACAAAGAAATAATTTATAGCTTCTGCTGAATAAAAATCTTTAAATGTCAAGATAGAGGTCTAAAGACTCAGATCTGTATGAAAAACCTGTATGTTTTTGAATGCCACAAAGAGACTTTTTGTTGTTTTCATTACTGTTAAAATAGTAATAAGATATCACTCTGGGAGTGTATTGATTATTTACATCTGATGAACTCTTGTGCTATGAGAATATTGTGAGGGGGCTAAACCTTGATGTGCAGCGGAGAGAAGATGTTTTACTGAATCAAAAATATTTCCAAATGCTTAACAGCATGAGGTTAACATTAAAAAAGCCACTGCAATGATGGAGAAACTTGGATCTGTCTCTGAGATTACCAGTTACCCTAAAAGTACCTAACCTGTTAATATTTATTTAATAAAAACCCTAAATCTTTTCAAAGCAAAAAGAGGGAATCTCTATATATAATTAACCTTTCAGACAAGAATATTTCTTGGTTTTTCTTCATTTGATGTTAAGGTGATGTTGTTTTATCTTTTCTGGAGATTTACAAAATGTAGAGATTAAATTAAGAGAAATTAATTTGATTGATTTTTGATTTTATTTTTCACTGCTTTGCAATAAACTTGAAATCCTTTGCCATTAATGAGCAAATGTAATCCAGAATTTTAAACCAACTTCCAGGAAAAAAGTGTCCACAGAAAAATGTGAATGTTGAGGGGAAAATGAAGGTATCGTATTTTGTTTTCGGGAAATTCTTTCAATATTTCCTAAAAATGTGCGATGTGTAACTGATGTTCTCCCACTATTCTTCCCTGTTGTTTATCATCTGTCCATTACTAATTGGTGTGTGTGTGTGTGTCTGGGTGTGGCCAGCTGGCTTGGTGCTGTGGTTGATTATTTCATACACCGCTACTTCACTCCTACAGCAGTTATCTTGCCTTGGCTCATCTCCACTCTCTAGTTGACTTCAAGCTGGTTATGGCAAGATGGATTTTAAGTCAAGTAGTAATCCGTGTTCTCGGTTACATTAGGAATCTCCCAGTCCTCACCTGTGTGCCACTGTATCAAAACGATCAGGAAATGCCATGCTCTTCATGCCTTAGCCACTACAATGTACTCACTTGCATTGAATGATTCCTTCTGTGGACTAAATCTGTTAATCTCTGTCAGTCTCTTAGCCTCTGCTGAAAGGTTCTCAATTCAACACCTTGACAAGCAACTTTTATTATTACAAAGTTATTAGTTTTCATTCGTGGGAAATTGCCAACAAACCATTTAAAAGTACAGTATGTAAAAGTTACTGACATTCAGTGGTCAAGTTGGGCATTACAGTAACTCGTCGTCAGTGGTCAAATTTTTTTCAGCCATAAAGATGTTCTCATCTGTGAGTAAATTCAGTGCACTACAGGTAACTACTTCAATTTTGCGTATATTTGTACAGTATTTTTACTACTGTATACCCTTTTTAAAGTGTTATCCCAAACAGTGTTCTAGGACCTATCAACCGTGCTGTTACTGCAGTTTTAAAGCTTAGATGGTTCTCACTTTACAGAGTTGCTTTACCATTCCAACACCATAGTATAAATGTTGGCACAAATATAGTATCTTCCATATGGACCCATGGCAAAGAGATATAAATGGCTCATTCTAAGATAATAAAAAGTTATTTTAGTAAAGTGATTTAGAAACCATTAGAAATTCAGTTTTTAATATATATAGTATTTATATACAGCATTTATAGCACTGCGTCTTTAAATGTGTTAAGGTTGGCCATTTTGCAGTAGTAGGTTAATGTGTGTAGTGTGGAAGTTATTTTAAAGCATACGGTAATCAATCATATTTACTCATATAATAATCACAAGTGTAATCATTCTTTTATTCATATTCATTATTCATACATTTATGCATTTATTACCCTCAATTACATTACAAAATGTGTATTTTTCTTATATAGAACATTGAAGTTATTATTCTCCTGTTGGGTTCTTGTGTGAGGTCAGGCTGACCACTTTTCTTCCAGGCTCGTGGTATGGGGAAAAGTTGAGACTGATAGGCAGCTGAACAACTGTTTAGAAAATAGCAGCCTATTTGGGACGAGACAGTAAGAGAGCGGGCGCCTTCTAGTCTCCCTTCTCCTTTTATCAGTTTAGAGACTGGCCTTCAGATTAGGTTGAATAAAACTGATTCCGAAAATGCAGCAAGGCAGAGTCCTCTTGTCGGCTTCTGGGGTCAGCAAGATAGCTCTCGAACTTACAAGTATTGCCTGCATTTTATACTTCTCCTGTAACAAACCTAACACTCATCCCAGACTCTTGGTAATTTCTTCTACAACAGTAGACAGTTTTATAGATAAAATCTGAAGATGAACTGGCATTGTTTTAAATTACGGGACCACACAGAGGCTAATGCAACCCATCTTTGGAGATCAGCAGTGTCAGCCCTTGCTACTTTTCCTCATTGACAGTGTGGTTTTAAGCATAATGTAATGGAAGAACTTAAACAAGAGCGCCTGAAAGTGAAACTTAGCAAATGTTTCAGCTTGTTTCAGCAAGAGGTGCGGTATTTGGGTCATGTCATCTCAGACCAGGGGGTGTCTACAGATCCCAGTAAGGTGGAAGCAGTAGTCCGTTGGAAACCCCCTGTTACTGTTTCTGAGCTACGTTCCTTTCTGGGGTTTGCTAGTTATTACCGCCAATTCGTGGAGGGGTTTGCCAAGCTAGCTGCTCCTTTGCACAGACTAGTGGCTGAGTGTGGAAGCACTAGGTCTAGCAAAAGAGTGGAAAAGGGTGTCATAGAAGGCTGGGCAGCAGAGTGTCAGAAGTCCTTTGAGGATTTAAAAATGAGCCTTGTCACTGCACCTGTCCTCGCTTATGCTGACAGAAAAATTCAGGACATATTTGTTGGGTCATAAATGTATAGTTTATACTGACGACAAAGCCCATAGTCATCTGTCATCTGCTAAGCTGGGTGCTACTGAGCAGCGCTGGGCAGCCCAGCTTGCCTCCTTTGAATTTGAAATGAAGTATCAGTCAGGAAGGAGTAACAAAAACGCTGATGCTGTGTCTCGCCAGCACTCACCGGGCATATAGGATGTTCAGGAAATAATGCCCGGTACCCTCCTTCCAAAACAGGTGAAGCCGGTTCTACAGCGGGAGGTTGGAGAAGCAGCTCAGGGCTCTTTAACTGCGCTGTTCCAATGTACAGCCACTGATTTATGTGCCCTTCAGCAGGCTGGCCCGTCATAGGGGAGATGCTGTCATTCTGGGAGCAGGGGCGACGTCCCAATTCTGAGCAGCAGTGAGCACAGTCCCTGCTAGCACTGACTCTGCTGCAGCAATGGGGCCGCCTGACTGAGAAGGACGGTTTGTTACATCGCAGGGTGTATCGGCCAGATACTGCGGAGCCGGTTTTGCAGCTGTTGGTGCCTTATGTTTTGAAGGAGGAAGTACTGACCCAGGTGCACCAAGAGCATGGGCATCAAAGGGTGGAGAGAACTCTGGCCCTTCTTAGGGCACGCTGCTTTTGGCCAGGCATGTCCTCTGATGTGGCTCGTTGGTGTCAGGTCTGTGAAAGGTGTCAAATAGCCAAGGAGACATGTTGCAGCCACATGGGACATTTGCTGGCTGCACAACCAAATGAGATCTTGGCTATTGATTTTATGGTACTTGAACCAGCCCGTTATTGAGTGGAGAATGTTTTGGTGTTAACTGATGTTTTCAGCAAGTACCCTCTTGCAGTTCCTACTCGGTATTAACGGGCCCAAACTGTGGCAACCCATGCAAAGTATGTTTTAAAAAAAAAGAAAAAGAAAAAAAGGATGGATGGATGGATGCAGTTCTGGCATCGGGACGTGAGAAACCTGGAAAAACTGGAATATGGCCAGCTTGAGATTATTGATGGAAAATAGCATATTCAAACTGATTCATGGAAAAATTACCAAAGCACCATATAATTGCACCTTACATTTACATTTTTATTCAACTTCTTGTTCTTAAACCTGTAAAATGGAGGTAAAATGCAAATTTAGCACAACTCAAATTGCCACAGATGACACAGATGGGAAACCTGCCAGACTTGCATAGACTGCAATTATCGTATAATGCCCTTACATCGATCAGCTAAAATTTAATCATAACTCAAAAAGCTTTATACAAAATGTTTCCTTTTATTTCCTGATTTGGAGGGAATAAATCATTACTGAACTTAAGGAGAGAGCATCCAACTTGGCTGCTCTTCAATAAGCTTTTAGAGGATTAAGAATAAAACGAAAAATTCCCTCACTGTTTGTATATTAGAGGCTGCTTAGTGTCAGGCTTTAGACCTACATGGCCTCCTATCAGTGCTTTATACAAACAGCAAACAATTCATGTTTTCTTTTAGCCAATAAATCTAAACCTGTTGGCAAACATGCTGACCTCAGTTTAACTCCTGTTTGACTCTTTTGTAAAGTGAACTTTTTGTTACAGCTCAAAACAGATTCTAGAGAGCTGACTTCCACTTTTCACTCATTCCTCAGTCAGCTTGATCTTTTTTCATCTTTTGTGCTCTTTGATAGAACCTCCATTTCTTCCAGCACAGTCATTTTTTCCTCCTATCATTCTTTCCTTATTTCTGCTGCCTTAAATGTGTCAAAATCAGCTAAACCTGTAGCTTTTTAAGCATTTTTGCTTTGGAAGTATGAGGTCTTTGCCTCTCTGCCTTTTTCATTTGCTTTGCCTATCTGTTGCTGTGCCAACAGCTTCAGGCCTGTTTTCCTTTGAGGTCCTCTGGTTTTGCTTCTGTCTCTGTTGAGTTAAGAGAAAAGGCAAAAATTATCAAATCTGCCTCTTTGATGTTTCCTGGAGCCATGAAGGAGAGTTTTGGTTTTAAGGAAGAACCTGAGAGAAGGTGTAAAACAGATAAGGGCATGATTTATTATAATCAACCAGGATGTTTGATTTTTGGAAAATGTGCACCCACACACACACACACAGAGCCTGTGTTTCTTCCTCTTAAGGTTATCTCCAATGGGTTACGTTGTCTGCTGCAACAGCAGGAACAACACCAACCAACATGTCGGAAAGCGCAAGAACAAAAGCTGGCCGCAGTGACACGTCCAAATGCACAGTGAAGCACTGGGGAATCAGATCTGATCTTTTTTTGTTATCTCTGAGAGTTCCTCGACTTCACCTGCCACTGACTGGACAGGAAATTACTCACCAAGGTTACAACCAGCTGTGTACAGCGGTGAACTGTTGCCTTCAGTCAATAAAGAGTTTTTTTTGTTGATAGTTTTCTATATAATAGTTGGAATTAATAATTAACTTAACCTCATAATGCTGATGTATATTATCATCTGATTCAATGTCTTCCTGTTTATGCATTGCTGTGTTTTTTTCTTTGGTTACGAGTTGTGTATAAAGTTTGATGGACACTGGATTTTTTTGTGTTCAGTCAGCTGCAGCTGCTGCAGCATCAGGCATAGCAAAATATATTAACTTTACCGTGACAACATTTAATTTTTTCACTGCTGCAGTGTTTAATATAGAGAACCAATGTTTGTAGAAGAAATTAGGTTTTCAGTCAGACTCCAGAAGAAAGTGCGATTCAAATCAGTTCAATATAGCAATATTGTATGTTTGAAGTACCAAGTTATAACTAAAGGGTTTTTTCTTTCAATTTTTGTGTTTTATTTTTCATACATGTGACACCATTGGCACTTACAGAGCTATTACACAAACCCCTACTTATAATAATAATGCTCTACATCCATTTCTTTCCATCTGGCTTTAGGATACAAATCTTTATTCACCCTCAGGACAAAATGTAAAATTTTAAAATGTTGTTAATAGTCCCATAGAACATTTAAATCCATAAGGAGACAAAATTATGCAAAATCCACTCTATGTTTATACACAACCATGTCTCCCCAGGGTCTAAGGAGTCTCTCCATAGAGCAGGAAGTGTTTCTAAATGAACACTTCTGGTGTGCAGCAACCTTGTGATATGAAAAGGAGATAAGCTCTGCCTCTGGCTGTTGAACAAATCCACACTTAAAATTCTGATAAAGCTGCTGTCCACTATTATTTTCTTTCAAAAAGCCCACCCATATTAAAGCACCGATGTAATTTTTAACCCATTAAAATGGGTGCCAATTGTGACTGAATTTTAGAGCCAAAATCAAGTAGCCATTAAGCTGAAATGTTTAGTTTTTTGCATCAAAGTAATTTTTCTGCCCCAGGGATTTCTGCTTGACTCTAATGCAAAACTGTATTTTATGGCTAGGGGCAGCCACCGACATGGCAACAGTTCTGCAAGGGTAAATATAAGCATCTGGCTGCTCTGATGATGGGATTTTACTCATTGCTAACTCAGAGATCGCTATGTTTGCTTTTATCTTCTCTGTGTGCTCATGTATACAGCATTTCCACACAAGGCATTTCTACAGTCATTCATTAAGGCTACATTGTTAGAAAACCACAACATGCACATCTAAAATGATATATCATGCACATATGCATGACTGCCATCAATCAACTAAATATGGCATGCTTCTCCTGAGATTTGCTTGCAGGACAGTGTAGACAGCAGCAGCAGTATTTTATGGATTTAAAGCTACAAACACTAAAACTGTTAGATTTTGGACTAAAAGCACAAAAATATAAGTATGATATTTTGAGCCGAAACTTACATCTACATCTACACATTTTATATATATATAAGTCCAATTTAAGGTCACAGAGGATGCTGGTGGGGGTACACACACACACACACAAGAAGCTGATTTGATACAAACAAACCCAGTTAAAATGAATTCAGTGCCGTTTACTACAACGCAGTCTTTGGCATAGTATTCACAATTCCATTTAAGAAAGCACTGCTGAACTTTGGCAGATTCTGTGGCGAGGTGCACCGTAACAATGGCTAATGTGACATCCATTATGCATCATACATCTACCCTGTAGCTCTCTCCCAAGAGAAAAAGTCAGTCTAATTTTGACTCTTGATTTATCTCTTGTTCTGTCACCTTCTTTCTTTCTTTTGCTTTTTTCCCTCTGATATTTTTCTCTGGCATTTTTTCTTTGATGAATTGCAGTGCATAGTAAAATGGGAAATGTGTTGATATCCAGTTGCTAGCATGTTACATGGTTTGTAAAGTCAAACTCATATGTACAGTGATGTAGTACCCTGAAAGACAAAGCTTTTATGTGCGGCTAAGCTTCAGGATGCTGCTGAGCAACTAAAAGCCCATTTATGATCCCTTACGTTTATAAATAGGGACGTCAGTTTCACACGTTGTCCTATGTCGCCGTCCTCATACTTCCATGTGTCTTTTACATTGCTATGGTTCTTAAGTCAATTCCTCCACTAGTAGGCAGTGCTGAGTTCAGAGTTCTCTCCCACAATCAGACGTCAGTTTCAGTCAATGGTTCGCGGTGGTAATGCACCACTACAAAGTTGTTTCCAACCACGCAAAACCCACTAAGCACTTGCATAGCTTTTCTTCAAAATCTTGTGCAACTTCTACATTTGTTGTCCTCATCTTTGTTCTGCAACTTTTTTTTCTTTCTTCTTGTTCCTCTTCTTCTCTGGTTTGTTTCTTTTGTTGGTTGCAGAAGCACATATTTATAATGTCAGAGTTACATAGTGCTACTTTAAACAAGAAGCAACTTCCAGTAGAAACAAAATCAGGGAAGGCAACCATCTGTCCCAATAAGTGGGTAGAAATTAAAACAGAGACCCAGAGACAGTTGGACATGTGACAGGTGAAGCTGCAGAGTGATTTGTGTTGTGCTGAAGCTAAACAAACCTCTCAGCTTGCTTACACTGTGTTGTTGTTATTGATGTTGTTTTTTTGCTGGAGTGGTGTGATTCTGTTGCCAGTTTAAATGCTCAGAAAGTTACAGAGCAGCTGCAGGATGAATGTGCACATATCAAGGTTACTGAACGCAGCAGCAGGAGATGTGCTGACAGAGGTGAAAGTTAGTCTAAGTGCCAGCACACATGGACACACATAAACACACACACTCTGCATACAAATGATCTACATGTGTAGACACTAATGGTGAAGCAAGTGTCTATTTAACATTCTATATACAACACAGATGGTGTTTGTGTGTGTCTGTATGTATGTGTTTACACATGCTGGAGGCATATCTACATCTACCATAGTCACATCAAGTAGAAATACATCATTAAATTTGTAGACATAAAGCAAGTCCTATAATGTAAATCATTAATTTTTATTAAGACTTAGAGTGAGGTTAATGGATGTCTGCAGATGATAAATATAATGCCCTTAGAAGGTTTTACCACAAAGTTATCTGCATTATGAGGATAAAATATTTCCAAATGAAGTTCATGTAGATAGA
Organism: Melanotaenia duboulayi; assembly: GCA_026261665.1. Classification (NCBI taxonomy): domain Eukaryota; kingdom Metazoa; phylum Chordata; class Actinopteri; order Atheriniformes; family Melanotaeniidae; genus Melanotaenia; species Melanotaenia duboulayi. Next base: position 23,958,673 of record CM047991.1, on the reverse strand, counting down.
CAGATATTCCATGGAGTGTCTGAGAGTAGAGCCACTGATTCTCTGCATTAAAAGAATTCAGATGAGGTGGTTTGGGTATCTGGTTATGATGCCTCCCTGATGAGGTGTTCTGGGCATTTCTCAATGGGATGAGGCCCCAGAGAAGACCTAGGACACGCTAGGAGACAAGCGTGTCCAGGAGACTATGGCTTTTGGCTGATCTCTGAACAGCTTGAGACCTGGATGAGCTTGAAGAAGTGGACAGGGAGAGGGAAGTCGGAACTTCTTTGCTGCCCCAGTTGCCCAACCTTGGACTAGGGGTGGGACCTGTTAGGTCCACTATGATTTGAATTGATTTGATTGTGTTTCAGATAACCTAACTGGACCTATGAGCAAACTAAGCCACCCATAAGAGTTGAAGTGCTTCCACACGCAAACTGTTAATGCAGAGGATCCCAGTCGGATTTTATTATGTTATGTGCATGCAAAACATAGACTATGTGGGCACTGCACATCTGCAGTGTCAAGTTCTGCCTTATGTGTCCTTCCAAATTGTATTAATGGTTTTAAAAAAAAAATATTTGCCAACATTTGGTCTGCATCGTGACGCATTTGAAAAGCAACTTTGTCCCTGGGCTACTGTCTGTTCATCAGTACCCCCTACTTAACAGTATTTTATTAGTTTTTCTGCACTAAACTGATTTATGGCTCCATGGTTTTGCACACGCAGCACTGCGTTTGGGTTAAATAGAAAATGTGTAAAATGGAATAAATAAACAGCTTGAAGCTTGAAGATAGATCACATTTTTTAGAAGAGTTTGTAGGTGGAATGTTGAGTTGAACTTGAAATATTGGCCATGACAGCGAAAGTTGTTGGTGATGAAAAGTTAAAGTGAAATCTCCTTAAAGCCACCTGTTAAATATTCAGCACAGCTCGGCTTTGTTGGGACATTTAGAATCTGTGAATGAAATATTTCACTGGCAGGTTTGTTGACTCACAGTTTCTTGCTTGAACAGAGCAGAATGTAATCTTGAGGAACATGAGTGCACGACAAAAAAATTTCATGTGCACAAAGAACTGCAGTTAATAAAGGCTAAATGAAAAGATTAGAGCAGCTTAAACTGGGCATCTAAAGAAGGTCAAATTGTGAAGATGAAGAAGGCGTGCTGATGTGGTTGCCTCCTCATCCTCATCCTCTTCCTCCTCCTCTTAGTGATGATATTTTTTAAAAAGCAGGGAAAGCTCATTATGGATGCAACATCAACTCCATTAATAATCCCTTTGGCCTAACAGGACCATCAATCATTCTCAACAGCAAGGCTTTATTGAAAGCCTCTCCACTCAGAACCTCAGGCACAATATTTAAAAGGATGATTGGACTTTATTTATTGGTTCCACCATGGAGGTTTCAGCCCTGTGTGTAAGACTGCACATGTTACTGTCGTAATTAATGGAGGATTTCCTAAAACCGTAAGTCTTATCTTAATCCTTAGTTTCCAAGCTTAAAGTTATTCACTGTAAGTTCAGCCATGCTTCAAAATATTAAATTCTTCTCTGAGTGGGTGTAGATATTGAAATTTTCAATGGCTATAATTTGTTTGCCTCATTGTCAAGGCCACAGTGTTACCCCTTGAACCCTGTGCCTATTTTTAGGCCACTGCTTGTGAATTGCATTTGCATAACAGAATGAGTACATCTCTGCAACCACAAGGTCTGTTTTATTCTTTTGGAGTTCGAGCAAAGAATGCACTTGAAATTTGCTATCAGTGTATGTGTTACTATTGAATAATAAATTAAAATGGCACATACCACAAATAAAATAAAGTTTCAGGCTTGCCAAAAAAAAAAAAAAAAAAAAAAAAAAAAAAACACTTTCAGGATGAACAGGAATATTTCTTTGGAATCATACAGCTGTTGCTCTAAACTCCTGTCAAATCATATAACAAAATATGAACATTATCGTTTTTTGTGTAGCTTGGTATAGATTGACCCCATCTGTTTTCAACATTCCCCAGTTGGGGGACCTTAAAAAAGGTAAAAAATAATCATGTCAAAAATAATTTTATGTACAAACTTTTAAAAACTACAATCAACCTCTTGTCAATCTACAGGCAATAATTTGGTTTTGTGGTGTTTTTGTTTAATATGGAGGCTTTAAAGTGCAATGCTGGCTAGGTGTGGGGATGTGATGAAGCATCATGATGAGGTAGAGATGTGCAGACAAACAACTGTACAAAAAGAGAAAAAAAATTAAATATGTCTTCCTAGTGAGGGAATACTGCATCATCTGGTTCCTTTCTAACAAACACAAGCTCTTAATAAAGTCAGTCAAGGTCTAGAGAAAAATGTATGGTTGTAAATTAACTTGGCTCCCCGTGGGAGATCTGAGGTAAATATCCAATCATTTTCAGTCTTTCTACTTAAAGTCTCAGTGTGCTATCTCCAGACAGTAAAAGACAGTCTTTTCTTGACTCGTCTTATCTCCTGCTGTGTTCCTTTCACTCTCTTTTTCTCTCTTCCTTCGATAATGTATTCTTGCATTCCTTTGCTGAACCAGCCATGGTGCATGTTTAAAATGGCCGGTGTAATATCTGCTTGCAAATGTTTGATGGGGTGCATACAGCAAAACTCTGCTGCAACATTGGACGACATACCAGAAGAAAAAGTTGTAGAGTGTAGCGTCTCATTCTTCGGACGCTACTGGGCGACGACGGCTCCAGAAATGCACATAATGGATGTCACTGCGCCATCAAGCGAGTCCAAAATGCAGAATTTTCAAGTTGAGAAGTTACAGAATGCATCTTTAACATGTGCATGTGATGATGGACCTCTCGGAGACAGGAGAAGGATTANCGGGGACAGGAGAAGGATTAACAGAACTTTACACAAATAAATGTCCAACAAAGGTCAGACAAAGACCAAGCTCAGTACTGGAGTATATGAAGCCCAGTGACAGAAGTGGAACTAGGTGTGACTGATCTGGAGATTGAGGAAGGACTGATTGGAGCAGGTGTGATCAATGAGTGATCCAAGTTGGTGGCTGTGGTGTCTGGCTGGACCAGGTGAGGGTTTTTTTTTTTTTCTAACTGTTTACTGTATAAACAGCTAATTGACTTTTTAATCCATGCTACATTAAGCCGTTACCCTTCCAATCCCTTATTGTTGTTTGCTTTTTTTTTAAAACAAAGATGTAACAAACATTTATGCAATCAGAGAAACTGTGCTGTTGCTTTTTAGCCAAACAGCAGAAATAGAAGTCATGTGCTGCTAAAACCTCACTCAGCTCTCAGCTCGTTGTATGAAGGCGTATTAGAGAGAACAATAGAGCAATTTTCATTCTCAATCTCTGACAAATTACATGTAAGATAAACTCTGTCCTCCTCTGAGTCATCTGCTTTCTGCTTGAAAAAGGTAATGAACTAATTAGGAAAAAGGTTGACCTGGGACCGTTTCTCGGATCTAATTCTGATTCTAGTGCCTATTTTCCGGTTAATTTCACTGCTTTGATGTTCGGAAAAAAAAAAAAAAAAAAAAAAAAAAATCTGTTCTGAAATATATCTTTTAAGCTGCACATCATGAGGTGACAACTAACATTATCCAGCTCCTGTGGATAATGTTAGTTCCTGTGACCTGGACAGCTATGACAATGTTCCCTTTGAAGATTATATCTTCATTATAATGACGGCTGTTACACAATGCTGATAAAACTTTTGCTGGAACTTTAATCATTCTGGATCGCTTCCACATGACAAAACTGCTACCAGTTTTCAAGAAACCTTTTTTCTTTAGATGGTAAAAGGGTGGAAAGCACAGATATGAAATGTAAAATAAAATCAATCAAACTTGATTTATGAAGCACTTTTCATACTGTTACCTGGTTAATGTATGAGAAACTGTTAGATGAAACATATTTTCTTGCTACACTGGAGTCTAGTGTTTCCTCTGACATGACAGCACGTCATTCCTCCTCTGCCCTCTGTATGATCTTAATTGGTGTTTCATCCTTATGCTAACACACTGCCATCAGCAGAAGAAAGCAGGTGTACATCAACACCTTTTTCAATCCCATTCTGTTACATTCATACCACCCAAATATTTTATGGATAGTAACTAAAGCAGTAACAAAACAGAAAACAGAAATACACCTGCAAATGTTATGGTTCCTTATCCCCAACCAATACCACCCCCACAGAACATAATAATTATAAGTCACTTCACGCTGGATATTCAATTAATCCATATATAGCCAAACCTAAACAATAATTAAATCATAATTTTAGCCACATTGAGTACCTCCTTTCTGGCCTTAAGGGCAAACTGGCCTGCCCCATTCATTCTGGCCAAAGAGAGCTCCAAACGGCCAACATTTTCTTAGCCACAATATATGATTTAAACCATAAAAATCTTTGCGTAAGGTTAAAGTTCTGCCCTGAATCATCATTCAACAGCATACCATTTGGAGAACAGTTAAGTTCTCACCAAATGCTTCAGGGAGTCGATTTGTTATTTGTTTCCTAAATTCTGTAACTGGTGGACATTCCCACATAATGTGAAAAAAAGTTCCAATTTGGGGGGGGTAATTTACTCATAAAATGTCGCTTTGGTGTTTAGTACAAATGATAAATAAAATTCAAATTAGTTAATTTATTATTTATAAAGTAAGAGTGACATTCCTCCAGACTTCTGACCAGTCTACAGATGTTTCAGAGCAGTCTTTATTCCACACTTTGTTATTGCTAGAGGGGCCTTTATAAGTTCCAAAAAAAAGTGTTATAAAATGTTGAAACATGCCCTTTAGTTAATCTTGATACATTTTTAAAATAATTTTAACATTGGATGATAACTAATTGGCTATCATTCAAAATACCTGCTGCCCCTAAAACAGAACGTAAATGTACATATAAAAAAAAAAGAATTTGATATTTTATATATTTGCCTCAATGCCTCAAAACTTTGTAAACCAACATAATTTATTTTATCTCCTAAGCAACAAATACCTAGCTTGTACCACTACAGCGAAACAAAATATTGCCCTCCAGACTTGCCCTCCAGAATTAAATAACTTTTCTATTTTTCTGAAATTTTGAATTGCTTAAGCCATTATTCAACCATATTGCAGTTTGCATTTACTGACAGAAAGATTTGTTTACAATAATAGAATGCTTCTCATCTGTTCTGCTCTGATCTGCACATAAATAATATCTCAGCAATGGATGAAAGTCTACTTCTGGAGTTAGCTCGGATTTGTCTATAAACTGGATGGCTGGAATAAAAGATCATCCTCAGGTGTGATTATTCTTTCTGTCTTGATGATCTCTGAATTTCTCAGAATCCCATTTAGTCAGATGTTTCTGTTTTCGTGTCTACCCCTTGTACTTGGTCTTTGTTCCCAGTGTATTACTGTGATGGGTTTACTCCCAGCTGGGCCATTAGCACAGTGGTAATGATGAGGGCCTCTTTAAACTCTGATAATGCACGGCTGTCCATCAAACTGCCTGAGCACAATTAGCAGCTGTGTGTATTAACGAGCTGATGCATTCGGGTTGGGGGGTTAATGCAATCAGAGAATCCTCAATGAAAGGTAATGAGTTGAATCACTGTTATTAGTCCCTTCCTCCTAGTCAGGGACACATGGCCACATTAAAACAATCACTAAAACAAACCTGCAAATTAGGAAACACAAACAGGCATAAAGAAACAAAACAGACTGCTGCTACCAATAGTACATTTAATTTAAATGTTTACCACTCTTACCAAATGAGTCTGTGTTCTTGTTTTTTTTTCCACAGAAAATCATCTTGAAACCTTAAATTGCAGTTTTTATTGTGAATCTAGTTATTTCTTAGGGAATTCCAGCTTTGTACTCATGAGACTGCCAATAAAAAGAAACATTAGATAGGGCAGACATACAATGTTAACTGGAAAAGAAGCTGTAGGCATTGACGTGACGATTTTTGAGGACTTGTTACACTGAACGTCACTGTCCTAGGACCAAACTATATCTGTAAATAAGATGACTATTTTTGAGCAACTCAAAAAGCATATGGCTACTTAAGGTAAGCTTGTCTTTACCTACAGAGCAATCCTTCTCTTCTTTTAATTTAGAATCGATCCCACATTATGTGAATCTGACTAAAGACTGTCCGAGGTTCGACTATCCGATGGACCCTCCTCTCCAGCACCCCTGAATAGACCTTACCGGGGAGGCTGAGGAGTCTGATCACCCTGTAGTTGGAACACACCCTCTGGTCC
>CM047991.1:23907047-23925766 GCA_026261665.1 Melanotaenia duboulayi | reverse complement strand
CGGAAAGCGAGTCAAAGATTTTCTGAAAAGCTGTTGAAAAAAGTAGTTTGTTAACTTCTTGTTGGGAACTGAGTTCCAGGAGTTTTCAGTAAATCACTTCAATAAAATATTTAAAAATAATTTGCTTAAGTTGGTTGGGATCTATCTCTGTCAGTTTCTTCTATTTCTTCTTCTATTTTGTAGATAAATTGAAAGTGATGAAGAGAAAGAAGTAATGGCTGCTTTCCTGTGTTTGTCAAGATTATGGTTGCTAAGCAAGCGCCAATATTTTGTTGAACGATTCAGTTGAAAACGAAGAGCATGTCAAAAGTGCCATGGACGTGACGACCCAAGTGCAGGCAGAAACAGCAGGAGGCAGACTGCTGCAGGTGGAAGGGTTTAATAAAGAATACTTTAGCTTACTGAAACAAAAAGATTCTGGTGACAAAACATGGACTAAACTCTAACAGAAAAAGATATGGCGAACAGAAAGCAGAAAGCAATGAACTGGAAACTAAAAAACACAGAAGATGACACTAAACACCAAAAACCAAGAACAAACCAAAAACATGACAAAAACCCAACACAAGAAACCAGAACATGAACCATGAATCATGTCAGAGCAGCTGGATTTTGTGTTTTTTTTTCCTGTGGTTCTTTTGTTTCCTGCTCCTGCCTTCCCGTGGGTATCTCTTCCAGGTGCTGATTAATGGCTCCTGCAGCTCAACTGTGACTGCTGATTGCTCCCTCCTTAAAGCCTGGATCTGCTCTTCAGTTGGTGCCAGTTCATCTGCTTTGCTATGGTACTTTATGGCCAAATCTCCTAAGTCCAAGCATCTTACAGAAGTTTTTTATTTCTTGTTTTTCTTCTTTGCCTGTCCCAGATCTTTTGTTTGGATTTTTGTTCATCCTCAAGTCACTGGAAAGAATCCATAATCATCAGTCAGTCCTCTGAGCTTTTCCATCCTCTTGGCACTCTTCACCATCACCTGCCGGGAAGGATTTATTGCATGCACTTCAGGAAAACACTCACTCTCAGAGCCCTCATTTTACTACAGATCAATTTCCCAATTCTCACCTGCGGACGACTTGCTTCACCTCCTGCAGTCACCGCCAATCCACTATGTGACGTCCTGTTATCTTCTGCACTCGTGTGTCACTTCAGCGCCACATACATCATCGGATTGAAATGATAATGTGAGCAATCATGTAAAAGAATCAGATTTCATTAAAAATGAAATCTGAATGTAGCCATAAATGGGCCTTTACAATGTTTGTCATTGATTTATTTGACCTCCACTTGGCCAGAGGTATACAAGCCTTTATTCATATTAGTGAATATAACCCATTAACGGTCAAACAGTCCTTTTTGAACAAACTTATAAAACCTCTTGATATAGATTTGCTAATTTTTGTTTCCATTTGGACAGCAAACAAATTTATTTCTGTAAAACTTTGAGCTTTTATTTTATCCTTTTTGTCTTTCTGTGCAAGTTTGACAAAGTTCTGTGCAACAGTGTTTGGATTTGTCTGGGTTTTTAACTAAGTGTTTAGAAATTTAGCCTGCTTTATGTAGATAAATGTGGTAACAAAAAATGAAAAATCAAAAACTGGCTAAAAACCTTTAAATTTGTGTTGTGCGGTAGTTACTAAAAGTTGCACTACAGACTTTAAGCTTGTATTGTAAAACACATTGATTCAGGCAACTGTATGTTCTCAGATAACGTATGAGTCCCTACTAGTGTAAACATACACTATCTCTCTCACACACACACACACGCACACACACACACTCATACGCATACAGATACACTAAGTAGTCTCTGCTAAAATCCTCAGATAAAAATGCAGCGCACATAAACAAGCTGAAACTGTGTGTAATTCTGTGTGTCTGCTTTTACTGCTTATCAGTCTGCTGCTTGACTCGTTTTTTTCTCTCTGTGCATCAGTCGCTTACTCTTTCTGCCGCTCTTTGTTTTAAACATTCAGTTTGTTTTTATGTAAATAAATAAAAATATGCTCCTTCCAGTGCATTTTACCATCCGGCTCTGTCCAGGACCACAGTTAGTGTCTGCTATGAACCAGACAAATACAGTAGCTCCACCTACAGTTCCTTAAACATGCCCTGGTGGACCTGTGTAGTAGGCAATGTGGAGCAGTGTGATACATTTTAACAACAACAGATATAAAATTTGAACTCTGACAGAAAAATAAATTAATGAGAGTGTCTCCCTTTGATGACAGCAGATTGGACTCCTTTGAGGAAAATTGAATCTGTGATTTTACACACAAAAGAAGAGATTATTCCTTTGTAGCTGTCTTTGCTAAAGAAAAAAGGTGGTGAAGAATTGCTTGGCTGAAAAATACAAAAATAAAAATATTGAGATGCAAACAGCAATTGTAGGGCCATGCTGCTGAAAAGTCTAAAAAGAATTGTATATATATATATATATATAAACCTTGCAGAAACCTGGTGTTTTATTGTTCCTATATTGACTTATATATAAAAAAACTCACAAGGTTAAAGGAAAAGAAAAAAAACTAAACAAAAAATAAGATGTTTTTAAATAAGATGTGATCCATATGTTTGGTGCAGCTTAAACAATCTGGGATGAAACTACCTAAAGGAACCAGCATAATGTGTATTTAGCTGCTGCTATTAGTGCAGAAAACATTCAGTCAGTCAGTCCCTTTATTTATATAGCACAAAACAAAGTGCCTTACATAAGATCAATGTAACACAATAAATTAAATAAAATCTTGTCATAAAAGTATTTACCAAAATAAATAATAAAGTAAAAAAAAAGAAATAATAACTGAATAAATATCTTACAGTAACCAGCTGCTGACTGGAGCTCTGAGAAAATACAAAAAAGAAGCTCATCCTGAGAGCTGTTTGTAAGCTGTCAAGAATGATAAGCTCTGACCTAAACCACTGTCAGGTATAGGAAGAAACCTAATTTTTCAAGATGCTATAACTCAGTGTTATGTCCATCAGAGCCAATTGCTTTTTTAAAGTGAATTTATACATTGCAATTGAGCCTGCTGACGGGAGGTTGGAATGGACACATAAAAGCGCTTGACTGTCACATCACACACCAAACATCCAAACGCTCTGAATCTGTTATCTTGTTAACAAAAACCCTTCGGTTAAGACTCAAACAAGACTGTGGCTTTAATTAAATGGGAATTGTGGAATAAAAATTGACTCATTTGTGGGTAGAGCATCAACAACAATCATTAGTTTGTCTAGTTGCATTCTGAGATTGTGCCTAAATCAATCAAACAATAACAAAATATTAAAACTGAACGTTCGTCATAGATATCCCAAGTAATTCATTAAAAGGAGCTCTCTCCCGTTTTCTCTTTCCGTTGTCCATCACTGCCACTGCATGTTGTAAATGTGTACCTTCTATCTTAGAAAAGAACTTCCAGGGATTATACCAATCTTTAAAGGTCAAAACTTCTCTGCTGCTTTGATTAATGAGCAGTCTTATTTTCAGCTCTTTCTAAGCCTGCAACTTCATAAGGGGGCATTAACTGCAGTTACACAGCGATTGTCACCAGAGCTAATATAATGTCACAAAAGATGTGAAAATTGCTTTATTTAGCACTATCTTTAAAAATGTTCCATCCCTGCCTCATTGAGTGACTTATTAATGAGGGAGCTGGCATGTCCTGCTCCCTGTATTCCCTCTTCCCACATAACATGCAGTTATCAGCTCTGTGTGAGCCAAAACCAGCATGTAATGGTTATGATGGTGTGTGCTGCCAAATGACCTGCATTAATGGCTCCCTACACTCTTTATCTGGTATTAAATTGAATTTTGCAGGCTAAATGTAATCGTTCTTTCATGACATTACATATGTATTACACTGGTGCTCTTTAACTGATGCTCTTATCAAGAGCTGGTGTGTTATGCTGGACACTTTAACAAGGTGGGATTTATGTTTACAGGAGCAAAATAAAAGTGCAGGGACATATTGAAGCCATATTTCATGTTTTGTCACAGCTATAAACCCTTTGAGAGCTACTGTATGTCACCACACTGGTGACAACAGGTGGAAAGTAGAAGAAATGCTTGCCTTGTGCTTGACTGTCTATGCATGTATGTGTGGTGTTTATGCTTGGCTGGTGCATGTTGACACACCATGCAATGATAGAGCACGCGCACCAAGCAGGTGATTGTTTGGATTGGAAAATCACTTGTATTATAGGACATGACTGACAGGAGAATTTTGAACGAAGAGTATAAAAGGAGTATTGTCAACATCAACCTACATAGTCACCCCTCACTGTGGTTAAAAATTCTTCAAAAGAAAGGTATTAAACTTCAGAATGTTTTATTAACCTCCTCCCAAAGCACTGAAAAACTAAAACAAACAAAACATAGATGAGAAATAACATTGTAAAACACTCCTGAGTCATACAAAAGTACAGGTCAGGATGTTTTATCCCTCTGCAGCAGGGCTATCACAGTGACACACCAAAAACACAAAAAGTATGTAATGTCTAACAACAGACATGACTCGACATGTTATTAGATAATTAGGTTTTTCAATGGAGCAGGTTATGTACTACTTTCTTCTGATCAAAGATCAATTTGTGAGAACATGTACATCATTGAGTAAGCTAGATTAATATTTACACTCTAAAATACCTATCGGCCCTGCAATGAAATGCCCTCACTACAAGGTGATCGTTGCCGGGTTGAGACCACTACTACTGTTGTTTTTGAAACAAATACCTTTGTCCGCATCTGTATGCCGATATGTCACCGGGCTTATATTTGTCTTTTGTCTAGTCTTGTCTTCTGGATAGTCATACACAAGTAATACATTTTCATTTGTCTGTCAGCTGAAGCAACAGTCAGCACAGCAAATAGCTGATCCTGCAAAGGACAAAGTGACCCCTGAGCCGACATGAGTGCACGCAGCCTAAAGTTTTATCACCACACTGCCTGCAGTCTGTGCAAGCACACCCACTATGCAAGCAGTATAAAGGCAAACCAGACTTTCATTTCCTGTATCGTACGCTTAGAATGGTGTCCACATAGTAAGGCTTTAGATTGTGTGTCTGCGAAGAACTGAAGACTATTGATCTTCAGAGTGAACCCAACAACAACACAACTGACTGGCTGTAACTATGACCACAACCAACTGTGATGTATGGCAGCTTTTGTCTGTTATGACTTTTTCTCTCCAGGGACATAAAGAAGCGGCACAATGTTATAGGCAACAAAATGGACAGAAGGTCAAGGTTTTAAGCATAGCAAGAAACAATAAGACACTGATAGTGTCTCATATTTGTGTATGTATCTGTATATAATCTTATTCTACTCTTTTTAGATTGTTAGAAAGCCTGTTTTATACATAAAAGACCTATAAACTTACTGATCCCAAGCTCTATAACAAAGAAAGTTATTCTCTCTCAGTGAAGTCACTGATGCAAAACTTTGCCTCGTTTGCATTCCAGGTTTGCCTTTCTTTAATTATCTACATCTTCATTAAATATATCTACATAATTCCTGCCTCCAGGCTAGTTTGGCCTTGCTCACAAAAGAAAAGGTAGCTGGTTTGCATGCCACGGCCAATTATCATGGTGACAGGAGCTAAAACTCAGCCTTCAACAACAGTTGCTACTGGAAAAATAAGTTTGTACCTTCATTGCATGTCATGGCCCATTTATGCTCTACACTAAAGGTGGACACAGTACATTTTTTATTTCCATTTTCTTCATCATTTATGTGCATAATATTGTCAGTTTTCTGGGCCCTTGTGGTTGTGTAACCCGATCAATGGAATGGAGTAGTGCTACTGGAAACTGTGGGGACAGTACTGAGAAGTATAGCTGATGTGTGGCCCACAAAAGGTACAAAGCAGAAAACCCACGGTGCATTTAATGGTCACACAGACGACTGCACAGACAATTATCTGTGGCTGTGAACTAAATAGTCTACTGCTGCAATGTTTGTTATTGTCTGACACTGACATAAAGGTTAAGTAAAGCATGCATGGAACCAAGAGGGCAGTGACATTTGAAACAGACATATGTATGTAAACGGAGCATAAACGGTCCTTAAGTCTACTTTAGAAAAATTTCATTATAGAATCCAACGTAGATTAAGGACAGTAAACTAGCTGGTCACAGTTCTGATGGAAACAGTGGGAGACTTCACTTCAGTAGCCTGCGAAACCACTGATGTTTTACAGCCTATAACCTGAGGTTTGTGACTTATCTGAGGACTTGATACAGTTTAACATCTCCTTGGCATAAGTGAAATGATGCCATTGTAGATTGTGGAGAGCTGATGTCTCAGTCTGATGGCGAAGTTTGAAAATTTGCCATTTGTTAAAAAGGTTACTGAGTTTGTCAGATGTTGCAGCCACACTAAGTGGCTTGATCAATCAAGTCTTGCTCTGAATATCAATAAGATGGAAAATATGTTCTCTTGTAAATCTAGGGTGGCAGACTCCAATTCATTAAGAATGAATCGATTAAAAAAGTAACTGAATTTAAATATCTTGGTGTTACTCTGTATTCAAGCCTTAGCCTCCAATCACACATGAAGAAAACGGTAAAAATGCAACCTACCAAATTGCAGACTGATCATTTCTTCCTAAGGGTGCGTCAAACATCTCATACTGTATCACCTGTTGGAGACAGGCCAGTGAAACAGTCATAACATCTCTAAAATCACTGAATAAACAAGCTTTGAAATTCTTCAATAAAACAACATTCCAGTATCATTGCAAGATTCTCTAGAAACACAGCCTATTGAGTTTTGAAATTATTTTCAAAATTGAGTCTAGTATATAGGATCCTAAATGGCCTCACCCCTGCATGTTTACTGGATTTAAGAACCTAATCCCCAAGGTTCAACTGGTGGGTTTTCAGTCTTAGCATACATAATAACAAACAGACACATCTTGACTCTGTTTTATGGAACAAGTGATGTGGGAACAAGAGAGGACCAATAAATCAAGATGGACATGAAAGACAAAAAAAACAAGTAAAGAAGACTAATAGCACCCTTTTCCTATCTGCCAAGCCAGATAACTCACCACTTTGTAACCACTGATCCACTGGTCTCATACAGTGGTATACTGGCAGCCTGTTACCCACAACAGCCTGGTTGCAGTGAACCACAGTCAGGTATCAATCTCACACAAATCTGGCCGCTACATACCATCTGGACCTCCAGCACATTCCTGCATGTGGAGTTTTTTTTTTTTTTTTTTTTTNTGCTACATACCATCTGGAACTCCAGCACATTCCTGCATGTATGTTTTTTTTTTTATCTAAAATTTGCATTTAAGAGGGCTAGATAAATGTAACTCCCCCAGGTACAGTGTAGTACACTAAACACATTTCCATCCCAATTCGGCTCATACTGATAGTTAATCAAAAGCTTTTTTTAAGTTTTAAATGTGCAAGTAAATGTGTGTACTTGGCCCCATTTGGTCATTTTGGCTTCCCAAACTACTTATTTAACCTCTAAAGGTACTCCAACATTTTCCACATTGCCAAGTCAACACTATTACACCAGTTCAGGAAACTTTGTTTTGTTGTGTTTAAATGCAAAGCTTACCTTGAAACCCTTTTAGATGTGCAGACTTTTGGCTAATGACCAGAGCTGAAGAGACACTCCCAGTGTTGAGTAAATTAAATGTTGGGAAAGAGCAAGACTCGCTAAGAATAACAATTTCATTGTATTATTAAATGCATTAAATGGATTAGTAACCTTTAAAACACACATTTCCGCAAAATATGCACATAGTCCACACCAGTGAAAATGCACCCCCCTGCAGCTTTAGTGTTTATTAAAGGTGTCGTCTTTTCGGAGCTCCAAAATTCAGCAGTTTCAGTCACATTTACCTTCTGTCACAAATTTCACAGTGGCACAGCAATGAGAATCAGCAGTCTTGTTAATTTATGATAATTGTCAGTCACTCATTGGGTTCACATTAGCTTCACCCATTGCCTCTTTCTTTTGTTGAAGCTGGGGGCACATGGCATCTGCAGCATACTGTCTGAGTTTGTGTGCAAGTGACATTTCACAACGGGTGTCACATGTTATTATACTCTCTTAGTGAAAACGTGACCCATTTGTTCAAATATGTGTTCAAGTATTCAGCATGTAACACTCTGTCTTTAATTGTGGGTAGAAGAATCACTCATCTTTGTTCTTTCAGTCTTTTGTAAATGATCAGGATCTATTTTCAGAGCTAAACTCAGAACATTTTAATGTCTTAATGATAATAAAACCAAATGCAATGATGTTTTTCCCCCCAACACCAACACAAGCCGGAAACAAAAATAAAATAAGCGATACTTTATTTAAAAAATTGCTGTTATTTACAAATAAATACAACATAAAATGTCCTTTTCAGGTAAGGTAACACAATAACAAACAAAATGTGTCCTGTAAAGAAACTGCACTCTAACTGGCAGAAAAATATAACTTGCTTACAATAAAAAAAAACAAAGGAAACTTAACCAAATAATCCTATCAAAAAAAGATCAGAGTCAAAATGAAAACCAGAATAGCTAACAAAAAGGATCCTAAAAAAAACGAGGGGAGCCTCTCCTAATGAGGAAGCGCCCTAATTATAATCCGCAAATTAAACACACTGTTTTAACAAACCGTCTGTTGAACAGCCAGTACAGGAAACTGCTCAGGGGAACAAAACCATCTAAAGTGTCCACTGACACCAAATTATACAAGAAGTCACCAAGTGTGCTCTTAGCAAAACAGTTGACAAGATGTATAGGTTTCTACACTAACAACTGTTAAGCAATACGCTCAGAGAACCAAAGAAGAGGCAAACTGTGTCCTACTGACACAGCTGCCATGATCAATGACAGGTCCTCCTATTTAAGGGCAAGGCATCACTCATGATTTCCAGCTGGGGAGTGTGAGAGCAGTAGGGACCAATCGGCGAAGCAGAGGGGAGGAACTGCAGCGGCTGATCCACAGCCAATCCCGAGGCAGCACCAGCACAGCGAGATTTGCATTTCCAATTGTAGAGTGACAGTCTGGAGGCCAATCCAGAAAAGCCAGTGGCCGTAACAACCGGCACCCCCGAGTGCCATCGCTTATATTGCCAACAGTTTCTCAAGAATGATAGTGTGTAACTATGTGAGGTTAATTGTGATCAATAGCTTATCCTTTAGGTCAGAGGTGTGAAACTCAAGTCCTCAAGGTGGCTATTCTGCAGGTTTTTGTTGTTTCTCTGCTCCGACACACCTGATTCAGTTAAAATGGATCCAACAGTTTCCTGTCAGCTTCTTCAAAATGACCCATTCATTTCAGTCTGTTTACTAATTACAGTCTGATTAGACTAATACCAAGACTACAACAAAAACTAATACATACAAATAAATGAAAAAAAATATACGAATAAATAAATAAAATAAAAAATAAAAAGCATTCTGGTGACTTATATTATAAGATGGAATTTCCATTAGAAAATAAACCTCCCATCTTCAGTAGATCTAAGATACCAAATGGTAAGAAAGCTAAAACAGGTTGCCTATTAAAAAAGAAAAAAAGAAAAGTGTATTGTCTCTCTTCAGTGTAGCAGAGAGGCTTTCCATTGGTGTGACCTTGGGATTTTTGTTGACTGCACATGCTGCGGTCACCTTATTCTAAAATGCTTTGCATCGGTTGAATCCCAAGAATCATAAAGCAGCACATACACTTATATTAAGTAGTTGTGCATAAAATAAAATTGCAGAGAAAACAGTTGACAACCCACTGGCAAGCTGTCAGTCTATGAGCGCGTTATCAGAGCTGCTTTCTGCAGTACACCACAGGTGTTCTTGGCAACATTAATTTTGACTCTGCTCTATTCAAGTGTCCCTGTAATTATTTTCATTATTTAAACATGCCTTTTCAGCTGTAAAACAAGCCCTGCAGTCAACAGCTAAAGAATCTGTGCCCAGTGTTTCAAGGTAAGGGCATTTACGTGTTTGCAGTTCAGTTCCTTGAGAATAACCTAACCACGATACAAAAGACCATCTTTACACTTTAAACAAGTACTTTTTTAATATTTGGTAGGTGTTTGTAGTGTTTCTCATCTTCCAAGGTAGTGGTGGACATTAGCATATTACTGGCCAAGAATGCCTAAAAACAAGTGCACATTGTTTCATTCTTTTATTTAACTTTTTTAACTGGTTTAATCACTATGTGTCTAGGTTTAGGCATCAAGATGACATGATTTGAGTTAAAATGTACCTTATGACAGTGACAGCATGCATCCTTCTTCCTTAACAAGCTTCTCCCCCATTTTTATGTCAACTTCAATGTTGTTTTTTGCTACAGTGATGAAATGGCCAGAGCACATTTAGCAGGTGTCTTAGCACCTGTTTCAGAGGAAGAGGTTCGTTTGTGATTAGCCAGTCCATTGATGAGCTGGGATTAAGAAAAGACTGACAACTTGTAGGAGAGCAACAGCTGGACTTTTCGATCACGTTCTGTTTTTCACACACTCACAAATTGTGTGTTTTGGCCTTACAAGTCGCTCACTATATGGACATATGCTGTATGAATTAATTTAGTTAGCATCCACTGTTTGTGTTGCAGCCCTTCACATCTTTCTTTTTTCTCTTTTGTGACCTCCCATTCAGTCTCAGTCTTTCTCTTCTCTCCTCCTCCATCTTCTGTACATTATTCACCTTGTTGCTTCTTCCCTATTTGTGCCCTTGATTCTCTCTCTCATCTTTCATTTATCCTCCACCTCTCGTCCTCTTTTCCCCTCCTGTTCTTCATTCGCTACATCTTTCTCCTTCCTCTGTTATTCACCTTGTTGCCTCTCTCTCTCCCCTTCCTTCTCCTCTGTTACTCCCCTGTTCTCTCGCTTGCTGGCTGGCACGCTCACTCATTGGTAGTGTAGGCGATGTGACCGGCATGCCGAGCGGCTGATCATTATTCTGCCAGCGAGCAGCAGGAGTCAGGGTGGAGTGTCAATTCACCTCCATATCTCTCTCTCTCTCCCACTCTCCTGTGTGAACAGTGGGATTGTGTGGAAACAGGACGGCAGCAAGGAGTGATGAAAACTACACCAGACCACCACTGAGATAAAGAAAGAGGCACAGATAATGCAGTGTCAATGTGTGATGTTTTTTTTTTCTCCATTTAATTAAGACTCTTCATGGGTTCCTTTGTTTTCAGCAAATAGAAGAAGTAGAAACTCAGTCTGATCTGATTATATAAGGTTTCTTTTTCCTTCCGAGAGTCAGTTTACACTATACCCATATAGGTGCAACATATCCTCATATTGCATTTATAATAACTTAAATTTTTTGTGTACGTAATCAAAATAAAAATATTTTAATTTCAGGGAATTTACTTTTAGCTGCTCATGTTACTGTTCTTCTTTTAATTGGTGCTAGTTTGTGCTTGACCTAATTAATGGCTACTGTTGCTGTTTGTGAGTAAATTATACTTTGTTTGGTTTGTGCCTGTGTTCTGAAGTGTCTCATGTCTGGTTTCACCTTTTTTTTATTAAACTTAATGTAGGCAAATTGACTTGGAGAGTTTGACTGTATGGAGGTTTTCTTCAACTCTTTCTCAAAAAGTAATATCATCTTATGACTAGGGCTGTCAAATGATTAAAATAGTTACTAAGATTAACTGCAGCTTACAAATGAACTAATCATGATTAATCACCATTCTGTGCCTGAAATTTGTCCATTTTTACTTTATTGTATCAACAGAACAAGCCAATGTTTAAAAATAATTAATGTTAACTGACCTTCACTTGGGTAAATGTCAGATGTCCAATGGTCAGTAAATGCAGCATATAATGTTCTTCTATGTTGTTATAAATCATTTCTACCTAGATCATAATTCATACAGCATCACCTCACCAACCGTCTCCATGGTGAAAATATCTGTCATAAAACCACCAGATGAGATGACTGAAGTTTAACAGCCAATACTGATGAAGAAACTGATAAAACTGATGATCTGGATTTTTCCTTTTATCATCAAAGTGTAGAGGTATGTGCAGCAGTCATAAAAGTCCTACAGCAGCATCACCCAAAGTAAACAACTGTTGGTAAAATATATCAGTGGCTGTTTGTTTTAAAAGGTTTTATTTAACATTTTTTTTACATTAGATGGTCACTTTAGTTGTAATAATCAGTTTAATAAAATCCTACCTGTCTTCCCATCAAAATTTTTCTGGACCCACCCTGCATAGCTTAAGTATAAATCCCTTTTACGATCTGACAACTTACACAAGAGTCCCACCAAAAACAATACTTTAAGGGTAAATAACAATGTGGACCATGAGCCACTAGTTTCCTCCTTATCTGCTGAACAATAAACAAACACAACAAGAGAGACAAGCTCATCAGAGGACCAGAGAGCTGACGTGGTTTGTGCAAAACACAGGAAAAGAGTTTTTTGTTTTTTTTATAAAAAGCAAGTGCTGAACCCTCTCAACCGGGAAAAGTGTGGGTGTTTTAACATTGATGGGTATCGGCATGGGGGCGACACCCATCGATAGCTCCATCAATGTTCGTTTTATTCTCAAATCCATCCATAGAGCTATCTGACTCATCTTGTTTCATCTTACCGATAGACACCTCCATGTCCCGCTGTCATCACAGAGGAATAACAGATGTATTAATATTAATTAATATTAATAATTAAATAAATTAGTTACCGCTATTTTTAAAGCCTACACACACACACACACACACACACACCCACACACACACACACACACACATATATATATATATATATATATGCTTTAAAAAAAAAAAAGTTTTTGCTTAAATGTCAGTGTGAATGTACTACAGGTATGCACTTAAACATATTGTTCGAAATGGGTCCAGAGAGCTGACTGATACAGACTGTGTGTTTTGTCCCTTCAGTCTTTCCGTAATCTGTTCAGACAGAATATTGATGTTCTGAAGATGTTTTTCATGTTCTCCTATATGGCCAGAAAACATTTGCCTGTAAGTCAGTTTGTAATTGAACACAGAGAATATTGTTGAGGTTAACAACAGAGAATCGGTTTTTATACATCGTCATGTGTAATCTTACATGATTTCACTGAGACAATGAATGTATTTCCAGTGACATACTGGTGTATTTTCTCTATGTTTCCTTAGTTTTTTAGATTTCCTAAATAAAGGTTTTAAAACGGATTCAGCCTCTTATCTGCCGAAGTGTTGCAGCAGACTAGATCACACAACACATGCAAGCAGCAGCAGAATATATACATTACATTATTATAATCAATTTTTTTCTGTTGCTGCATTGACGCAGAATTGTCCATGTTGGCATTACCATGTAAACAATGCGTTTAAAGTGTTACGTTCATATTAAATCATTCCATCATGTAAATACACTACTGATCAGATTACGTTCTCTATATAATCATGTCAGCAGGAATCTCTGATCAGATTAATTTCAGTTTAATGGGAGAAATATTTTTCCATGTAAACGTAGTTATTGATCATTCTCAGTGCAGTATGGAAAAATCTCTTATAGATAAATTTAGTCAAGAAAGATCCTCAAAACTTTAAAACAATTCCCTCTTTCATTATCCTACTAAAAAAGCAGACATTAGACTTTCATTTAAAAAAGATAAGTACAGAAAAGAACTTTAAGTGCAGGACAGATATCAGCCATCTTTTTTTAGAAGATCAGAAGATGACAGTTATGGCGATGTGCAGCAAAGCATATTACAAATATCTAAATGTAGAGCTTCTGCGACACTGAGGACAGCTCAGAGGATCGTCGTTGTATTGTCATATATTTAAAGAAAAAATAGTGACAATTACAATTATCTAACTTAGTTTTATTATAATAAATTTGCTTCACTTATCTGACCTTATACGTAACACACATATTTTTACTGAGAGCATGTTATATCATTGTCTAACATCTTATATTTCTGTCTGACCCAGAATTCATACAGAGCATTAAAACGACGTTGATCCAGCTGGAATAGAGGATGGATCCATTTAGGACTACTTATTATCAAACTGTGCTCCTACTGTCTTTGGAAAAAAACAAACAAACAAAAAAAAAACTTACTAAAAATTCTGTAAATATCTTAAAAATGTAACATGCCTATTATGTTATTTATGCTTGACTGTGTGAATTACAGTCTTTGGGATGTAGCTGTAGAGCAACAATGTATATATAGATAGATATATAGATATATTTATTTTTTAATGAAGTTTTGCAAATTCATGACTAACTTTTCCTCTTGGTGGAAATGAAGTCCTGCAATGACACGTCTCAGTCTGTCATAACACAAACTGCTGAGTTTGTCATTCAGTACAAGCTTCATCAACATTTTCCTTCTCCTGGGTCTTCGTCCCTGTCCAGTAAAAAACATCTATCTACATTATTTTGTCAGTTTTAAGTGTTCGGCAAAAACAGTGTTATCCTGAATTGTCATAAAATTACTTTAATAAATGTAGTCAAAAAGCCCAGTATGTATTTATCAATAAATAAACACTGAAAGTAAATTTAGGGGAATAATAAAAAATAAAAATGAAAGATTATCTCTATCAGTGATTTTGCTGTTAAAGGATGGGGGTGCTCCTACATTCAGCTGACCCCAGGGAGCCGAGTAGAAAAAGAGGCACAGAAAACAGCAAAGATAGATGAGGACAGAGCGAGATAATGCAGTGAGACAGATGCAGTGTAAGCAGAGAGGGAGGAGAAAGGCCTGAAGAAAACCATGAGAGAGAAAGGGGTGGTTGTGCTGGGAGTTGAACAAGGTGAGGTTAAAGAAAAAACACATGCCTACAAACCCATTAGACCTAAAGCTCAAACTGGTTTATTTCTGCTAGTTATTTCATCTCCGTGGGTCTAACTTTGCATTCAAACCCTCCATGACAGAGTTTTGCAGCAAATCTGCAGCTTTCTAAAAATACTTTCACATGAATCATTTCAAAGGTTTATACGGTACGTGAGCCTCTGTCTGGAGGTTATTGAAAAATGACTATTTCAGGTGGATAATGTTTCTTTTCTACCTGCCAGTCTAAAGACAAACATCTAAAAGGATTTTAAGAGCAGCATGATGGTTTTCTTTTGTATTATCATGTTTTTCTTACTTTAGAGTCAAACAAGCCAAATGCCAATTTATTTAAATTGTTAAAGTTGCCCTTTATTCCCCACAGATAACATCTGTGTTTCTCAACATAAGAGCGAAGCAAATGACTAATAAAAAATCTCAGCACTTCACTATAACATCTACACGTCTGTTTTGAGTTCCTTATCACAATAAAAGGAGTTTAAAGTATGTTCAAAACTCCATGCAGGCAAGCTGTGTCCCAAAGGTCATGAGCTGGACTGAACTTGGGTCAAGGTATGTCATGTTGCCAACATGCCTTGTATGTCATAAGCTGAAATGGGTTGCAGAAAGTGTTTTGAGGGCCACACAAAGCATAAAAGCTCACCAAAAATACATATTTGGGACATGTCTAATGGATATGTGGCTGGGTTTATGTGGACACACTTAGCCTGAATCGACTGCATCAATCAAAGACAAATGTGGGCCAAAGAAAACTGTAGATGTGGGTCATGCTTGGCCCAAACATTTATTATAGTCTGGGTGTTTAGGCAAACTATGGCCATTACAGAACAAAGTATTTTCCAGAAATTAACCAAATTTACCAAGTATTTGACATTGTTTATATTTTAATACCCAGATAAACTTGATCACATTTATAATTCCCTGCAACAGCAGGTAAGTTTAGTGTGATTTAGCCCTCTGCTCATCAGTCAGAAAGGATCCAACAATGCAAATCCCCATCCAAGAGAGAGTTTGTGAGGAATTGTGTTAATCAAACACGGCTATAAACTGGGACATAAATATTGCATTGATATTTTAAAAATTACCACCCGTGTCGAGACAAGAGGAGAAAACCAGAAAGTATAACCCTGATCAAAGAGACTGGGGTGAAAAGCAGCCACATCCTAACAGAAACAATACATTATTTAAAATAATGATAAATACATGCATACATTTAACATGCATGTGAGTCTGTTGAGCATGAATGCTGCACTATATTTCTGTCTGCTTAACAATCCAGAAGACACAGAAACAATCAGTTATTTGAAACATTCATGAATTATTTGGTGTTAATGTTATTAAACACATCTGTCTTTGGGTTCATCTTACTCTGGGAAAGTAAATGGAGACTCTGTTTTTCGTCCCTTGAGGCCAAACAAGAAGCAGAGAAGGTCCTCAGCCATCCAGAAAATAAAGAGGATTTTTATTTGGTAAGAGATTTCCCCCTGAAGCTTTCCTACTGTCAGTACTGGAATGTTTACCTTCTCAGAACCCACTGTAGACTTTATTGGCTGTTTATGTTTGTTTGTCTATTTCTTAAGTTATTTCAGAAAACTGCATACAATATATCTCTAAATTCATATTTTTTTTAGAAATGTGTCCATTCTGCAGACATCTTTTGTTTTAGCATGAATTTAACTAACCAAATTAACATTTTAAAAACGATTTTATCATGGGTAAATGTAGATATAGCAAGCCTCATTGGAAGTTCTGTAAAGGGCAAGGCTTGTGGAGCGAGCCTGTTTTTAGAGGAATGACAATCTCCCAACACCTCTGAAAGTACCAGAAGGTGTTGGGGCATGTGTCATAAGGTGTTTCTGCACCTTACGAGATTAAAAAGGATCTGCTATATAAACCTTTGCCAGATACACAGTGACTTCTGTTAATCTGGTGGCAACTGAATGTGTCCATGCATCTCAAGAAGCACTGTTGGGATTGAAAGCAGCATCTGATGACGGCAAACTGACCTCATCTGAACTGTGGCACAACAGCAGCAACATCATCAGATAGTCAAGCACAATGGTGGTAAAATGGACAAATAATAAGCTGGTTGGAGGAATCTGAAAGATGTAGTTATTTATTAAATCATTGACAGTGATCTCCACACTTTTTTCATTTATTTATTTGTAATTTTTCTGTTTCATTTATTTTTTTTCTAGTATCTAAATCAAATATTAATAATAATAATAAAAAAACATTCTAGTTTCATTTGCAGCTTTAACTCATTCTTTATGTCTGACTATGACTTTTTAGCTTGATATGATTTTTATTGGCAAAATGATCAGTTGTTATTAGGAATTGAAGGGCTTTCAGGGGTTTATGTGGTTCTCTTGTACATTAGTGAAAATTTTCCTCAGGCAGACTAAAAAACAAACTATATTTTTTCGCAAGATGATAAATGAATTATTGCAGTAAAATTGAATCTTCATGAATAACTTCTCAGAGTTTTGCATTTAACGAAATGAAACATGGAAGAAAAGCTTCCATCCACCAGAGCAGTGTTACTAGTATTATATACTATTATGGATTGCAGTAAAAGTGATTTTGTTAGGAAACTTAGAATATGACACTTTTATAACCACACTAGATTTACGGTCCAGTCTCATGTATGACAAATATTACATGTGCACATTATGTTTTCGTTGTCATCTTTGCAGGCACTTCTGAATAATGCACAAGTAATAGCTTAACACATCAATACCCTGTTAATACTGATATCTTAAAAGAGGTATCTTTATTAAATATAGATGTTTAAAAATAACTTTAATACAAAACTATGACTATAACAGATAAGACCAACTTCACCAGCAGCTCCAAGCTCAGGTTTGCCTGCAAAGCTCATGAAATGAGTGCATTCCCAACTACAAAAAACACATTTAATATACAGTATTTTCATACATGGAAGCTGAGGCCATCACTACTTACCAGCACTGTATAGGGGCAGACTTCTATTAGATGTTCTCATTTCCTTTATTTTTCATGGCTTATTGAGTTCTGCAATGCCTTACTTAAATGTTTCAAAACAAAATCTGGAACAGCGCAAATTAACACATGAATCTTATTTTGACATGCCCGTAGGATCATGTGCAAGTCATCCAAAAGTCCATTCATTAAATCCTTGTAATGTCCTGTAGCCTTGCAAAACTTGCAAAACACCCTTCAGAATAAGCCTTCATTTTGTTGAAAAAGGTTAACTCTTGCAAGAAAATGTGGATAAACATCACCCTGTGCACCAAGTGGCTGGATAAACAAAGCAGTGAGCAAGCTAACAAGATTTTTTCTCGTCAAGCTGTTACTACACACTTAATTATTCTTGCATTCTTGTAATGAATTAAAATCCCTCCTGAATTTAATTGGACAGAAACTCTTGTTCTTAGCAGGGCTTTCCATTGTGAAAGATGAGCATGCATACCACACAGAACAACACACAGACCCTGAAGTAATATTTAAAACAAGATAATTATTGCATTAAATTTATTGGGTAAAAATTTGGTATGCACATTGCACAGGTATCTCTCTCTCTCTCTCTCTCTCTCTCTCTCTCTCTCTCTCTCTCTCTCTCTGTCACTCTTTTCTTCCCTCCCTCTTTCCCTGCCTTACATATTTGGTTTGGAGTCCTGTTCATGTCATCTCTACCCCTGGCCATCATAAGAGTCATAACTTTCAAATCAATTTAGATTTTTATTTGAAGAAATAAGATAATTATAGTTTTCTTTTGTTTACAGTATTTTAACCAATTCAATTTAACTGGTCTAAATGCTCCTTTCACAGGCCACAAGTTTTAGTTTGTGTGTGTTTCAGCTAAGAGCTGTGGGGACTGAGAAACCTGCAACACCAAGTATACACTTTAATGCAAATAATGTGTTAGGGAATTTAATGCAAATTAATTATATATACTGTATATA
>CM047991.1:23882938-23898759 GCA_026261665.1 Melanotaenia duboulayi | reverse complement strand
CTTACAAGACTCAAGATAATCAGATGTTTGCTGTCCTTAGTCGTGAAGGGGCAAAATCGAGGCAAAAACAACCTGATAATCTTTGTGTGTACCCAGCTTTAGAATTCCAATACAAGTCTGAGTCCTGTCATCTGCAGAAATAATCTGTTGACTCTGTAGATTTGGGGTGTATCGGTGATTGACAAGAAGCTGAGTACAGAGAAATGGTCAGTCAGTGTGGGAGATGGTGTGGAAATAATCACCTCATATTGAATACAAACGAACAAAAAGAGATGATTGTTGACTTCAGGAGGAACAAGAGTAAACAAAACACTGTCTACAGCCTGGGAGACGAAGTGGAAGTGGTGGAGGAATACAAGTACCTCAGAGTTCAACCAGACAACAGACTAGACTGGGAAGACAACACAGAAGCATTTACAAAAAGGGACAGATTAGACTACATCTTAAGGAAGCTGAGATCATGCAATGTCTTTGCAAAGCTAACTGTACTTCCTAAAAAAGATTTATAGAAGATGTGCATCTGCTGGCGCAGCAGCATCAGTGCCAGAGACTTAAAGAAACTGAACAAATTGATCAAGCATGTTGGTTCTGTGATGGGGATAACCCTGGAGCTGCTGGAGCTGATTTAATCAATCAATCAAACTTTATTTATAAAGCACTTTTCATACAATGAAATGTAGCACAAAGTGCTTTACAGATTTTAAAAGAATTAAAAAGAGTAGCCCACCAACCCCCTTCCCACCACAGAAAATATGCTGCACAAGCTGCTCAAAATAATGTAAGTTTCCTCACATCCTCTTCCAAACACAGTGCAGAAACAACAAATGATATTCATTGCAGGACAGAGAGGTACCAGAGCAGCCATCACCATTAGGAACAAAGCTTTATATTTTTTTCCTAATTAACTGGGTAGTTTTTATTAAAAAAAAAGAGAGAAAGAGAGAGAGACACACACAGAGGGAGAGAGCRAGAGAGAGAGAGAGAGCGAGAGAGAGACAGAGAGAGAGAGCTACTACTGCAGTGCAATTTCCCCGTGGGATTAAAAAAAGTATTTTTCATTTTATTTTATTTCATTTTGTTGTCATGTGGACTTTTACAAGACATCTAGTGCCCTGCTACAAACCACAGGATGTATCCATGAGATGGATTTATCTTTGAAACCTAAAGACTGTAACAGAGTTAGGGTTAGTACTACCCATTGTACTAATTCACTAATGTGGCTGTTTATTTAGACTGAGTAGCTGCCATCTTCTGCAAACTAGCAAAATACAAGCTTCAGAGGCAAAGTAAAGCTTCGGAAAGTGTTATTTAATTGCTTTGGATATGGTGACAGAAATTTATTTAATGCAATGTTCCCATAATCTGTGCTTTAGACTTTGTCAGTGTCAGCAACAATGGCCACAGCTACAGACAGACAAAAATAGTGTTAGAGATAACTACACTTTGCTGTCACCATGCTCGTCTTCCTCTTCTTTAAAAACACTGTTTTGGATTTGTATCCACTACTACACTCATGTCCATGAGCTGCAGTACAAAAGCCGGAGGAGGCCTCCCCTTGAGGATTTTCTTTGTTGTGATAATGTTTATTTTCTGTTCTTAACTGCTGCTGAGGCCACTCTTTAAAAAACAGTCTCTCAGGCTGTGTGTCACAACTAACCCATATTGTGATTTGAGGATAATCCACTGTTCTGTCAGCAGGTGTTTACAGGCTTTTTCTTTTTTAAAAAATGTACCAGGGTTGAAGCCATTTGAGCGGCCTCAGAAGGACTACCCTGGAAAATAAACTCATTAACTGTTTAAAATTTGTATTTACTCACAGCTGAATGATGGATCCACTTACTAAAGTGTTAAATGCTACATTGCTGTCTTTCAGCCAAGACTTAAAACTGCCTTTTGTTCTGAGATGATGGCTCGTAAAGAACAATTGTGAAAGAGACTCAGGTTAGTGTATCTGTATTTAAGTGATGAAACGTGGTGTGTTAATATGAGCCATGAGACATTAGCACGGTGGGTAGAAAGACAATCAGACTGTGGTTGGGCTGAGTGCTTCCAGGTTAAATGAACGCATGCTTTATCCCAGAGCTTACCCTGCTGTTGTAACTGCAGGTGACAGTTAATGTTGTTAACTTTTGTTTTGTAGGAGCATCAGTAACGAGCAAACGTGCATGCACATGTTCAATTCCAACTTTTACATAAAATGATATGCTCTTTTTGGGCATCTGCAAACGCATTTTAAGGTGCATGTGTGTAATATTTTATGTATTTATGCGTATGTATTCAGTGCTAGACTGCAGGCAATGCGATGAGGAAAAAATTCTGTTTCAAAGCTCTCCAATGGGAATTTGCTACAGCCCCCATACATATATCACACACGCCACACACATCTGTGGCACCTTTTCACACTCAAATACCCCATGACTCAACCAACATGAATCCGTAACACAAAAACAGCAACTGTGTTTTTTTTTTTTGTTTGTTTTGTGTGTGTGTGTTTTTCACCCCAGCAGTAGAGGTGTGTAGTTGAACGCC
This sequence comes from Melanotaenia duboulayi, assembly GCA_026261665.1. NCBI lineage: Eukaryota > Metazoa > Chordata > Actinopteri > Atheriniformes > Melanotaeniidae > Melanotaenia > Melanotaenia duboulayi. The sequence goes on along the minus strand of CM047991.1, from coordinate 23,896,230 downwards.
CTTAAGAATTGATCGATGATTTGTCTTACACATTTACCTCTATCAAGTTAAATGATTAAACTGATCAATTTTATTCTGAGTCATATGAACCATGTGGAGAAAATGTAATGATTATAATTGTCCGTCATGCTGTTAGGGATAAGAGTTCTACTTTACATTGATTCAACAATTTATCTTCTTCAGTCAATTTCCCACCATATTGACTCTCTGGTTTTGCAATCAACAACTGCCTTTATGTACCCGAAAACCCTTTTTGAACTTAAAGGCATAGAATACATGACTAAAAACTATCTAACCCTCATTTACAATGGGTGCATGTGTGCCGCGTTACGGCTGTGCCACGGCCTCCGCAGCTATTCCCGACCGTTTTAGTCAGTGTTTTGGTTCACACGGGGCGTAGCGTAGTGCCTGTCAGAAGCCTTCCAGAAGCATCTTGTCTTGGCAGTCCGTTAAACATATGTGCAGAGTCTATTTTTGATGGTGCACACATCCAGAACGTATCAAGCTCAGCAGTTCAGATAGGGGCAGACAGGAAATCAGACACGAGAGCAGCGTAAAAGTTTTTGGTAATTTTCAAAATAAAAGTTCCAGTGTGAAACTGGAAGTGAAGAATCACATNTGTTTGGTAATTTTCAAAATAAAAGTCCGAGTGTGAAACTGGAAGTGAAGAATCACATTCTCCAATTCTCCTGTGATTTCAACATCTCGCGGATCCAGCTTGGGGGACTGCACTTGCGGGCGCTCTGCACATGACATGCTTAGATTAACCTGTCACAGAGTTCGGAACGAAACTGTGGCGCAGCTGGGACGTGGCACACACATGTAAATGCGTCATAAGGGTTTAGTAGTCTTGTCTACTACCCCCCCTTGTCTACTCTACTACTACTTCCCCCCCGTGTGTGTAATGTAATCACAACTTCTTTGTTTTTATATTATTTCAAATCCACATTTCATTAAGTGTGCTGGAATGTAAAATTTTTGCAAATGATGAACTTTTTTTGTCATATACATGGGTTTATTTTAGGTAGCGCCACACTATATATTTTGCATACTCTCCTACTGAAATGACAGTTGATAGTGAATGGTATGATTAAAGGAGGAGTTGGTTAGAGTGAATACTACAATGATGGGAATTAACCTGATCTTTTAAACAAACATAAATAACCTGTACAGAAACAAAGCATTGTCTACTACTGCCATCTTGGTATGCTTGTAGTAGGAAAATGATATCGTGATGTCATGGAATTTTATAATTTTCATATGTAATTTGATTCCATCAATGACCGAAATACTCATTGCTTTATTTGTCATCTTGTTAGACTTGTGAAGCTCTGACACAGTAGTGGATTTAACAATTAGATAAAGGTTGACAATGGCCTTAGACCTCAAGCTATCAAGGGCCTCTATAAAATGTCCAATCAACTTGCTCCAGGAATAATTTCTTTGTTTGCTACATAACTGATATTGGAGCTCCCTTATTCGCACCCCATAACTGAAAAAGTGATGATTAATAGTGCATGTTCAAGACAATACACAGTTCAAAACAATCCACAGTTTAAAAAAAAAAAACAAAAACAAAAAGAAAACAAAATAATAAATAAATAAATAAATGAAAACTGTCAATATGAGCTTTTGTTTCATCCTAGCTGAAAAAAAAAGAAAAAAACAAAGGAGTAACTGAAGAAGACAACTCTTTCAACCCAACTTCAGAGTGATGCACAGATCAGTAACAGATATCTGGCACAATCTCAAACATCTACATCTATAGATAAAATAAACCAAGAACTTGTAATTCTTGAGGTAAACTGCAGGAAGAAAATTGAGAAAATTAAGTGTAATTTTGAACCATCTGGCAGACTTTAATCCTGTATCTCATGGCTGAAAAACAGTTTATTTATTACTGCTGAAAACAATAATCTACTACCCTAACCAAGGTGTACAGTGTAAGGTCCTTCTGACTGATCCAGTCACAGTGAAGGGGGCGATCATGATTTATGGCAAAGCAGCCGTCATGTAAACATTTTGCAGCTGAAGGTAAAAATGCTTCCTTATTATTAGATTCATGATGTTAGAAAAATTATGGAACATTAGGGATGTGGAGGCCACCATGGCTGGATCAGTCTTGGGCCCAAAAATTTGTATATTTGTGCATTTTTAACACCATGTAGGCCTACTGATGTTGCAAAAGCATCCAGCTGATCCAAAATATTGCAGAAAGGGTTCTGATGAGAATTGAGAGGAGAGATCTATTTTTTTAAAAGTGGTGAGATAGGCCTTTAGTTACTAGGACCTTCCTCTTTCCTATCCTTATCACACCCAACCAGTCAGCCTGTCTGGCCTTCAAGCGTCTATTTCTGTTACTTTTTTACCTACTGAAGGGAGTTTTTCCTGTACTGTATCTTTAAAGGTGTCTTGAGATGAACTGGTCATCATTTGCCGCTATTCAAATAAAGAACTACTGAACTAAACTGAGTGGTTAGTACTTAGTGGTGTGTCAGGCTTATAAGTTGAGCAAATACTTGTCCTAATACTTAATACTCGTTTAAATACATGTCACAAGTGTCAATGACTATTTTTAACAGGGAGACATTACACTCAGAACTCAGATGTTAAAAATGACCCATACAAAACAACCAGTAAGAAATAATACATAAATCTGGGGAGCATTTCCATCGGGCTCTTTGGACCACATGAAGTGAACCCTGCTGCAGTAAGCTTGCAGTGTGAAAGCAAACGGACCATCCAGTATACCAAACAGAGGACTTATAGTAAATGTAGTTTGCTGCCTCTCCTGCTGCTCATATTAGACAGATTCTTCTTGAAACTGGGTTAACTTTAAACAAGAAAGTAAAAACAGAAACCTGCAAGACTGCTTAAGCATATTGTTGCTTTATTCTTTACTTGAGCTGACTGAGCTGTTTTCAGTCAAGCCTCATCAATGAGCTGGAATTTTTTCTTGGTTAGTGGTCGTTTCAGGGAATATCAGTCCTAGCATTTGTTGTAACTGCACGGCGTTCTTCAGTCGGTTTGGTCAGCTTAATTGTAGTGTGAAGGCAAACCAAACAAAAAGAATCTGCAGAAGTTTTTAGACTTCCCTGTCCAATTGAAACGAGTCTCCCTGGTGTCATGGACCCCTTGGAGAGAGCAGAAGGATTAATACTCTTTATTAACTACCATAGGACAGGTGAAATGATCTTACAACTGGTAGGAATGTGGTGAAGCTGCCAGAAGGACACACGAAGCCGGGCTGGGAGTGAGGATAAGTCCATCAGTGAAGCAACAACAAGGTCCAACTGGGAGCGAACGTGGTGCTGGGGTATATAAGAACTGGTGAAGAGATGGACAGGTGTGACTGATTATGGATCTGGAAAGTGATTGGCTGTCGTGCAGGACTGGAGTGACTGTGGCAAGGTGAGAAGATCAGGAACAGGTATAGATGATAGGGGAGTGATTACTATCCTGGTGTGAATGTGCCCTTAAAATTGACCAGAAAGTCAGTGTGGGCAATTTAAAGACTTTTTTGCTATAAGTTTTCAGACCCCTCTAGTGACTCATAAAAGCAACTAGCGACAAATTCAGCAACTTTTCTGATGTTATGGAAGACTTTTGGAGACAGACATGGAAGCACATAATGTTTACTTCTTTCTATGACCAGCGGGTGCTGCCACACAGACCTTTTCTCTGCTGCAGCCTCCTTTATAATTATATGTATTTGTTCATTATGCAAATTTGACAGTGATGTAATTTAGCGACTTCTAGCGGCTTTTAAGACAGCCAATAACAAATTTTCTTACTGGGGAGTTGGCAACTGCACAGATAGGCTCAAAATATTCACAAAGAAACACAAATCAACTCTAAAGACATAGAGTGACCTTAAAAAAGAAATAAAAATAACTAAAAGGGACATAAAACAACTAAAGATATGCAAAACTGTTTGATGGCTCAAAGGTCGACATCAAGAAAGTTAATCATATAAAAGGGACACACAAAGTCACTTCTAATTTCGTTCAGCTTTAAGAAACTGTCCTGGTGACCTGACGCACAAATGTATTTGAGACAAACAGGCGTTAAGAGAGGGATGTTTAAAGACTGGGAGAATTATAGCGAGTGTGTCCTTGAGTCAACAGGGACCTTTAAATCAGAGCAAAGTAACAGGAAGCGAGGTGATAAAACCACCGAAAAAATATGACTAAAAAAGAACCATTACTACAATACTTTGACTGAAGGAATATTTCAAAGATGGCGTCGGACCACATCAAAAGCTGGGCTCTGTGTCAGAAGCGTTTCCTGCTTCTCTTTTGTCTCTTACTCTTAGTTTATTAACCTACGCAATGCCAGCATCCATACATCACCCCTCAGTCCATCCTCTGGTCATCTTGCACGGGGAGAAACATTCATCATGTCTTACACGCCAGATGACATCAGTTAGAAACTCCATCACCGCTGCTTGAAAAGCCATTCGCTCAACGGATAGGGCCGCTATCTCCAGGCGAGAACGAGCCGTCACAGTTTATGTCTGGCGGAGGGAGAGATGTCAGCCGCGGACTTTAATGTCGTAATTAAAACATGTGTGGGCAGCCTTTTTACAAAGTGAATGTGGATGAGATGATTGGTGGTGCAGAGGGAGATAAAATGCTGGCTTTTAATTGGAGGCGTTCTCCTTGTTGTAACTGTATGGATGTAATAGAAATATATCTACTTTGCAAATCATTATAAAAACAGAGCTGGCACAAGCCTGATTTAATGAGATTAAACATTGATAATTATAGAGGTAGCAATAAGAAATATTCATGGTGTATGCAGGGTATGTTCAAGGGAAGTTGTTACTCTTAAAGTAATGTAATGAAATTAATTATTATTATTAATCTATTTTAACAGCCTTTAAAAGCACGTTTTTTCCTATCTGATCTACATGTTTACAAATATTGTCGCTTGTCAGAACAGACGCAGAGATTATATTTAGGTTGTTGTCTAACAACAGTAGAATGTGCTGATTAATCCAGCATCAATTCAAGTCAAAACACATGTGTAGTCTTTTTTGTAGTTGCTGACATGCATCAGAGCTCAGTGAAAGGACAATAAATAAATAGAGAAAGCTGTTGCCCAGGAAGCAGATCCTTTGATGCATGTGTGTAGAAAAAAGAATTAGAGTTGAAGTTTTTTCTCTAATGACATTAGTATTTAAAACATTTTAGAAGAATTTTTATCCACACATTTATCCATTTTTTTTTATACAGCTTATTCCTTTTTTAGGGTTGAGAGAGCCTGGTGTCTATGCAAATCCAGATTTTGTTAAGTAACATAAGATATGCATTTAATTACCTTTCTAGACCGAAGATTTGCAAGATATCTCCATCAGCTGTTTTTCCACTCTGTATTTACCATTTTCTTGATGAAAAGGGGGCAACTGAAGTGCTGCTGCAATTTCAAACAGCTGAATGCATTTCAAGCTTTTCGCATCATTTAACACAGTTGTGCCTGAACTGCAATTTTGTTAAGTACCAGCAACATTGGCTTCACAAACACTCATCTTACACACACAAGATTAGCAGTTAATTTTGATGTTAGCCCTTCCAGATCACAGACTGGTGCTTTTTTACAGGAACAGGAACCATAACTTTATGTAACTTGTTTGAATGTTTCTATNTCTTTTTTACAGGAACCATTTGTAGCTTTATGTAACTTGTTTGAATGTTTCTATATTTGTATATGTGATACGTGTGCACAGCAACTTCTTTTCGAAAACTTTGTATGAAACGTTTTTTTGCATCCAAAAGAAAACATACATTTTTATTATTTATTATTTACTAGTTGTCTAATTATTTATTTATTTGTTTGTTTGTTAATTTGATGGGGACAAAGCACATTAATGAACAGTTTGTACATTTTCATGACATTGTAAATATACCAGATTTAGCTAGAAGCTACTTTCCATCCGTAGTCCTAAAACATTTAAAAACAACATGACAAACAATAACAATCAGCATTTACAATACATACACAATAATAGACTTACAATACATTAAACCTCACCTATGTTGACACATTTGGTTAGTTTTGAGCCATTTTTAGCTCTTTTCTAAAAGCAATAAAAGTGCAACACTCTCATAAAATTATTGACAGATTATTTCACTTCATGTAACCAAAATAACAACAACAGAAATAGTGCTTTGTCATGTTTTGTCCCAAGGTTACTATTATAAATTCCTCCAGGGGAGGAATCTATAAGAATAAGTCTTTAACTCTTTGGACAGCAGTTTGGATATTAATGATAATTCTAAACCAGGTTCCACCATTTGTTACACGACAATCACAGTTGCAAATAAAAGATTTGAATTTTCAGAAAATGTGATGCAATTTTTGCTCTACTTTCTTTGGTAGTTGTTGCCTGCTTAGTGTAAAACGCATTTATTCCTTTGTAGCTAATTTCTGTCTCTCTTTTATTATTATTAATATTATTTAAAAAAAATAAATAAATAATTATTTACATTACCTTGGGCAGTGTTTTATTGTCCTGAGAGCATTAAGTTCAATAATTATCTCAGAGACTGGAATAATTCTAGTTTGATCCCAGTCACCCTAAAACTAATAATGTAGAAACATTTAAATATGGGATTTGTAGTGATTATATCAGTAAAATGATAAAAATCACCATGATCTCCTTGAATTGCCTTTTGTCTTCAGTGTTTGACCGGTGAAACTAAGCATCTTTTAGAAAATCTTTATCAAAACAGTTTTCACTCTGATTATAATATACATACTTGATTTCACTGACTAGTCCTGATTTGCCACTGTAAAAGCATAACATTAAGACTATTCATGGTTGGACAATATTTTTGAAACTTATTATATTGTTTGCCTTAAAACATACCTAAAACACCTGAAAAGAAGATAAAAAAAAAAGATTTTTGGCAGCTGGTGCCCCTGTGACTGATTTGTTTTAGCTCTGTGACAAAAAAACATTTGTTAATATTTCATGTATTTGCGACCAGGATCATACCTCCAGTAATGCAACCTTGTTTCTTTACGGCTTCAGTTTTTTTTCAAACTGCCCTTTAACAAACTTTACTTTGCTTCATTTTGCCATAGATTTTTATTTTGTGTGTCTAGGAAATCGGTTTATTTTGCATTCTGTCTCTGACTGCAACACCTGCATCATGTTTGTCATTGACCTTCTCATTTACATTGTCCTGAATCTGTTTTATTTTGTCTAATGTTTCAGCAAAAAATGTCTAAAAACAATGAGAATCCATTGAAATGCATTTTAAATCAATGAAGCACAAAGTGAAGCAGTGATGGCATTCAACACTTTGCATGTGATTGGTCCCGTGACAATGGTGATGTACAAGCTCTGACACGTTGTTTTAAATGACTTTGCTTCAGGAAGTGTGATGGAAGCTCCAAGTCTCAGTATTATTTGCCCATCGATTAGAAATATTTACAACTTTAGTGAACAAGGACCCTGCTAACATGCACAAATGCATTCAGTCAGACAACCTGCAAGTTAATGGATAAAAACTTTATCAATCATTGTAGGTTGGCAGTTAGGCTCTGGTTACATCATCCCTTATGCATACTTTTTTTTTTTTTTTTTATATCAAATGAAATATTGAAATATTGAACAATATTTTCTCTTTTAACCAGAATCTACAGGTGGATGTTGGGGTGGTGGGAGGACTCAAAACCAAAGTGGACAATGTGCAGGGATCATGGCAGCAGTAACAGCAGCTGTAGCAGCAGCAGTGGTAGCGGCAGCAAGCGCGAACCAAACAGCAAGAAATGAAGTATGCGGCTTAAACAGACGCCCACGCTGGATGTGCATTTTTGATGTGTAGCATGAACGTCTGGGGCAGATCACATGGGATGCAACACAGCAGTTGGAATTGTCTCCCTGAAGTAGCAGGCGTTGCTTGTTAAATAAATAAATACGATAAAATAAAAAAAATACAATCTCTCATTGTCATTTCCTAAGCCCAGTGCTTAACTGGAAAATGTAATGAGAAGAAAACATCAGAGAAGTTCTGAGGCTCTTACTTATGCTTGATGTGTGAAAGATGTGTGAAACCACACCTCCAACGTTTCTGCTGCAGTTCTGCTAGGGTGCAGAAACTCCCTCTTAAACCCTTTTTATTTTAAACATAAATACAACAAACAAAATCATAGCCCAATTGCAACTTTATTATGACTGCTAATTAAATACTTGCTGGTCATTCCACCCAGAAAACTTCCTGCATATAGAACTACTTGACCAAATTATCTTTTTTTTGTGTACCATACTTGATAAGGATTTAAAAAAAAAAGTTTAGAGTACAACCTAAAGTTTTAAACCTGAGATTGGTAAAATGGTAAGCGAGTAAGGTTAATTTATGTTGCACCTTTCACAGAAACTCATCATACAGTGCTTTACAGGGCAGATAACTTCACAGTAACATAAAATACAAAAATAAATGTTAAAAAATAAATGGTAAAAAGCTGTCATAAAAGTCTGGTCTAGCTAAACACTTGTTGGAATAAACATATCTTCAGCTGCATTTTAAAAGCATCCAGAGTGTAAATCTCTCCAAAATAGGCGTAGGTCATTCCACAGTCTGGGAACTGTTGAAAGATTGGTCTCCTCAATCCCTCAAGCGAGTGCAAGACACCCTTAAAAGGTTCTCATTTGAAGACCTCCGACTGTGAGAGGACGTGTACGGCTGAAACAGGTCAGCAATGCAAAAAGGAGGCTTACCATGAAGAGCTCTGAATGTTAAGACCAAGAATTTAACATGAATTCTTGACAGGTAACCAATTAAATCCACTTGTATAGAGCTTCTGTGACAACTATATTTTAATTAAAATAGTAAAATAAAGAAAATAACAGTCCAGCATGAAGGTCATCTGAAATGTCACATGTGGAGCTTCATGGGTAATGACTGTCAGCAAATGATCAGCTCATAGATACTTATGTCCTTTAACTTTTTTAGCACATAATATTTTGAGTTGATGTCAATTAAGACATCACATTGGTCTTTGTAGATTAAATAATGTAGTTGTCATATTTTTTTATCTACATTATGTTAAAGGTTGTGCATTTTTTTAGTTTAGTATTTAAAGTAAGCTTTTCTTAAGCCATCTGAGTCCCTACCTAACATAAAACTGACCATAAACCTCCATTTTAATGCTTAATAACTTTTATGTACATTTTATTGAATCATAGTTAATAGTTTAGATTAAGTGGACACTTGAACCCTTAAATGAATTAGATTAAATGTCTGTCTTTTCATGGAAATATGTGCGTACATCTAATATATGTGAATGCTTATTGCAGCTGGGCATCTTGAGAAGGTTTAGAAATTATTTAAAATTAAATTTCCAAAAGTGTGCAAAAAGACTGGCTTCTGATTTTAGCTTTGAAACAGAAGCTGCCTGCTTTTACTTTGCTAAGTGTTTACTCAAGAGTAAACCTGTGAGCTGTTTCTACCATGTGAGAAATCCCTCCATTAGATGTACCTTGTAGCATGAAGGGATTGTGAAATTGACCGAAAAGCTTCATCCATTACCTTACTTTCACTCTGTTCAAAGACTTTGTTGATGTGGCCATCAAAAACAAACATTGAAATGAAATTTAAAGGTAGGAGAATTGTAAAATTAGTCTTTTATGTGATAGTTTGAGTATTTTGTTACAATAATTACTAGAAAAAACAGATATTTTTTCCTACACTTGCATCCCCAAAACAGACTTTAACCTTACTACTACTGATTTCAATAATAATTTGCCCTTTAGACAAGTTTCTAGAAACATTTTTTAGAGGTTTTGAACCATACTGACAGCATTTGTATGCAAAACCTTCACACAGTCGCTACTGATTAGTGAAGTACGGCTTTGATAATGGGTTCACTGTGATCACAAAGGAACAGACCAAAGCCCTCATTTATCAATCATAGAAACTGCCTAAATTCCATCGTACAAATGAAATTTACAATGTTCAAGTACAAAAAAAAACCAACCCTATTTCTCAAATGGACAATGACCAGTCGTCTGCATGTTAACCAGCTGTTGACAAATCCCACATTTTCTAAACCACCTGCTCATGCCCATTTCTGGACATTTAAATTCAGAAACGCCCTCACTCAGTCACATATGGTCACAACAAGCACCTATAGAGGTCAGTAGAAATTGCTTGTGTGTCTTCTTGCATGGAGTCTTTAGGAGGAAGAAAGAATTACTTTCTTCTGAGCGTGAAGCAAACTACACAGTTCTGTTTAAATCATTCATTTTGAAAAATATTTTTAAARTCCACTTTCAAARGTTTAAGTACAGGAGATAAATATTATTTAATAACCCTCTGGMACAAATCAYTTTTGATCARCTTCCACCTTTGGATGCTGTAATTTMATTCTGTGAAGCTCATTGGTAAAACTTGCTTGGTTSTAAATGTTCTGTAGAGACAAAKGTGATATGATTTGATGTAAATTACACATTATTAGAATCATTCCTGCATTCCTGTTTAATTTCAGTCTGATGTTGAATTGTTCAAAAAATAAATAAATAAATAAATAAAAAATGCAATTTTGTCCAGAAAAAAGGCCACATCCAGCAGTAAGGTGTGATGCAGCTTAGTGATTGTTAGGAAACGTCCAACATGTCTCTTCATCTCATTAACCATAATCCACTTATTAACCGGGACAGTTAATATGACTTTTCAACGCAGGTACCCAAATCACAACAGAAATCCAACAGGATCTCATTCAGGAGGTTACTTTGCGATCTGGGTCCGCTGTCTAATGACATGAGCGCAGATTGCGGAATACCTATTGATAAAGTCAGATCTACTATAATAAGATCTGTCACAGGTTTCTTTTGTAAGTTTTAAAACTGCACAGTGGTGGGAGGGTCAGCACCGCAGCCTCAAAGCAAGAAGGTCCTTGGTTCGAGACTCACCTGGGGAGGGGTTTGAACAGTGGCCTTTCTGTGTCTGGTTTGCAAGTTCTCCCCATGTATGAGTGGCTTCTCTCCAGGTACTCCGGTCTCCTCCAAAGACATGCATGTTAAGTTACATAAACAAGTCTCTCTTGTAAATGAGACTGTGGGTCTCATTGGGACTACCTATAAACATAGAAGTTAATATACCACTGAAACTAAATGGGTTTTTTTTTCTGATTACCCGAAACAAAGAAGGCACAAGGAGGCTGATATTGCTGTGATACCTGCAAAAAAATAAATCAGTTTCCCTGTTCTGTCACTAGATTCTGTGTATAGGCATGGGCAGAGCTGTTCTTTTATTATAGAGCTATACTTATTCTTATATTTAAGAACATTTCTAAATATAAGTGCATTATTATAAATTCCACACATGAAAATGTCTTGCAGAAAATACACTCAAATCTGTGTGTAGGAAAGGTTGATAAATAAGGTTCCTGAGATTGAAAAAAAAAAAAATTTAAGGTTAATTTTTCTTAAGTTATTTGCATTTCTCTTCATGTTTACAGGGACAAAAATGTGGACAAAACAGGTGAATAGAAATTTCCTTTTAAATATATTCCCTCTTTATATTTAATATTATAAAGTGGGAATTTCAAAAGACCATAATGGCGCAAGGCACCCATGTATTTGACTTAGTACTGTAGGTGGTTGCTAGGTTGCGTTATAAAGGTATTTATGGGCATCAGATTTTGACCAGGAAGGTAAATGCAAGGCATTAAAATGCACAAATCTGGCTGCACAGATTTCAACTGTATATTTTGAGCTTCAGTATTTTGTAAGAATTAATAAATTGTTTCTGCATATGCAATGTTCAAACAAAAAAAAATCTACAGCCTTGGTTGCTAGGTTGTTGCTAAGGTGTCCATTGGCAAGGCAAGACAAGTTTATTTGTATAGCACATTTCATGTACAAGACAGTTCAAAGTGCTTTACATAAAACAGTAAAAGCATTACAGCAGGGTGGAAGAAGAAATAACAAGTGCATTACAAACAAACTTTAAAAGAAATAAAAGGACTTAGATAAAAACAGAAAACAAGCTAAAATAAAATAGATAAAATGCTAAAAATAAAGTCCCAGTGTGAGAGATTAACAGTTGTTTTGATGATAGGCAGCAAATAGAAACATTTTTAACTCTAATTTAAAATTGAGTTTCAGACCTGCAGTTTTCTGTGTTTGTTCCACATGTGAGGAGCATAAAAGCTGAACGCTGATCTTCAATATGTTCTTTAAGTGATAAAAGGCTGACTTCATAACTGTGGTAATATAACTGCTAAAAGTCAGGTCTGAGTCCATGACATCTTCCAGATCTCTGGCTTGGTTGTGAGTTTTGAACTTAACTGTTTGAAGCWGAGTAGGCTACTGACTTTTGAATTTTCTTCCTTGGCTCCAAAAACAATTATATCAGTTTTGTCTTTAACTGAAGGAAGTACTGGCATAATCTTTAATTTGATCGATGCTGTTGATCAGAGTTTTAATCAGACTATAGTCTCCTGCTGAGATGACTATGTAGAGTTGTGTGTCAACTGTGGTAACATATTGTGTTGTTCCTTTCATAATTTGAGTGAGTGGCAGCATGTAGATGTTCAACAGCATTGGCCCCAGGACGGGGCCATGGGGAACTCCACAGGTTATTTTGGTTTGCTCAAATTTACACAAAGTAGTCACTGTCTTTTAAATATGACTCAAACCAATTAACTGCAGTGCCAGAAAGTCCTACCCAGTTTTTCAGGCAGTCTAGTAAGATGTTATGGTCAACCGTGTCAAATGCAGCACTGAGACCTAGTAGTGGGTGAATTTTTGATAATAATGTTTGGAGTAAAGAACAATAATTTAGCAGAAGAGGCACTACTCACAGGTCATGCAATTTGATAATCTAACCAGGATTCAGTGACCAGGACTCGGGCATAAGACAGACTCTATTTTATCACAACTGATTTAATGCTTTCTATGTTATCTGTTTTTTTTTTTGTGTGTGTGTTTTTATTTTGTTTTTCCTATTTTATTCAAAAACAAATATTACTAGAAAGTGCTAGCTGTCTTTGTAATTTGTTTGAGAACAGTTACAGGTACTCTTAACTTCGTATTTGTTGCACCTTTTGAGGCAATCACTGTAATCAAACGATTCCTGTAACTGTCAATGAGATTTCTGCTTCTCTCAGCAGGTATTTTGGCCCACTCCTCATAAGCAAACTGCTCCAGTTGTCTCAGGTTTGAAGGGAGCCTTTTCCAGACAACATGTTTCAGCTCCTTCCAAAGATGCTCAATAGGACTCATAGACTCAAAGAATAGTCTAATGTTTACCTCTTAGCCATTCTTGGGTGTTTTTAGC
>CM047991.1:23870094-23881438 GCA_026261665.1 Melanotaenia duboulayi | reverse complement strand
ACTGAATATTATGTGCAGCTGTAATCAGGGGAACATCAAGTTGCTTGGAGATGGTCTTATAGCCTTTACCTTTAACGTGCTTGTCTATAATTTTCTCTCTAATCTACTGAGACAACTCTTTCCTTTGCTTCCTCTGGTCCATGTTGAGTGTGGTACACACCATGTCACCAAACAGCACAGTCACTACCTGTAGCCCTAATTACAGGCTCACTGACTGATTACAAGATTGTAGACACCTGTGATGCTACTTAATGGACACACCTTGGATGAACATGTCCTTTTATTTTTACTTTTGTCCGATTCAAGTTATTTCTCTGGCCTTTGTGAGTTTTTCTTTCATTAACCGAAGAGTACCAACAATTTTGTCCATGTGTGTATTTATTAGATGCACATTTCAAACATCATACTACGTGTCAGCTTCATTAATTTACATCACACCCTGTCTGATTGCACAATGTTGTAAAAGTTTATGAAAGGAAACACTGCAGCTATACAAAGAAAGCTTGTTTAGTTAATTTGTGAATGTAAAAACGTAGTTTACAGAGGGGCTTATCATTGTTCAAATATAATGGAACTGATGCATGAAAGGGGTTTAAGATTCAGAATTAGATTGAAATAGAGAGGCAGAAATTTCATTAAGTCTATGAATGTTAAGTTGGATCATTGAGAAAGAAACTGTTAAACTGAGGTCCTTATTTTTTATATATGGAAGCATTATCCATTCATTTTTAGTGCATTGCATTGTGGGAGAAGAGTTAAAGGACAACACCACACTGAATAAAGTGACTGTGCTTTGACTGAAATAACACAAGCTGCTAGCAATTGGCCTGTGTCTACAAAAGTGGAAACTATACCTCACATACTTTGTTTTTTCACATCATTACTTCCTTAAGATTAGTAGCAACCATTAACGGTCAATAATATGAACAATTAAAAAAGAACAATTTTAGCTATTTTTAATGTAATCAAGCCAGTCATTTAATCATACCTACTTTTGATGAGTAAACTGCAAATATGTAGTCTTTTTTACATATTATGTTATTGGCCTCTGTTTGGACACTTTAAATGTTTATTCATTTATTTTGTTATTTATTTTATGCTAGGTCAATAACCAACCAATAGTATATGTTTTTACATTATTTGCAAACTACCACATTATTGGCTCAAACATTTGATTGCATAAGATATGTTCTTGGCTTTATTACATTTAAAATGGCTAAAGTTATGATTTATTGACTTTTATGTCATTATTTACCATTTACCAAAACAGAATGTGTAACAAAAACACACATTTAACATAGTAACTTAGAGTTACTTTTTTTTTCTTCTCATTGCAGATGTCATTGAATGCTCCTCAGCGTGTTATCGGCATACATCATTAGCTGGAATGTCACGGTCCTGAGCCTTTGGGGTTGACAACACTGATGAGACAGCCAGCCACCAGTGCCCATCAGACACCTGCTGATCTTCAGCCTATCAACACATCTTCTTCAGCAGCGTCATGTCAGCCACATTTGTTCAAAGGCTCAGCAGTCTCCAGCTGCTGAACTGAGGATACCAAAGAAAGAAAAGGGGGAAAAAAATAAGGAAGATTCTTGGTGATTTAATGAACTTGGTCTCTGGTGGATTCTCTTATTCCCGGATCCTCTTGGAATGCTGTGATGCAAAAGCTTGAGGCTTGACACAGTGGATGTAATGTAATTTATATAAAAAGAAAGAACGGCAAAGAAAATTAGACACTTTTTTTGTCTCCTCTGTACAATGTCAACTCATAGAAGTTGACATGTGGCTGATCCTACCATGTAGCTACAACGACCTGAGGAAACCTCCCAGAAACTTTTCAACCGAACACTCTGCCATTTTTAACAAGCTGAGAACAGCTGGGTGAACAAACACCCACTGAAACACAACACACACTCGATAAGCTGAGTGAGGACTTACAAAGTGCCACCAGGTTATTATCGGCCTCTGTGCTTCCTATTTTCCTCTTTAATCTTTGTATTCTGAGTAATCATCTTTTTAATTAATGGCGACGGCAGCGTGAAATCTTCCCTGCCACCCACTTCCCTGCTCTCCCTTTCCGCTGCTGCCAGAGACACCTGAAACCAATTAGCAACAGCAGATCTAGATGGGGATTAGACACGGGAAGAGAAGGAGTGATTAGACGCTAACATAAAGGGAGAAAAAGGACACTGAGAACAAAACGAGAGCGAGACGAAGGAGGGGTTGAAGCAGCCTGTCGGTCATTCTTGGTAATCGATAGGTGGGAGGAGCAGAGGGGCGGGACGGTGACGGAGGATATGGCCAGATCAGGGTGGCAACATACTAAGATAATAACCCGCTTTGAGTCAGCAAGTAGAATTGACTGTAGGAGCCCAAAGTCTTGACTGACGGCTGCTCCAGCTACCCAGGACTCATTGCTATTCCTCGTGCAGTGCAAGGCAAGGAAGCACAGAGATAGCTAGAGAAGAAACTCCTGGACGGTTGCCACAATCACCACCAATTAAAACATTTTGATAATATGCCTTAATCTTGGTAGTCAAGTGGAAAAGCAGACAGACAGAGAAAGAGGAGACCTGAGCAGGTGCCACTGATACACACCATTATCTCCGTCCATCTCTAATTGAGTTTGTTTCTGCCCCCGTAGTGTGTTCGCTTCTTCTCATCTGCAAACAAAATCAGTCTTTTTCAAGAGCTTGAAGTGGTGGAAGTTCCTCAAGAGACAACTGGGGAAACAGAACAAAGACGGGGAGGGAAACAACAGAAAACATTCATTGGTGTTTCTTTTGGAGCTTGATTCAGACTTTTTTCCCCCTCCCTATCGTTTTAAACTCCTTTTTTCATTCCTCTCTTAAGGTTCTTTGTCTCAGTATGGACTTATAGAAGTCTGCCTGCAGCCTTTACAATCTCCATATCAAACCTGAGATAAAAGCAAAAACGGAAGTGATAGACTGGGGGGAAACAATCAGCGAGGTATTGAATCGGTGGAGGACTGAGCAGAGACTTTATTTCCTTCCTCAGTATCAGACACCCAAAGGCTTCTGCCATCTGTCCCCAAAGCTTCACTTCCTCTGTTAAAATTTTCTCCTCTCCGCGGGAGCTTATTTGCAGCTCTCCTTCTTGTGGATCATACACTCCATCCTGGACCTCTCCAAGATTAAAGTGGCATCCGTTATCTGAGAAAATCCTTTGATATCAGCTCCTGGTGTCGTCATCCTAATTCTGTGAGTAATCCAGACTCATACTTCTGTTTTTGCTTTCTTTTCTCTCTCTCTCTGCAACCTCCTTCTTCTTAATCAGTTTCTGTTTTTCTCCAGCAGATTCTGTTGAAGTTTGACATTGCAATACAGGATAACTAGGTTTTATTGAGATAAGTGATGTCTGAGGTCTTACGTTGTGCTTTTCTTTGACTCAGTATTCCATCAGTCTATTTCTTTTCCCCTTCCAGTTTTAGGATTTTTGGAACCAATATTGTCTAATTTTGCATAGTGAAACTATATTGAATGCTTAATTACTCCTCATGCCTGCATTACAAGCAGAACTGAATAAGACAGTGGCAATATTTTGTAATAAACATGGGTGCATAGTGAACATTTTGCATCCATTTTGGGTTGGTGAGCAGCACATTTTACATGTGGACAAATTGTCAGANTGTCCACATTTTACATGTGGACAAATTGTCAGAGCAGAATAATACACTGCACAAAAAGCTTGAATAAGTTGCTAGTTTGCTATTCCTCTAATGAACAGTAACTCTCAGGTTGCTTTGCATGCATTTAACATTTCTTCACTACAAGGTTCATGTTTTAGCCTAAACGCTTGCATGTTGGGTAAAAAAAGAAAAAAGAAAAAGAAAGAAATTGTAATATATTTCTTTTCTTCCATTGTTTCCCATAACAGAGATAGATTTTGATATTTTGAAGCCTTTTTTTTTTCAAAAAGTGCATACGGATTTTCTTTATAAACATTTCCGTTTTTATGCTTTAGATCTTTTTGTCCATGCAAACATGCATTTAAGGTAACTAATAATTTTACCCTTACTGGTGAAAGGCAGCATAATGCTGTAGCCAAAGGGGCATGACATATAACAAAACAACATTAGTGATTAGTGTGACTCGGTCTTGATTTTGTCTAATTTTCCACAAAAGAGTAAGGTAAGAGTCCTAACTTAAACTGTGTGAATGTGACTCAGGATTATGTGTCCTCCTAATTGTCATGACTCATTGCTGAATATCCACGTCTTATTAAAAATATAGCTACTGCATGCAAAGTCATGTCACTCAGAATTACATGTGCTTTTGCAGTTTTACACATTTTTTTTGTATACCATGCAGGGACAAAACCCTGCCCTGTAGTTTTGTTCTAATAACTTATAATATTATTTTATTATGCAAAAAACCTTAAAATGTTTTAGAAAGTGAGACATAAAAGGTGCCTGAAGGAACATGTAATTTACATGCATTGCCGTTGGATCATGGTTGAATATCTGTGACAGGAATTAACAAACCCTTTGATTTATATTCACACTGGTACACACATGCAAAAAAATATCATGCGATATGTGCATACAGATATCTCTGAGTAAATATTAATAAATGTTAGGACAGGGCTTTAGTTCTTCAAGCTAATACCGCCAAAATCATTGGGGGACCCAGTGGATCTGTTTTTATAGAAATTATTTCAGCCCTGGTTACTTGATTGGCCTTGATCATAAATGTTTCTGCTTAATGTTTCACACATTACCAACAGATGAGTGGATGTCCTCACCAACTCCTGACCCATTTATGAATTGGCTTCAACTGCAGCCTAATCAAAAGTAATTCCCTGACACATATGTTGCATGTAATAAGATAAAGCTAACACCGTGGCACATGATTAGAGCCTTAAAAAACTGATTTGCTGACATTTTAATTCACACGACACAAACAGAACTGTCTCATCAGCCTGTCTCAGTGCATTCAGTTTACCCACTAAGCTTGTTTTTTTTTACTCCACATAAAGCTCAAAATCGTTAACTCACTTGAAGCCATGCTCATTTGGAGCTGCTTCATCTGTAGGACTCAGTCTGTCCTTTCTCCTTTGTGGTGAGAGGCTTGTGGGAGTGAAAATAATACGGCCCCAGCAGCAGTGTTAACCCTTATCATTGCCCTGCACACATCAAAGCCGGGAAGTGTTTCTCTCTCGAATGACACGTCAATCCCACGGTGTCCCTCACGCTGTCATCCTGCTGGAAAGTTTTCTCTTCAACATGAACGGGGAGCGACTGAAGTCCCAAAAAGGACACTGTTGTGAATAATTTTCATATCAGCTCTGATTCATTTTCATCTTCCCAGTCGGCACCTGGTTTAAATGCATTTTTATAAAAATCAAACTGCAGACTGATAACTCATCTTGGTGATTACTTTTGTATAGATTTTGGATAACAGAGTCCTCAAGCAGTGCTCCAAACTGCAGTCATCTACAATGCAGAGAGTTTATTTTCACAACTCTAGTTGCTGTTTTGCAAAATTGTTCACTTTGTTTAAACATATTTCTTTCCCTTCAAATGAGTTTACCGTTTCACTTTTATTGATGCAGGTGTGGAAGATACATTGAGCTTGGTGTTGTTTGCTGCTGGTGTGCAGCTCACTGTTGCATGAAGCTACTTTGTTGAAACAGAGCAGTTTACAATAAAAGCCTGTAGAGGTTTTGTTTGCAGGTGTGTGCTGGTTTTGTTTTCTGAAAAATTTAACTTCTCAATGTTGCACACACCACCATTATTTCAGTAATGGGTTTTCAAGGGAACACGGCAGATATATTTGGCTCTCTTTGTTGAAGTTGGTGTTGTGTTATTTTACTTCCTGAACGCACTGGAAGATGTCTGATAAATAAAACAACAAAGTCAGACTCACACTGCTTTAAATGATGGGGAACAATAGCAGGAATATTTCACAAATATTATGTCTGTCAAGGTTTGAATGATTAAAAATATATTATTTTGTTCAGTCAAGAATGTTCAACTAATGATTCTTTGAGTCTGATAAATGTTATGCAAAGCAATATTATCAGATATTTAGTTTTTGTTTTCATTTGTTCTTCTTAAATCTATTTTACATGGAGAAACTCTTTGCACTTCTTAAGTTTTTTATGGGTAAAACTCTGAGGCATAATCTTCCTCCTTGAATCTTACATTTAGCTGAGAGTTTGATAGGAGGCCAACCCGATCATTAAGGTGAATTTGCATCAAATCCACACATATAGACATGAAACACATGTGTCATGCAGTGTGAAAGGCACTTCCCGAAGGTCTAATCATCTCTGAGTCTCACCCCTGGAAACCCACTTAAAAGTTTTTCGGGTTTGTAACGACAGAACTTGTTTGCAGAAACTGAAATTCTGGACAATTTTGATGCAACATCTAACAAATCTTCCTTAGGCCATTTTGGTGTGCACATATACCCTTCCCATTTCTACATGCATATAGGATTATCTAGAATGTGTTCCTTATTTTACAAGCAGTACAATGAAAAATGGGTTTTAATTATAAGTTAGGAGGGGTGGAATGTGCAGGCACATATTTCACATCCCTTCCCCATGATAAATAGACTCACTTCTGGGAGTAAGGTGTTTCATCCAGTTTGTCCTCCCTCTATACTTTATTTGATGTCCCTTCTCTGTTTGTTTATCCTCCTCTCATAGCTTTACTCCTCCCTTATCATTTTTTCATCCACCTTTCTTTCCCTCCTGCTTCTGTTGCTCTTCCTCACCCCTGTTCTTGTCCTTTTCGTAATCTCTCTGCTGAATCCTATGCATCCTAAATCTGCCTTCTTTCTCCTGCTCTGCCTCCCCTCGGCGTGTGTCTGAGTGCGTCATTGTGGGTGTTTGGTCAGGCAACCGCACTCCCTGCATTCAATCGCTCATTTCTTTATGTGTGATAATAGTACAAGCCTTGGAAGTAATGTCCCTGCGTGGGAAGATAAAATCAATAAGGCTTTATTCAGCTTGTGGATCCTGTGAATGTGTGTGATTGTGTCTGCATATGAGCAAATATGCCTGTGTGTTTGAGCTGCAGTGATGGATTTAAAATGCGTGTGCCTGTGATGTGAATTTTGATTTGAAATAATCGGCGAGACCTGGGTGTTGAGATGAGCTCCTGCAGGAACTGATTAGTTGATTACTGAGGAGTCTGGTTTTCATATGCAGCTTGTTAATAAAACTCCAAAGCCTCATCGGGAGCTGACTTAGCTACATAAGTTTTGCAGGGTGGTTGTGAAAAAGTAGCTCTTTATTGTTTTGGTCAGAAGGAATGATATTTCATATTTTCAAGATTTCATGTCTTTGCTTTGATTTATGGCGGTGAAATTGAGTTGAAAAGAAAACACTAAAAGGAATTTAAATTACAAAAAAGCCAAATTACTCATGGATAAGTGATACTTCCTGAGAAAGGGAGCTGTTTTTTGCTTTCTCAGTACTTAAACTGTGCAGGTTTAGGCAGAAAATAGCTTTTGGATTCACATGAGCATAACATGTGACTTTGATTAAAATCATTTCATCTTTATAGTTATGTCTGTTTTGACATAGACCTTATAAAAATGCATCATCTGGATTTAAATTTATTCGATTCTGTTTAAAGTTTGAGGAAATTTGAGTTCAAAAGACACCCTCAGCCGAAAAGGATGCATTCATTGTCAGTTGTAGAGAGCAGAAAACAGTGGAAGCACACACAAAACACTTTTTTACTGTTCAGCGATTTGCTGACTCTCTTCAAACATGCAAAAGACACAAGTAAATTTATGCCCATCAGAGGTTCATATTTAACATTTTTTATAATGTACTGCACACCTTCATCTCTAATCACAAAGTTAGAGACTTTAAAGGCAAGACACGTAGATAATGTACCATTAATAGTGCATGGATAGCAGTTATTTTGCAAAGAATTATTTCACAATGTGATAATTGTGATGGTTGTTTTCATGTTGTTTTTTTTTTTTTTTTTTTTTTTTTTTTTTTTTTTCTTTTTTTTTTTTTTTTTTTTTTTTTTTTTTTTTTTCTTTTTTTTTTTTTTTTTCTTTTTTTTTTTTTTTTTCTTTTTTTTGTTTTTTAATTCTAAGACTTGTGGATCAATATTCTCTAATATTCAGCTTTAAGCAGTTCATCTCAACTCCCCTGCCCCCGATGACTCATCCACATCCCCCATAAACAGCTAAAACTCTGCCAGAAAATATTTACTGGTTAAAATGGGGACATTCCCATTCCCGAAGTTATTAAACACATTTTCTCATGGAAACTTTCACTTGGAATGTCTCCACCTTCAAACTTAGCCACATCCATCTTGACTCTGTTAGACGCCGCAATCAGTTGCAGCTTCTAAAGAGCCTCTGTCTGGGGATGCTATTACCTGCAGTAAGGGATGGTGGAGGAAGATAACGATTACAGGGCCTCCATCATTTTTCCTCCTATCCCTGCACATCCAACAAATGGAGCGAATTCAGTGGACTCAGACCTCCTCCACCACTGTTCAGGCTGCACGCTGCCCTGCGTTGATAATTGACAGAGCTGTATTGACATCCTGTTTTTAGCCACAGTAAAAGAAATCACCCCTGTTTATGGCTGAGATTGGAGACGGACACCTTTGACACTGCACAAACAGTAGAAAAGCTGCAGCAGGAGTCCAAAAATATAGACTACAAAAGAAATGAATGATATTCATCAAACAACACAAAAAGGGTTATTGCTGCAGTTCAAGCTTGTGTTGGATTAAATGCTGGGTAAGAGTCAGACATTAAAGGCTCTTGTTACTGAACTGCCCTCATTTTTATTCCCTCATCATTTTGAGCGTAAAGGCTGAGCTGCTGCAACAACAACCAAGATAAACAAGACAAGGCGAATCAAAGTGCTACTTAGAGGCTCTTGTGCAGCAGAAAGCTCTCATTACATCAGAGCTCCTGTCAGTTTTTCTATGTTACTTTTAGAGAAAAGCAGACCTGCACTGTGATGATTAATGCAACTGAAATAGCAAAGTTGGCACTGAAATTCTACTAAGAAACTCCTCAAATTTATTTTGGTGAAGTTCTTTATTTAACCCCTCGTACTGGCAATTTACCAGAGTTTAAACACACAAGCTCTCTTTATAGAGCTTTTTCTTCATTGCATGGTTTTTCCTCTCAAACTTGCCCCAGATTCTGTTTTCTCAGACTGTGATGGACAGTAATTCTCACACCTAATAGTCCCCTAAACTTGGTACAAACGGAACCTTTAGGATAATGTATCCCCCTCCTCGCCTGAGGCCATGCTGCATCAAGAATTACTGAAGGGGGACACAGACAAACAGAAGAGAAAACTATTGGTCAACGCAAGGCAATTTCTGCTTCTGCCACCCGTGTTGGTGTCCTCCAACTGCAAGTGTTTAGCGACAATAAATGTGACAAACTGGTTCAACTAGAAAGAGTTTGAGTGAATTCACTCTTAAGATTTTAACTGTTTGTTTTGTTGAACGTATTTAACAAAGACCTTATTGTTATTTTATTTTATTTTATAGCTCTCAAAATAGAGACATTTGAGTTAGTCCTTATGTGTTTAATGTTTCTTGTTAATCTTTTATTTATTTTTTTCTTTCAAAATAATTATAAAATCATAACGTATGTCAGTTGGAAAACTGCATTTTAAAATATTCTTAGTAAAATTAACATAATTACAAAAAATATTATTTATTGTATCCCAAATGTCAGAGGAAAACGTAAATGATATGAACTTATATTTATGTGCTGAACCATCTTTTTAAAACGTGAGTGTGTCCTGAAACAGGTTGCTCCTGAAAGTGATGAGGTTAAAATGACATTTCATTTCATGCTGCTGGGAAGATGTTTTAAAAGGTCAGCTTCAGAGCCGAGACACCGGAATAAAAGGGATAAAATTCAACGTGCATATTGATTTATCTTTCACCATAAAAAGTCATTTTTCACTTATGGGCAGAAACTGGGTTGTAGTTAGAAATTATAAATCTGGATGGGTAGTAATGTTTGTTGACTGGCCGGTTGTGTTGAGCTGAAGTGGTGAAACTGCAGGAGGGTGCAGTGAATCCATGTGTACTTGGTGATAAATGAATTTTACAAGCTTGGTGTTTGCATAAAGATTTTCTGCTTGGAATTTAGTATTTTGCTCTTAAAATGAAAACTTGCTGTGTGGTATATTTTTGGTTCCTTTTTATTTTAAGGAGACACCCTTTTATAGAGTTTTTAGACTTTTGTGACATGATATTGTTTTTCTTTCCAACATATTTAATTTTTACTCATGTATTCTTCACAATCTATACTCAGTAATTTGTTTGTGTCCTTTAGACCAACTTAAAGTTTACTCATTAGAAACGTTTACTTTTTTTAATTTTTTTTTATGGTGAAATATGTAACATACCAATATTTTAAGTTCGTCTGCGTCTTCTCCAGTTCAGTAAAAGCAATTTCAGGTGATTACCAATATTTTTATAATGGCTACCCACAAGTAGTCCTTCCCAGCAGTAGCCAGAATTCATCAGTACCTGTTGATGGCCAAAACCAGAACTTTCATCATTGGTCCTACAGCCTCCAACAGAAACACGTAGTAAGCAGGCCCGACTAGGTAAAAAGCATTAGTAAGTTTCAATTGCTCTTATTAACTAGTAATTTGACCGTAGATGGATTTGTGTTGCTCAGTATTCCCCCGTGGTCGTTTTCAGTGGCAGGTTTAAAGATTCAGCGTGTAACGAAATGAATGGTCAGTGGCAGAAAATCCCATGTGCATCATTAAAAATTGTCTTTTTTTTAATCAAATGACATTACTAAAATAAGCAATGTTTTAATTTCCTAGAATGAGCCATTTATATGTGCTTCCCATGGGTCCACACTCAGAACATGGATGTAATTGTCAAATCGTGGTAAACTTCTAACTTAAATAAAACACATGAAAATGACCTGAAAGCAAATAATCATGAAAGTGATCATCAAATCGTATGGGGGAATTATTTTACAAGAACTATTTTTCAATTTTCTTTTAATTGTCTCTAGACAACAAATGAATTTTCTTGTTATTTAGACAAGGACAATTTTCTTGTTATAACGGGATAATTTATCTCAAGAAAACAAAGTTTGTTTCCTCAATCTGATCAACCTTATGTCCATTGCTGGCTTGACTGTACTGAGGCATCTGAGTACTGGGACGCCCAATGGACCCCCCAGTTGAGGTTTTGGGAGAGAAGAAGATAACGTCTAATATTCTCATCCAAAATGAAGGACAATCCCCCTCCCTACTGCCCCACATCCCTCTTAGACACTGACAACCCTATACGCTTGTTGAATGTTATCATTTACGTCCGGTAATCCCGCGCATGCAC
>CM047991.1:23834298-23845103 GCA_026261665.1 Melanotaenia duboulayi | reverse complement strand
ACACTCAATGGGCATGCGCTGTGATGCGCTGGATTGATCTTCTTGAGTGATCTCAGGAAGTGCAGTTGCTTCTGTGTTCTAATTTAAATGGTCTAACATTTAATGGGTCCACACAAAGACATAAGTATGTGCAGCAACCTCCAATAAATAAAAAGCTCTTCAATCTCAAACTCATTTTCTAGCAAGCAAGTATTCTTTGTAAGTCTGGTTGTCACAACAACAAGCCTGAGCCTCCTGCAGCCAATGGGTCACCAGCCAATCACAGAGCATTGATTATCTGCCAACATCTTGCCTCTCATAGCCCCACACTCACAGATCAGATTAGGACACACAACTAATGAATAAGAGTGAAGATTCAGTCACTTCAGCTGG
The DNA here is from genome assembly GCA_026261665.1 of Melanotaenia duboulayi. Classification (NCBI taxonomy): domain Eukaryota; kingdom Metazoa; phylum Chordata; class Actinopteri; order Atheriniformes; family Melanotaeniidae; genus Melanotaenia; species Melanotaenia duboulayi. Next base: position 23,844,731 of record CM047991.1, on the reverse strand, counting down.
TGTGTGTGTGTGTGTGTTCATGTATATATATATATCTGCATGCGTCATGCCACAAAGTTTGCAGTCATTGACTGAAATCAAATGAAAATTTAGTAATACATTTGTTTGTATTTTCAACATGCATTAAGCAAAAAAAAGTCACTCTTATGATTAAAAATTTGTTTTCTTACACTGTCCTGGTCTAATATGACTGCAGCTCAGGTTAGCAAAAATAACATCACACACATTCATTAAAACCAGAGCCCAGTGGACATAAACCAAACTCTGACTCTGGGATAGACTTGATGACAGCCACACAGTTTTCATCACAGACCTCGAAGGGGAATAACATTATGGATCTATTTTTTGACTTTATTAACTGATCACATAACCAATCTCAAAACATAATTTACAGGATTTTTTATTTTTTCCAAGTTGTCCTTTGGGGTTGGTAAAACTTACAAGGGATACATAATTGTTTTTTTTTAGAAAATTATAACTTAGACAAAATAGGTTAATTTTCTTATTCTCAGAAATCTCTTAAAATAGCAAATAACGTAAGACTTGCAAGCATGCAAATGTAGATGTGACAGATTTTTAGTGAAGTCCAGTCATCATATCAATTTTAACTAAGATGTGATTTGACTTGCACACTCTTTTACTGTGGTAACACCCAGAATTGAATCTGGCAGCATGTCACGTCTTGTTGATGACACAGTATGCTACATAGATACTTAAACTGAAGTTAAGACATCTTTTGAGACTGCAGATTGAATTACCAGATATCCTTATGCCATTGGTTTGGATTCAAAACCCGAGCTTATTTTCACAAGTTTCCCTTGAGGGGGGCATGGTGCTAATGGCAGCCTGTTTCTGAGGCCACAATGCATATGCAGTCAGCTGCCAGGTGAAGCATCTGGTATTGTTTATTTAGAAAAACAGCCAACCCTCCCCTGCACAGTCATAGAGCAGTAGAATAGATAATTAAACAAACAGTGTCAGTTTGTTGTTTGCAGCAGAAACTGCTCTCTGGGTTTTTTAGCAGCTGTGTTGTGGATGTGTTGTGATCATGTGGGATGTGTAGACGCTGAAATCGAGCTAATGTGGCTTCTGGATTCCCATCAGGTGGCTCGAGTTATAAATGTCTTTGCTGTCAGCTGTTCTGGGTGAGAGCCCCCGGCAAACGACACAGAGCTGCTGATGCTCCTGCACCCTGTTGATCTGTGCAACAGACTCTGATGCTGATGGAAATATATTAGTTCCATTTTTGGATAATTTCTTGTTGCTTCTCTCAGGAAGGTTAGGTGAAGCAGTTTTACTGGTGATTCAGGTCACATGTCTCATGTAGACATTTTTAAATCCAGGTTAAAAACATTTCTTTTCTCATGCCCCTATGCATGAATTCTGCATGGTAACTTTTTAACTTATCTTGATGCCTTTTAGTATTTAAGTTCATATTATGTTTATTGTACCAGCAGAAATAGGAACTAAATAGAAAAAAAATATTATTCATATGCTGTTTTTGTTCATGTCTTCTAAATCATAAATGTGAATCAAAGAGAACACAATTATTGTCATTGTCAAATATTATATTAGGTTATACATATATGTTATTAAACAAACCTACCAGTGATGACAACAATATTTTTTGCTAATCACTCAAAATCATTTCCTGTCTTTGTGGGACAATCAAATGTTGTGCAAATTATTATCAATGAAGAGAATTACAGCTCAAGTTCTACTTTAACATAGAAGTCTTTCTTTGATACTACCTTAACAACTCTCTCATCCATTCAATTTTTAAATCAATGGGTAGTTTCTATCTGCATGTCATTTGAGGATCCCAGAATCGCCCCCTAAAATTGCACTGCCACCCACCCTCATCTTCCTTTTAAGCATGCTCCACAGGCTCTCAATTTCTCAGAGGGGTTTTTCTCTGTTAACCCCCCCCCAGTCTCAGCCCCCTAGTAGCTGAAGATTCAGGGGTATTTTTTACAGGATGAAGCATGAAAATGATTTTGGGATGCATGGTTCTTCCTTTTATGTCACGGCAGGAAATGGACATTAAGAAACTGCAAATATTTCCCAGAGGTTATTCTAACAGCCACAGTCCTAAAGGGCTCTAGCATCTCTTTTCCCCCACATTTCAGCTCATAACATCGCTCCACCACCACCTTGCTGATTTTATAGCATTGGTGGGGCGTGGTGGCCATTAGTCAACTATCTAGAAAAGAGACTTAATATGGGAACTGACTTGCTTAATAATGTGGATGTGGTTTCCATTTAAATAAGCCCACTTGGGAAAATAACTATTAAACCTGTCCTCGTTAACAGTGATCTAAACAGACAGGAGAAACAATGCACGCAAAATAATAATAATTTATAAAAAAAAAGAAAAAAAAATTCAAATGTTCAATTAAATAAAAATCCTACATGCAATAATCATTTGTGAACAGTGTGTAGCCATTTAGGTCAAGGTTTACCCAGAAAAGCTCAGATAAGACAACAGGTTTGAAGAATTTTATAAAAACCTTTCAATGTCTTGCAACATTTTTTTGTAAAAATCTTCTTGATACTCTCAATTAACTGACTTAACATATTTCTAAAAAAAAAGTGTCAATTTAACACTATTGTCTTCTTTTCGTGGGCGAATGTTATGCTGGAATTAAGTCAGCAACATCATTTCTGTTTCAGTCTTGTAATTTTGGGAATTTCTGCCAAAACATGTTTCTGTGTACGATTCTTTTCTTTCTTTAAAGTGAGTGTTTGTTCATTTTCTTACCCTCTAGGTGTATTCTGTATCAAAGCTCCAGACACAGCTGTCATCACAGTTGCATCATGACCTGCATTAGCAACGAAAAGATCGGCATTTCTTTTCTCTGCGTCGAATTTGGTTTGAAATGCTCTGAGTTATTTGCTGGTTTCTTTTAGAAAACTATGGAGCTTTCTTCTTACAAATGCTGGCAGAAGACCTCAGGGAAGGGTTTCATTTTTTCAGTGGTGGTCAATTCTTTGAAGTCCTCCATATTGGTGGATCATAAATAAACATAAGGATGCATGTTTGGGGAGCAGGAGGCCTAGTGTGAGGGAGCATGCAAATGAATTTTATGAGTTTATGATAAGTGAGTCTATATGAACGAGTGTGTGTGACCATGAATGTTTCATGTTCATTTTAAAAGAGCTGCTGAAGTTTTTCTGTTACATGACAGTGAAAGCTACTATCTCAGCTCTTTGATCTCCATTTAATTAATTAAAGGGAAAAATCATCTCCAAATTGATTAGATATTGTCAGGGGTCATAGAAAGCTCAGAACAGCTCATCATCCCAAAACTAATTGTGTTCTGCTTCTCCAGTAAAGACAATTACCAAAGAAGATAAGAGTGAAAAGGTAACCTTGCATTTGATATAGAAGAGTGAACAGAAGAGGAGAAGGAGGCATGGCATGAAGGCAGCATAAAACTGACAATATTTAAATTACAGCTCTCCATGACTAGTAATGTCTCTTATACAGGTTGACATACTGTATACTTACCCAAGGGTGTGATCTGCATAGGTGTCTACAATAATCTGGATCAGTTTTGTCTAGCATCCCTCTAACATACCCCCTCACCTGACCTCCGCTGACTTCATCTGCCTCTATGCCATCCTGAGTTAATGAAAAAGTATATAGGCTGGAAGAAGCCTCTGAAATCAGATTCATTGGCTTCACCTTAAGGATTTAAAGCTATAGGTCACTGCTGTTATGAATGATCATAAATATTTGAAAGTGGAATGGAAGGGCGTAGGCTTGTGTTTGCCTGGGCAAGGTCACAGAGAAATTCTGTTATTATGAATAATCTTATTTTTTTAAATAGCTAGAGCTAGGTTAGGTGGAAAATAACGACTGATCCTGTACCAGTTGACATCTTTAAATGATTCTAAAATAGTAATTAGCTGTAGAATTCATATGGTAAGAATCACGCTATATTGTAATATAGTGCAATATGCTAAAGAAAAGGCTTTGTCAGGTTCTTAAAACATCTAAAAACTGTTGAGTTGAGGAACGTGTGAACAGTTAAAAGCGCTGAAGCATTTGTAAGTATATCTTTCTAATGTAAGAACAGAATTCTTACAATAGAAAGATACAATTAGTAATACACTTTGAAAGAAGATAACTCATTATTTGTTACTTTAAGAAAAGAAAAGAACATACTAACTAAAAAATGAGCAAGGAACAGGCTCAAAAAGCAAATAGATCAGATATTGTGTATTTGAATCATAGATATGTACACGTAGAGGCTGTGCATGTGATATGTGCTTCATATTGAAGATGGCATGTGAACAGCGGAGCAGCACTTTGACTGAATTAAAAACACTAAAGATTTACATTTCTCAGCCTAATTTTTTTTTATTACTAAAGGGTTTATTATTTTTGTGGAATACTCACATAAAGAAATAAATGGTCTCTACCCGCTTACAACTTTGATAGATGAGCAACACAACAAATGCTTGAAAATTAAGCATATGTTGTATCAGAGGGTCATGGCAAGATAATTACCTGCATTATCTACTGTCACAAGAAATGATAAAACCCCATTAATCATGCAAGGATCAATGTTACCTTTTCTTCAAAATGACTATTGACATCTACAAAGTATACTGGATAACTGAAGGCACTTTGATTGTACAGACAGTTTTAAATATACTGGAGAAATCAACATGGTGCTAAATAAGAAATAGAAGTATAATAGAAGTCAAAACATCATCATTTGTCTAAAGTGCAAATAACATTCAACATATAGGGAATACGTTATTAGCAAGAAAAGAAGTTGAACGGTGAACACAAAGTTAAGTAAAAAGAGCAATGAGTGATGTCTGAAATGGCTCCCAACTGTTTTGATAATTGTACTGGTGAAACAGGTTGGAGGTGCATAGGGGGAGGGCTGCTATGAATATCAAAAGAAGAATGACAGAGTAGCCATAATTGTTAAGGAGTTATAATCTGACAATGATTGCTTCTTAGAATGTAGGTATGAAGACCACTAAGCAGCAGTGACAGCCAGAATGAGAATGAAGATTGTTCAATAATAGAAACAGCATGAGTGATGAAGAGTAGCAAGAATATTTCACACTTCCAGAAATCAAGGCATAAAAGCTTCATTTATTTCATGTATAGTTGTAAAACTTCTACAAATACAATGCATTAGAAGCTATAGTAATAAAAATTGGAAGTTATAAGTTAAATGATCAAATGGGTCAAAAACAGTGTTCCTACACTGTGAGAGAGGCTGCAGGATGGTTGATGTAAAGAACAAAAAGAAAAAAAAAATCACGAAATATATTAAATAACTTTAAAAGTCCAAGGAAATGAGTGGTAGTGTAACAAACATCCCTGAGACGTTGCTCCATATTAACATATTATCATACAGTTGTTACAGGTTTATAGGCTGCACATGATGAAAATCTTCCATTCAACCACATCCCAAAGATGCTCCATTAGATTGAGATCTGGTGACCGTGAAGGCCGTTGAAGTACAGAAAAATCATTGTCATGTTAAAGACACGGTTAAGGGATGAGTTGAGATGATTTGAGCTTTGTGCCATGGAGAATTATCCGGCTGGAAACAGCCATCAGAAGATCACTGGATTTTTTTCTTTTTCATACCATTTTCTGTAAACCCTAGAGATGATTGTGTGTGAAAATCCCAGTAGATCAGCAGTTTCTACAATACTCAGAGCAGCCTGTCTGGCACCAACAACCATGCCACATCCAAAGTCACTTAAATCCCCTTTCTTCCTCATTCTGATGCTCAGTTTGAACTTCAGCAATTCGTCTTGACTATGTCTGTATGCCTAAATGTTCTAAGGTCCTGCAATGTGGTTGGCTAATTAGCCATTGATGTTAACAAGCAATTGAACAGGTGTACCTAATAAAGTAGTCAGTGAGTTTATCTGTTTCTTTCTGTAACGTTTAGAATAGACTTAAAACTGTCAAATAGTCTACTGAAATTCCTAGCTAGTGACAGATAGGGTAGGCTTCAGCTACTCAAACTTAAATAGCATTAAGTGAGTCTAGCGATGCATNTAATAGACTGAAACTGTCAAATAGTCTGCTGAAATTCCTAGCTAATGACAGATAGATGACAGATAGGCTTCGGCTACTCAAACTTTAATAGCATTAAGTGAGTCTAGCGATGCATTAATTGAGTATTATTAGTTTGGAATTTACACGTAAACATATATAATATTAGAGCTGCCATAGCAGGTAGAGGAAGAAAGCCAGCAGAATTAACTGAGTAACCTTGTTCTAACCTGGAGGTTGTTTCATATTCACGTACAGGCGAATGCAGGTAAAACACTCAGCATGCTAGTAGCATGGCCATAAAAACTGCAACAGGTCAGTTTGTTACAGTTAAGAGCAAAATATCAAACACTGTGTAGAAAAGTTTAAATTTAATTCAGATTCCTCTGCTTCCATTGAGTAGAAATGTGTAGTGTTACTGACAGAGCACATTTTGTTCTGGCTTTGTGGGTAGTTCAACAGTCATGTTAGTTTTTATGTCACCTGAAGTAAGACTAGCGTAACTCCACTCAGATGATTTCTTCAGATTTGACACCAGTAATGGCAGGCAGCTCAAGTGTTGTTTTTCCCTTCCAGTTGGCAGCAAATTGTTTTCCTGTAATAGACAGTTAAGCAAACTGTCCATATCTGCTGGCCTTGGAGCTTATTTCCACAGCAGCCTTTTCCACATGCGATTGAAACAAAAAATGAAGTAATGTATAGTTGCTGTCAGTTTTCATTTTTAACCCTGAAGTGCAGGATTTTAGTGGCAACTCCAAACAAAACATGTTGTCAGCCTTTATCTGCTCTCATCTGTCCTGGAGATTCATCAGAAGACCTTAATGAATGCTTGTTGTTAATGCCTGTTGTGTTGGGGGAAATGCAGCTCATGTTGTGGCGCTCACCTTCAAAAACTGGAGTCTTGTAATCAAATGACACTGACTCACCCCCAATCAGTGTTCTACAAGAGCATGGTGGTCTTCAGCCCAGATACCCGGAACTTGAGACCAGTTCATCCATGTTCTGTGAAGATCAATGTATCAGCAGACACCCAAGTGTGAAGAATCGATTCCGTAAATGCAAGATTTTTACTGCGGGTTAATGTTGACCCGCCCGTTGTCGTTAACGATCTGTGTGAGCTGAGGTCTTGGGCTGTGAGATCACACTTAGCACTATAATTCTTTTCTGTCTTCGCATCTCTAAACTGATTAACATTAACAACTGATGGAGAAGGGGGTGATTAAAGCAGCGCTGGAGCTTCTAATTTGATGTTTCCATTAAGTCAACTGCCATACACAAATGCATTTGTTGTTTATTCCAGTATAAATCTGTTTTATGGTTTTGCTTGCTTCATAAATTTGGCTTAGATAGATCTTTTCCAATAACCTTAAGCTGTTCCATCAAACTCAGCTTAAATCATTTGAACTCCGTATGGAATTTTAGCACAGATATATTTCTAAAGTTGCTGTCAGGCTGGACTTTGGGGAAAAATATGACAAAAAAATCAAATAAATATTCTGTTTGACAGAAGGATCCAGCCATAGAAAAACAATAAGTACTGGTTTGAAGATATCACTGTGTGTAAACATCTGATAGTGCCAACACAGTTTGATTCCTGAAATTTAAAGACATACAAGGAGATGAAAAGTGGTGAGTAAAAGTACGTTCGTTTAAAAGAGTTGTTTGAGAAGAAAACAATGGGTGACTTAGTGATTTGAATTTCTTTTTGCACTTAAGAAATTGATTAAAAACATTACTGCAATTTGTTTTATAGGTGATTCAGTCCAGGTGGTCATGATTACTTCACAGATATGCAAATGTACTGGCTTTTGAAAAGTTAGTCTAATCAGAAAAGTAAATACTCTACTCTCAGATACGTCAAGATAGTTTTTGATGAANAAAAAGTAAATACTCTACTCAGTATCAGATACGTCAAGATAGTTTTTGATGAATCGATAGATTTGTAGATACATTGTGTATAAGTAGTAATACAAGTGCAACTGAGGTTAAATTTTGTTTAATATAATTCATGTTTTCTAAATAGATAGTTAAAATTAAATGTAAGCATGTTGATAATGTACTTTCATTATTTTAGTCATTTATAGATCATCATCCTATTTTACTAGTCCAAAAAAAAACAAAAAAAAAAAAAAAAACACTTTTATTTCATTTTCATTTAATTCTATGTGACTTTATAATCGGCTAAAATTTAAATCTCTGCAATAGTACTTATGTAGTTTGTGTATCACATTCGACCTCCAATATCATTTGATAATAGAGAGCAAACTGGCATATTTCATGTGAAGTGTCATACTGAAATGAGTCTGGTGTCCTTGATTATTTCCCCCCCTGCATCATATGCTTTTTGTCCTTGGCATGCTGCTCCAACAGCTCAAACCTTCCAAGACCCCTATCAGCATTAGTCCCTTCATTTGTAAGAGGTGTCTTCGCCCAAGTAGTAATTACTGTACGTTTGGAAATATACAATATTAGTTTAGTTCCAAGCCGGTCCTTTCTTGCTGTTACGATAAAATAATGGCTTCTAAGAATTGCCCTAAAATATCTTTAAAAGAAAGGCTTCCTTTCATGTTCAAATCAGCAAAAACCTTTAATTTCTTTCCACTGCCAAGTTTGTGTTTACTCATGTTTTTCAAGATCAAAGATTGATGATGTTCTAGTTGTTTGGAAGCTTGGACATTTAGCACTAATATCTAATTTTCAAGGACTATTTCATGTCAGCATGGTGTCACTACAGACTCTCTGGGACACAAAGATTATCCCACAGTGACTTCAGATAGCAGCTCTGCATGGTAATTCAGATGAAAGGTTTTACCCCCCCACATGGATGTTTTTTTAAAGACAGTGCTCTCCAGACAACACCAATCTCTTTTGAGTTGAACACTGTGATCTCAGCTGTAATAATGACTTTTTTGTCCTTTAGGAAAGGAAAATGGAAGCCATTTGTCCTATCTGTTACAGATGTTCAACAAACACTTAACTCTGGAGTAGCACTGAAATAAGCCAGAGACTACATGTTTCATCAGATGCAGGTGATCAAGGTTATCTAACTAATTACATGATTGTAAATGGTGAGTCATCTAAATGGGGATATTTCACCTGTGTTGCATTAGTACTGTGTTGTACCTGTAAACTGGCTAATGAAATTGAATGAGAGAGAGAAAAAAAAAAAAACATACTCCATGCCCTCAAGGCAGAAGGGAGATAACAAGGTCCCATTATTCCACTTCACTGTCCATCATTATAAGCATACAGTCGATCTGCGTCACAGATCAGTTTCAGAATGAAACCATTCGAGGCCAGAGGAAACAGAGACTTCCTGTGGTGGACTTTAGGGTTGACTGCTGCGGTCGCTACATGACAAAAGACCTGTGTGCCGCTGCTGTTTCTTTACTCAAAGGAACTCAAGGTCGAAAGGCTCAGAGAGGAAAAGAAAAAGGAGATGAAAGATAATTTAAAGAAGCTGAGTGTTGTGTTTTCTTTTTCTCTGAGTGTTTGTACTGTCACAATTCTTTGCAGTTAAATAGAGTTCATTTCTTAGATTTTGACAATGTAAATAATTTGTTGTTTGCAAAGTCATAGCTATGTTTACATTTTATCTAAATAAAAACAAATAACTTTAATTTAGATTAAATGTTATGGGTAATAACACACAATTATAAATAAGCAGTTATTTGTAGCTTCATTTGGCATACAGACATGGACTCATAAAACAAGAGGCCACTTAGAGCTGACAAATATATAGCACCTCTCCCTTGACGGATGTTCATAAAGATAAATGGTCCACACTTATATATTGCCTTTTAAGCTAACCTTCATTATAAAATGGCTTTAAATGTGTTTCACATATAAAGGAGAATACGTGAGTATGTTGTGGGTGGACATCCCAATGTGTAAAGCATGCTCTCCCTTAAACTCCATTTAAGACTGACGTTGTTTAATTAGATTTTGTTTTGTTTGGCTACAAGGATGCATCACAATGCATCATTAAGTGTCACATCCTCGCTTTTTTTTTTTATATATCACTGCACATTGCTACTTTCTTCATCAATGAATACAAACAGTCAGATAATGATGAACTTCCTGTTTATTTATAATTATTTCAGAAAACAATCTGAATGTCCTGATATTTACAAACATACACATGTAAACAATGATGTTATTTTTAATTTTGACTATGAACTTTATTTTTCCATTGTTGGAAAATCAAGAAACATTCCTATAATGTGACACTATCCAAATTTTTTGCAGTAAAGCAGTGTGTTTTGTCCCTTCAGTCTTCATGTAGTAATTCAATGTTGCTTTTCATGCTCTCCTTTATGGCCAGAAAACATTTTAATGTAAGTATTCCAGTCAATTTGTAACTGCAGAGAATATTGTTGAGGTAAACATTTAT
>CM047991.1:23815021-23830922 GCA_026261665.1 Melanotaenia duboulayi | reverse complement strand
ATCTGTTGCGTACAAACAGTATTTTTGTTTGTTGGTTCTTTGTTTATACATTTAGGGAATTCTCTGGAATACTGTTTCCTCAAGGACGCTGGTAAGAGTGGCCATATCGTGACCACTTTATTTAAATTTATTTTAATTATGTCTGCAGTTCATTTAAGACACTATAATAATTTTAGTTTTTCCCTTAATTTCAGAAAACTGTGAGACAGACAGTAGCAAGTCTAAAATAAGAACAGAAGGTTCAGACATTGAATAATTTCAGCTTCCTTAAGTAGAGTCCGCTCTGTCCTTTCTTGTAGATGATGTTGTGTTAAACGTCCACATCTGTTGTCTAGATGAACACTATGGTACTTGCATTTCTTCACTACCTCCACCTCTTCTCACAGGATGTAAACAATGCTTTGTTCCCCTGAGATTAAATTAAAAGAATTTAAAGGAATAAAAAATAAATAAATAAATAAATCATTTGTCCCAAAGGAAAATTTTAAGTTGTTATTGGCGGTGGCTGGACCTCCTACATTCCACCTCACTATAGGGAGTGACAGGATGGGACAGAAACCAGCATCTCGAACCAGAAACGCCAAAGTTGGTTTTACCATCACTCATGGACCCATCCATCCTTCACAGGTCCAGAAATGACAGGGAAACTGCCCTAGGACGCCTTACGCATTGTACCTGGATAGGGATGGGTATTAAAACTGGTTCCACTCAGGAGTCAGTTCCCAGCTTTCCAAAACATCAGAATTGTGCGCCACCAATACCTGTATTGGTGGTGAAAGGTGCTGGCCAGCTCACTGATGAACACTGATGTGTGTCTGTTTAATGCTGGAAGAGGCTACATTTCACTGAGAACATGACAAAAGCAAAAGCTCTAATGACTGTGTTGGAAAGACCATTAATAATAATAGATCATGGGACAGACCTATATCCTTGACAGAGGAGTCTGCAGCCTAATCTCTACTCTGCTCCAGGCTCCTTGCATGACTAAAGTACTTGCTGGAGGTCTCCCTGAGGGGCGTCTCCAATATATATATTTTACCTTTAATTCAATCCAGTAGTCAAACTGATGGAATAACTTCCTGCTTTCTATGGATTCTGGAAAATTAATCAACTGGATGTTTTCCTCCTATTGATGAAAATATTCCTGCTGTATCTCTTTTCTAGACAAGGTGGACATTTACATCGTCCCATGCAAGTTATGCTTTGTAGTTAAATGAATAAAGAAAACCTTCTTTGTAATTCTTACTCTTACCTTAACCCTTTCATATTAATGTAACATTTTAGCTGTGGTCCAATTTAATTAATGTTAACAGAGCTGGTTTCCTGTAGTTTTGCAGCAGGATCTCCTAACATAATAAAATCTTTTAAACTTCAAAAGTTCACTAGGCAGGTTATTTTCTTTAACATACGGTATCTTTCACACATCAGGTATCAGGTAAAATATGATGCTATAGAAATGTTACCAGCACATTATGAACTAGAAAACTGCAGTGATAGGTACCAGTGGGGACACTAAGCTGCAGTCTATGTCTTTGCCTTGGTCTGTTTCTGGGGATTTGGAGGACGTAGCAGCTTTAGGTGCCCTTACTATTGACACTTTAATTTGGACTCTTCTGGAGAAAAGATCATTGCCAGTGTTTCTGCTTGTCACATGGTGACATTTATTACCACATACTCCAGAGTACAGAAATGCAGGACAAAAACTGTTTCTTGAACATCAAATTATCTAATTATGACTTAAATAATATATCCCTAAGTATGCCCGCAATGCCACATTGTCATTTACATTAGTAGCTGTTACACGCATTGGTTGATGCTCACTTGAAATTCAGCGCACGAACAGAGAAACTGAACCCACGTTGCTGCAGGTCTTCTGAGACTTTTTCATTCTACGATGACCTTGTAAGATGGAGTCTTTACATTACATGCATAGAACACAATAGAAGTAAAGTAGATTTAAAACAATGATGTAGCAACTATTCCCCAATGATTAATTTTATGTTCCCCAAACTTAAAAAGCATTACACAATCAACATTTACAGGAAACTCTGATACATTCTCACCAATACGCATAATGTCATTTTTGTATAGAAAATTATCCAGTGTTTTTATCAGTTATTATTATTATTATTACTAATTATTATTATTATTTATTTATTTATTTATTTATGTATTTATTTATCTATCTATTGCATAACATCTCAGTGTAACGGCATGAAAGTAACCATTTGCTTTGACATCATTGCGTCTGAATTCATGAACCATTTACAAACCATTGGCCTACTATACAATTTTTTTTTTTTTTTTTGTACAAAGCTTAGAGCCCATGGGTCAGTTGTGAGATGAACTGTAAGACTTCCCAGGGAGGGTTTAGTACAGAGCGACACTAACCAGCAGGTACAGTAGGAACTGGCCAAGATATCTGAACCTGATTCTTAACAGCACAACCTGGCAGGTGAGCAGACAGCGAGTGCATGTGAGGTGTGGTGAGCAGAGGGCGGACAGGAATGTGAAGTCGCCGACAAAGTGCCATTGACATGGTTGAAAAGTCACAAAACGCCAAGAGACTCTGGACCTGGAACACTGAGACAAGGAACTACTACAAATCCAAGCAAAAATGAGGAATTAAAAACCCAAATAATATCTGACAAGGGCTTAGCTACAGGTAGGGATGACAGACTGGACCACATCATCCAAAATTATTTAGCATACACACTCACAAAAACAATATAATGGGAATAAAAGAAATGTGCAGCCATAACCATGACATTCCCAACAGTTTTACTATAATAGTGGAATGCATCCAAAGGCAACTCTGTTCCACATCATGACCACAGCTGATGGCTGAGCCTGGGAAAATAGAACTCTATTTTAAACTGACTTAACAGACTTTTCAGTGACACTGACCCTGTCTTGACCCAAAACCTTGAGGGTCCACTTGTCACATTTTTCTTCTTTAACTTATATATGTGCTGCACGGGGAAGATAGAGGGACAGAGAGTTATAAAGGGCAGCAGCTTCAATCTGTATAGTCTTATGAAGAGCATGTTTGACATGAAGTAATTTTTGTAGAAAACAACCCTCTACATTAATAAATGGAAGCGTCCTTAAGAAGAAAAAAGGACAAATAAAAAATGTATTTTTCATTATTCATTGTGAAATCTATTGTTAAATTTAAAGGAGGTTACATGACATGAAATAGTGATTACAACTAGCCAAGTTATCTCAGGGTGTAACAACATTTATGCTGGTCTAAGTAAGTTCTTAGCTAGTTGTAATGTTACTTTCCCAGTGAAACCAGTTCTGTTTTTCTGTGATTAACACAGCCCAAGGCCTTTTTTTAATTAGAAGTGTGTTGTTCGTTTTTGCAGTGCTTGGATTGTTAGATAAGCTGGTGTTGAAAAGAAGCTTGACTTTGATCACTTCACTTATCAAAAAGCCACAGTGAAGTGACTGTGATAACACACAGGGATGTCTGACATGTTCGACACCACAGCTGAGGCGTCAGATCCCGCTGTTCTCTATAAAGCTTTCCTCTTTTCTCATCTTTCTTTAGAAATTGTAGGTTACTGGCAGATGTGCTTCAGTATTCAATTTGTAAAAATTCCTTCAATCTTATCTCCTTGTTCCAACAAGGTTTTCTTGAGCCTTGGTTTTAAGCTCTTGTTCCGCTCTATGTAAGTGAACTAAATTGCCACATTAAAATTGTATTTTTTTTTCTCCTGATTAGACATCCAGGTGATGTGAGGTGTTCTTTTCTTGTCCCAAGTGAGACTCACTGGAAAATTTTAGCTGCTGTTTGTAATTCCGGGGAAGGTTTGAATTTTTGCGCTTATGCTAACAGCTTTGCACAACTACCAGTGGCAATAGATTAAAAAGCAATGCCTTGGAACGATGTCAGGGCACATTCACACCAGCATTTTTTTTTCTAATCCTATTCAGTTTTCTCAGAAGGTGGCATAGTTTGGGGTTATTGAAAATGTTCAAACAAATTTTAATTTGGATCGAAGAAACAGACTTAGTCCATCTTCAAACGTGAAGGACCAAATACAGGCAATAGACTGGATAGCAACATGCATTTTGGTTTCATTGCATGGCATTTTGTGTAAACACAACCAAAACATAAACTCTGGACAGGTGAAATGGCTTGTGGTTAGACATGAATAAGCTCTGTAAAAGCTCTGATAGAAATATGATGCAACACAAGACAGCTGGAACATAATGCAGCCCTGTTTTGCTAATATGTTGTAGAAACAGAAACACATTTTGAACATGCATGTACAGATAATTGCATGGAAGTGTAAGGAGTAGAAATAAAAAAAAAGTCAGATGAAAAGTTATTACTCCTGTAAAGTATGGAGAAATTTCTAGTTAAGTAAGGTAACAAAGTATTTGTACTTCATTATTTGACATCAGTCTTTGGACAGTAGGCAGAAGCCAGAGTTCCTGGACAGAACCCACACACAGATGAAGATAATATGTAAACCTTTCTTACCTTTGGCAGTGTTGCGCATGAATGCATTCAAATGAACACATTTATTGAACATATTAATTTTTCTGTCAATGCTGAAACAAACCCTAAGCATTTGTAAAGAAAGAACGTGAATGTGAACTCATTCGGATTACATGAGGTCCTCTAACAGTCATTATGTACATCTTCATCCGCGTTACTTTGACTTCACACTATGTTAACTACCATTGCACACTTGTTTTAACANTCTGAGTTCCACTAACAGTCATTATGTACATCTTCACCCGCGTTACATCCATTAACTACCATTGCACACTTGTTTTAACATAACAAACTGACAATGCAAAGCTCTGAAATGGCAAGTGGAGGGTTAGGGAGAGAAGCTGCAGACGCAGTTTCCGCATCACATGCTGTGTGTGCTACATAGTTTGCCTGAACTTTAAAAAAAAGTTAGAACGTCAAGCTCTTTGACTTCTAATTTAAAGAGACATGGACTTAAAGAATCCATTCAGTTTGAGAGGATATATGTAAGTCCTCACCATTAAAATAAAAAGAGCCATTAGGAGAGGGCAAGACACCAACACCCCCAAATGACCCAAATCACACTCCCTTAAAGTGTTTCCCCTAGGTTCTTTGGCTTTGGGGTGGTGGTTGGTGCACCACTGGCCGATCGTTGATGACCCCGGCGAATTGTTGACGGCTGGTTCACGTCTGCTTTCTAGCGGTGGAATATGATAACAGGTTTAAACTCTCTTTTTGGAGACATGACCTGGCGCTTATGGCAATNCCTTTTTAGCGGTGGAATATGGTAACAGGTTTAAGCTCTCTTTCTGGAGACATGACCTGGCGCTTATGGCAATTTTGTGACTTTAATGCTTAAACAGTTATTACAACTGAAATGACCTGAACTGTGAACTAGTTCAAAATTAAAATGAACTATGAACAGGAACTATTCATTTTAAACTGAATGAACAGAACTTTAAACTAGTTCATGAGAAGCATGAACTTGCACAACACTGACATTTGGTGTCCTTTGTTCAAATGGTTTCGGAGGGAAAAGAGTTGTTGAGGCCGGAATCGTTGGATTATATAACTTTAGTGTGATGTAATAGCGGGTCTGATTGTGCCCGGTGGGATGCTGGAAGACAAGTAGGGAATAAATAATACTGTAAAGTTGTACAGTAAATTGCTGGTATCCAGTTGCCAGTTACATCTAATTCACAGCAAAATTTTTACAGTGTGTGTTTACTTGTTTTAATTGTGCATTCTGTGAAGGGCAGTGTGCCATCATGGTGAACCATCTGTTTGTCAATTTGTTTATTGTGAACACAGAAAAAAGAAAACGCCTATCTACAAACTAAATCTTTCAACCATAGGGAGAGCTTGAGTGTCTTAATGAACAATTACTGTTCACGCTTCAAATTAGCAGAAGTCTCTGTTCCCTTTGGGAGCAGAGTTCATACAAAACATGTCAGCCCTGAAGTTTTTTCTATCTTTATCACTTATGTCCCTAATTAATGAACCTATTGTTTGCAACAGAGGCTCATTTCCTATTTTACTGTTGGTCGCATGGGCACATAAAATCTTAAAATTCACTTCAATGTAGAAATTACTCCCAAGTGCCGCATTATTCAGGTGGAAAATGAATCATCAGTAACTATCTGTTGGTGGTGTTTATGACTAAATGAAGAACAGAGGGAAAGGTTTTAGATCAGAAAATGTGGAGAAAGTGGAGTTGAGGAAGAGATGAAGCAAAAAAAACATAAATCAGGAGAAAATGACAGACAAGCCTGGAAAGCAGAAAGAAGAGCAGATGGAAAAATGAATGAAGGACACAAAGGGAAAAAGAGACTGCATATCAAGCATGCATGGACAAGGATGAGAGAGCAAGGCAGAGACCGAAAGGCGGGCAAGGGCGAAAGTGAGCGATAACAAGTAGACCTATTTAAATGTCAGGTTCCTTCAGGTAACTAACACTGTGAAATGACCTCCATTTCACACAATAACATCCAACAGAGCGATACAGGATTATAAATACACTCTGAAGCAGTTCGCTGCTTCAAATGCCATACACCGTGTGATTTTTATCCAAAGGCTTGTCTTCAATGACTCACATACTTCCAGTATTCTATTTTTTAGTGTTTATGCTGGTTGTTGAAGAAGAAAAGCCTCAAAGGCTTTTGTATTTCTTTCGGTCACTTAACTATTTGTTTTACATATTTCTCAACATCCACAGCAAATGTATCACCATGACATTACAATGAAGATTCCTTCTTTGTATGCCTTCTGAAATTTAACATTGCTTTTATTTCAAATATGTTTAAAATGTTTGAGGGAACTAAGTTGCAAAATAACAACAGGTCAAATCATTGATTTAAAGAATCTATGATTCTTGTGCAGCATAGTGCATCTGCTACATTGCTAGATGTTTGGAGGTGGATGTNGCATTTGATGAAGAAATATGCTGTGCTGAGTGACTTCCAATGATGTAATAGTTAGGATGTGTCTTTATGTGCTGCCTCATGGATAAATTAAATGAATTAAGAATGAAGCTGTTTATTATCAATGCATGGTGTACAATGAAATTTCGTCTGAGTGATGTGTTTACAGCTTATAGAAACACCTAAAAAAAAAGTATGTAAAGAAAATAAATAAATAATTAAATACCCTTTATATGTTCCCAAACTTAACCAAAGGGTGAAATGAACTAACAAAAGTAGCATTGCATGAAAATGCAATGAAACTACAGTGCTGAGGAGGACCAAGCCAGAGTCATTTCATTAGACATATTTATGACAATATCCAGCTCCAGAATTGATGACAGTGACTTTAAATATTGTTTGTATTTCTAAAATATATGCTGTCATTTTAAAGAACTGTCAATAAAACTGACCTGTTATGATGCATACCATTATAATCTATGAGACATAGCATGACAGAAATCAGTGGATTACCAAAATTTAATCCAGGAAAAATTTAGCAGTTGAAAACATCGGATGCCCCTGAGATACTGTTTGTTGTTTATATGTAAGAAAACACAAAAGAAGACACGGCATGGTACTTATGTTTAAAGGGACCCTATTATGCTATTTCTTTCTACAATGTTATAGTGTTGAATATTCATTGGACCAGTGAAAAGACTCCATTTTTATCACAAAATTACATGTTTGAGTTTTCCAGTGTGTCTCTACATTCAGTTTCCATGGCATTGAAAACAAAAGGTTTTAGATAGTTTTTTTTCTTTGAAATTCCAGTGACAACCAAGCCAAAAACACCCAGCTGATTAGCCTTGTGAAACAATATGTAAATGGTGGAATGCCACTAACAACCAGGCTAAAAACACAGAGTGGATTAGCCTTGTGAAACAATATGTACATGGAGTGGCTAGAAATACAGCTAACTATAGTGTAACAATGCACACAAGTGTTAGCAAATAGCATCATTACTTTATCTATGTCTTGTCAGCAGACATTTTCCATCTCTGTTGGCATTGTGGTTCCTTTGCCACATGTACACCTATTAACAGGGGCATGTGCAAATATATAAGGCGAGTGAAGGACGGCAAACAACGTTATATTGGACTGTAGCTTGTAAGCAGAGTATTTACCAAACTGATACATCTGCTTCATTCCTTGCTGCCGGTTGCTGAGTTGTTCACTCTCATTTTCGAGGTCTGATTTGAGCTTGAACGTGTATAGCTGCATGTTTTGTGTTGACATTTTTTACTGTGTTTTTGTATTACNTCTTGCTGCCGGTTGCTCAGTTGTTCACTCTCATTTCTGAGGTCTGAGTTGAGCTTGAACGTGTACAGCTGCATGTTTTGTGGTGACATTTTTTACTGTGTTTTTGTATTACTTTGGTTTGTTTACAAGTTCTGTTTCTATGACAAAAACAATGCATGCTCTCAACTACTACTCATGGCAGTTGACCAATCAGAGGCAGCACGCATCTGGGGGAGGTGGGGCTAAGGGCGGAAGAGTCTCGTTTTGCTTGTTTCTGGCAGAGGCTGATCTGAGGGGATCAATATAAAATAAATAAAGGCATTTTTGAAAAATGCTGGATAGATTCATGCCCTTATGGACTCATGCATGTTAAAATGCATTAGCCTGAAATTAGCATAATAGAGCCACTTTAATGTAATTGAGGGTAACAGACAAATAAGTGAATTATTAGATACAACACAGACACCAGTTTTTGCTGGCCTGAATCTAACTTTTTGTCTAGTTGGGCAGACAGTATGCTCAACTTCTGAATTGTCCCTGAATAAAATTGGACAGTCCAATGTCCAATAACCCCTAACCCTGTCTCTAAATGAAAAGCTACTTTACTAGATAAGGTTACAACAAAGTATTAAATGACTACACTGGCAAGTACTAACATAATAACACCTTGTGCCACCAACCCATAAGACAGAGAATGTGGTGATTTTGGAAAAATGGGTTGCTACATAGTTTCCTTGGTGATGCTGCTTTCCGAAAGCAGGTCCATTCCAGCTCTAACTATACAGAAACATTCCCCTGCAAAGCCACGGGGAATTGTGTATTTTGCTGTCTGTTCACATATTGTTGCTCTTTGTTATGTTTCATAGAACTACACTTGGAGCCGCATGGATTCAATGCAGCACTTTAACACAATCATCTCTAAAAATCATGTTCATATTCATGTTATCCTAAGTCAGTGTCCAGGTAACCAAAATCCAATTCTCTCTTGTAACACAGTTTCAAGCAGAGACACTCTTATAAAGTCTCGGGTGCAGAAATTAAGGTGAAGTTGACATTTTTCATGCCAAGCTTGAGAGTCTATGAATGCAGCACTAAAGCTGTAAGATGTTAACCCTGTTTTTAAAGGTGTTTTGCTATTTAGGCTCCCCAGCAAACAGATTGGTCTGAGAGGTTTTGTGTCTCCTAGCAACAATCCCAAATGGTCTGATCAAACTGGACGCTGGGACCAACTAATGCTGCTCTGGTTGTATTTCCGCTGCTGTAGTATGGAGAGGCTAATGGCAGACAAGTGTTACCTTGAATAGACAGAGAGAGGGGGAAAGTGATAGCAGAAAGAGAGAGAGAGAAAGGCAAAAAAAATGTATTTAGTGATGTTATTTACTTTTTATTCACAGCTTATTTATTTGATAATTGGCATTTCACGCATGCATGGAAGTTTTGGCCCACATTTCACGCACTAATTACCATCTTTGTATGTGTGCATTTGTGTTTATGTGTATCTGTTATCTAGAAGCTTTCTGACAGCGAGCCCTGGCATAGAAGTGGCTGCCTAAGGAACTACTATTGTCAGCTGAAAAGCATAAAATCTGCCCACTGGATTATAGATGGTTGGGGGGGAAAAAAGAAGAAAAAAAAAAGAAATAGAGAAAAAGGGAGGAGGAAATGTAAGCAGTAAAAATGACGATTTTACAGGAAAAAAGTGCAGGGATGGGATTTGATCTTGGAACAAAGCCGTTGAAATGTAGAAAATCTAGCTTTTTTGTAACTCTCTGGCGCCCCCTAAAGGTCTTGGATAGAACAGAATTAATGCCTTCGGATGGCTATTCTCGTTATTTTATCGACATAGTGAAGAGGTCAGCAAAAACATAGAACACTACCAAAAACTGGTAACCTTTTTATACTTTNGCATAGAACACCAAAAACTGGTAACCTTTTTATACTTTGATATAAATCTAAGCACACAAAATCAAATTCTTGTTTATTACTTTGAAGCGCTTGAATGAGGCATTTAGCAGAAACTGATATAACTTCTTGATATGATATAGAGCTTGTTTGTACGTTAGTATTAAATAGGATTGAGGTGGCTAGCCAAGGCCTTATCTGCAAGACTGAGATTATGAATATAAGGATATAAGTTTAATTTCAACTGCTGATAAATAACAATGTATAATGGTGGGTACACACTGCAGGATAATGTTGTCCCAATCTCCCCTTTATTATCAAAGCCAGCAAAGGCCCAGTTGTCTGATGCTAGCAAACAACATCGTGTCTGATTTTCCTGTGGTGTGGTGTGTTAATATTGATTTTTTTCTGGTCCAATTTGATCGGAAGCTCCTGGGAAGAGGAAATTGTTTGAAATGTTTGAAATTCGCAACTAGAAATCCTGTAGTGTGTGAGATGTTCCAAGAGCAGCTGAGTAGTGTGTAATGTCACGTGTACCAGAACAAAGACCAATTAAGATGTGAGCTGAATCAGCTGACTAACCAAAAAGGAATTAAAAATAAACAAAGAGCATGCCCCTCGGCTAGAGATCTAGATGGTCGGATGAAAAAACAGCTTCACTTATTGCAACGTCACATTTTTGGCAGTAACAGTAGCATCTTTATAACAATGGGAAGAGTGATCAATTAAATGACTTGTTATTGAAAAAAGGAATGGCGTTTTTCCCTTCACTGGTAGTTTGTAATGATTGTGGTAGTGTTGGTAACATTTTTCATTAGCTATCAATACTTATGACAATTTTCATTCAACTCCAACTCATTCTGTAATGTATACAGTCACATTCCTGCTGTCTCCAATACTTTATCCATAATCATTTGCTTTTTTTGGAAAGTAGAAGGCCGGAAACAACCATCATTGCTTCTTCCTGTTGATCCGCCATGTTTGTTTACACTGAAGTCACGTTTGACTTTGTAAGATCTGGAATATTGAGCATGAAGATTTTGTTCTGTTGATTTAAAATAAAACTAAGGGACATTTATCTTTTTTGTAATTTATTTTTGTTATTTTACAATTATAAACCTGGGCATCAGCAACTTTTTTGATAGAGCCAAGCATATAGAGACACAGAACAAGACACTAAATCTAANGCCAAGCATACAGAGACACAGAACAAGACACTAAATCTAAATTAAATTACCAATAGCACCAGCAAACTTTATACAATGGTGAAAGTGTGCTATTATATGGCTACTGGTCTATAACATGTACTGTGCAACAAAAGGGTATGGTACAGACTGGAAAACAGTTGGAAACTGTGCTATCTAATCCCCTTGCAGTCCCGGGAAATATCCGGACTGGAAATGTAAATAATAAAGGTTTGCATGCTCTTTTAGTTTCAGGGGTCACAACTTTTCTGGTGTTTTTTTAAAGTTTGAGAAATCAGATTTCAAAGGGGAATCTGTAGATTTCATTTTATTGTGTCTTTCCAAAATAAGGCTTGTATAAATGGTACGTGCATTACTAAATTTAGGTTTCTGCCTGGATACAATACCATATTCCATAACACTAGTATCAATATGCTGCCATGTGGATGTCCTTGTCTCTCTGTGGCCACTGCGTCTCCGTTTGTTGCATCCTCTGAGGCTGTTTTTGCACATGCATCAGCATCCTGAAATGTTCTAGAGAAGTGGAATTTGAGAACACAAATATGCACATTTGTCTGTAAAACCCTTCGATCATCAGTAGATGAAATGCAGTATGAATGCATCATGGCATACACTGTGCTTGTGTGCTTTATGTTTTAATATCATGATGGGGAGACAAGACTTGTTAGCACACCAACTTATTAGGATTCCCTGTAAACATGGTAAGGGCAAAGATGACTGTTTGTCTGCTGGTGTGCGTGTGCTCTTTCTGCTGACCTGTGCTGCTGATCACATGAATGTATGTAACATTCATAAATTCTGTATTCTGTTGTTAGCCACAGCATTTAGACATACAGACTGGTTGAGACAGGGTGACAAAGGTACAGCCCAAAATAAGCCCACCAGGGCGTCCAAACTGGCCTCTGGTATGAAATTGGTAAATCTGAAAATAACATAGAAGACATTAACACCAATTTCTTAATAAAAGTAACTGCAATTCCCAATTTGCCCACGATATGTTGAATTTTTAATTTTTAAATTTAGAAAAATCTACAATTTTCTTAATAGATCTCATTTCAGTTTGTATTATGAGGCGAGTCCATTCAGGTGGTCAGGATTGCTGCACAGATGTTCAAATGTACAGTTATGGACATTTAAAATAACTTCTAACTCTAGACAAGGAACTCTAATCATAATGTGAACTACTGGATTTTTCAGTTTCAGATAATTATAATTAATTTTTTTGTGCTTTTTGTAGATCCACTTTTATTTGTAAAATGCAATGCATATGTAAATGATAAACTAAGGTAAAATATTGAGAAACTGTGATTATGTTTCTCATGACATTTTCTAAAAGGCTAGTTCATTAAATGTGAACTAGGGCTGCAACTATTGACTATTCTGATGGTCGATTAGTCACCGACTATTAAAACGACTAGTCGACCAATCGGATTATGTATCTCATGATTATTATAAATGGATCATATTTCACTTTCTGCTTTGAAATCTTGCATGAGGTTGTTAAGCAAGTCCGACATGCCTCCTCGTTAAATGTACGAGCATTGCAGACGTACTTCCGTGGTACATGAGGTCCGCTTTACAAATCTCACATGTATTTAATTTATTTTGTAAGTTTAACTTGAAGTTATCCCAGACTTTTAACATTCTCCGCCGCGGTTTTCCTCCCTGGTCCGGCACCATGTTTTTCCCCTTGTGGACTTTATGGCGCATGTGCAACTCTCNTCCCCTAGCGGGGAAAACATGGTGCAACTCTCGGCAGAGATAAAAAAAAAAAGAAGACGATGTCTCACTCTGTATTTTTTTCTGCTCTCTTTGCGCATGTCCATTGTGCAACTCTCAGCAGAGANCCGCTCTCTTTGCGCATGTGCATTGTGCAACTCTCAGCAGAGATAGAATTAGAAGACGATGTCTCACTCTGCAGTTTTTTTTTTTTTGTTTTTTTGCCGACAATAGTCAACGGCTAAATTCGTTGTCAACTATTTTTATTGACGACGTCGACTAACCGTTGCAGCCCTAATGTGAACTTGTTGATAATGTAGTTGTTTGTCTTTGTACTATAACAAAAGAAAGAAATTTCATTTATTGTTATCTATGCTATTATTTTGCTGGTCCAGCCCACTTGAGATCAAACTGTACTGCATGTAGCCCCTGAACTAAGACGTGTTGGACACCCCTGGGTTAAGACGTTGATTTTTAGGGAACTCAGACTATCTATGGGTTTTAGGGAAAAAGACAAACTGTCTGCCTGTTCTGTTTTTCATTTGTAAAAGTTTGTAATAAACTTAAATATGGTTCAAATTATTTAAAAGTCATATTATGAATTTGCTGTTTAACCTGTGAAACAGAACATTGGTTAGTAATTTCCTAAGCCATTTAGATTCAGGAATGAAACAGTCTTGTGTATAAATAAATTTTTCAAATGTTAGTGTTTATACTGTGCAACCTTATTTGTAGCCATTCAGTCACTGGATCATTAATCAGATGGGTTGTTAGTAAATCAACAGTATAATAAAAACAGGTGGTAGAAGACAAATGTTGCTTTTATCCCTTTTTGCAAAGAAAAACTATGAATGTGATGTTTTCATTCTGTTACTTCTCAACAATATTATCACATTGCCAAATTTAGCATGTTTTAGTCTCTGCGGTGAGCTAAACTAAAGTATGGAAATAATATTTGAGGATATTTGAGCAGGAAGTGAACAGGGAGACACGGAGGAGAAAGGAAAGAGTGGAGCAAAATACAAGCTGACTTTAACCTTCTGTCTTCCCTTCTTTCTGCATCTTTCATGGTAAATGTACATTATATTTCTTGGCAGTTCATCCCTTCAGAGCTGTTAAAGTCTTAAACTCTGCCTTCATGAAAAAAGGTTACGGCACAGCTAAAAGGTCACAATTTTAGTGAGCGTAATGTCTGCCATGTCAAAGTGTCCTGGACTTGAACTCTGACGATTTCACTATGGGAATGTTTAAATCTGGTTCAGAAGTTGCCTGAATTCAGACAGGTTCATTCGCCAGTAT
Organism: Melanotaenia duboulayi; assembly: GCA_026261665.1. Lineage (NCBI taxonomy): Eukaryota > Metazoa > Chordata > Actinopteri > Atheriniformes > Melanotaeniidae > Melanotaenia > Melanotaenia duboulayi. Next base: position 23,816,604 of record CM047991.1, on the reverse strand, counting down.
GAGAAAATGGTAGCAGAGTGGAGTGAACTGAATGGACTATGGAGCAGGCCTTTACTGGTATCCCTATTTCCACCCTCATACTGTCAACATGATAACAGCCCCTCTGGAGGGAAAAAAAAAAAAAAAAAAAAAAAAAAATCTGTGTTTTGTTGTCATATTTGCTGCATCTTCAGTGACTTAGGATGTCATGAGAATAAAGACTTGTCTGTCAGAGTGTCTGACCTTTCCCTGCCTTACATGACAACTTTCCCTTACAAGTGTGTGGCATTGATCAGTAAGAATACAGAGCACTTTTTTTCTCACAACTATACATATACTGAAGAGAAAAAAAGACCAAAGGCCCGACCGCATACTGTTTTTTATGAGCTTTTCATAAAAGCAGGCTCTTAGCATTGACAGGGATGGGTGCTCACTCTTTTATCTATCTCAAATCAAACTTTAATTTATAAGGCACTTTACGTACAAAAGCAGCACAAATTCATTCAGTGTATACAAAGGATAATACAGGGGTGGCGAAACAGGGTGGTGATAGAGGGCTGGTGGTATGAGGTGTTGATACAGGGTGGCGACATTGGAAAGGAAAGACTCAATTTCAACAGGAAGGTAAACCTTTAAGCAGAATTTGACTTAGAAAAACTTGAGAATTGTCACCCTTAAACTTGCTTTGTTTCAGAGTTCTAAATTTCAGGTTGACTAGCTATTATTGAGAATTTATTATTTCATTAGAAGCTTATCTTTTTTATTTTTGCATGTGGACAGAAAGCGTAATAATCAAAGTCACTAGTCAGAAGAAAAGCAGTGCTTGTTAAACTGTTGTGCTCTTTGAGACACCGTGATTAATCTCAGCTTTGATTACTTTGATTTTCTGCTGAGAAAACTTTGTGTATTCAGTCCATGGATGTGTAATCCTGAAGTTGATGGAGTGCTGATGTTTTAACATAAAACAGTTTTGATTCAAACAGTTTGGTAACAGAACCTGAGAAAAGAACAATAACAGACACTGGTTTTCTGGTATAAAAAAAATAAATAAATAAAAACAAAATACAAATACAAACCATTGCTGTAAACAGAACAAACAGAAAGACTGTGAGTAGTGAGCAATCCTGTAGATTAGACATTTAAATGGATTCTACAATAAAAGCATTATAAGTAAGAAGTTGTTTTATTTTATTAGGCAGGTTCAACCTTAGGGAATCCTGCTGTGTATCTCTGAGTTTTGAGACAACCAGAGGAAATGTAATATTAACAACAGTGATGGTATCTCATTAAAAGCAGGTCAAATGACAGCAGATGAAAAGTTATTCTCAAATAACAATAATCAAACAAATGTTTTTACAAACAAAAGATTTTAAATAAGTAAACATCAAAGTGAAAACATAAGCTCCTGTGACAAAGCCTTTTACAGCTGTGAGGATTTGTGGCAAACTATTAAAATTAAATTTGTAAATTGTTAATCCTGATTTTTTTTGTCTTTGTTCTTTATTTACCTGCATCTCTTAACTGATAAACATGTCCTGCTTAAAACACAGAAACGAGATTGTGAAACCACTGGTTGCTTTATGAAGTAAATGATGGGTATGTCC
>CM047991.1:23742393-23769063 GCA_026261665.1 Melanotaenia duboulayi | reverse complement strand
GTTGCGTTGGCTCAGGCAGTAGAGCGGCTTTTCCANAACTGGGTGTCATTAAAGGTTATATTAAAGGTACAGTATTAAACAAATTAGTTGCATTGGCTCAGGCAGTAGAGCGGCTTTTCCAATTACTGGAAGGTTGGTGGCTCGAATCCCAGTCATTCTGTCATTGTGTCCTTGGGACACTTCACCCTCCTTGCCTCCAGTGTATGTACAGTGTACATAAGTGTATGAATGTCTGGTGCTGGTCAGAGAAAGGGTTGGCGTGGATTGGCTGCTCTGTTTCCATCAGTCTGCCCAGCTTGGCTACATAGTTTACCACCACAGAATATGGTGAAAATGAATAATAGAATTAATGTAAAGTGCTTTGAGTGCCTTGAAAACATGCAGTATAAATCTAATCCAATGTTTTTTTTTCAATTATATATTCATTAATTTGACTATTAATTCGACTTCATTTTACTAACATAGATTTTATATCCCAACTGCATTCCTATATCTGGACAACATTTGGTGTATTCTACAAAGTGATTAATTCTCCAAATACTACAGCTTTGATCCTTTCCCTTTTTTACAATGAAACAGACTGTGTATATGTTGGCTCTGCTGTTTTGATCTGTAAAACTGACATGACCTTTGAGTTTTGTAATGAACACTGGTATCCAGAACAAAAGTTGTTGCAGAATTTCAGATTATCATTTATTGCTAACTTGTCTTTGCAAAAATTTAAAAACAATTAAGAGATGAGTATTCATATGTCTTAATCAATTTAAATAGTTTTGCTGAACAGATGGACTTAAATAATGATAGAACATAACTATATCTTTTTTTATCCTAAAATTATTATTCAGTAGCAGTAAAATTCTATATAACGTTATAACCTATTTTGCAGCTTGGACACAGTCCAACCTACAATTAAACAGATTCCAATGGCTCACTTTCGCCTCCGCAGTGTGAAACTCGCTGGCTGCCAGTGTTTCCTGTGTTTCATCACAGACACTCCTCCAGAGGTTTATTTCTCTTCTCTGTTGGTGATAGTCTGCAAAGGAGCCGAAGTCACAGGATACTGAACCTTGTAGGTGTGAACGATCCCACAGGAGACAAACCTTCTGCTCATTGCTCTGCACTTTCTCTACACACTGTGTGTATGTTTTATTTCTTTGTCTCAAATGTCTATTTTATGCTCTTTATTCTCTGCCTTTTTATCTGGTGGAAAGTTACCATTCATGCAAGAACCGTACCAGCAAGAGAATCCTTTCCTTCTCATTACTGAGTCTGACGTTGACACCATAGCTGCTGACTAGTCTATGGAACCTTTTCTGTCTTAAAAGTGTCAGATAACATTAATTAATCTTAACTAATTAAATTAAGTTAATCCTTGAAAGTTAATCCTAAGGTCAAAACACTGATTTCTTGGAACAATTTCTTTTTTTGAAAGCAACAGAGTAGTTACTTTTTTTCAGTAATTAATTACTTTTATAATGCTGTAACTCCTTTACTAATGCCATTACTTTTTGCAAAAAGTAACTAGTGACTATTATAAATTATTTTCTTTTTAAAGTAACGTGCCCAACACTGCAAACCACAAAGTGGAAGGAGCTTAAAAAAATAAAAGTAAATAGAAAATGCTTGAAGTTAGACTAATATAGGTTCATTGCTCTATGATGTAAGTGTTCCTAGATATTATATTAGTACTAATAGGTATTAATAAGTGTACAGAGAAACGAATCAGAATTTCTAAAACAAAAATTCTTTTTATTGCCTCTATGTACCTCAAATCTGCATTAATTAAAGCGGATTTGTGACACAACAGGCTTCACTTCAAACCAGTGCCTCTTGCTTTCTTGTTTGCAGCTTCTTCAGAGACTGTGCCACAAGCACAGGCTTTGTTCAGAGCAAATTCACTCTAAGCGCTGTCCCCACATTGTTGTTGTTTGTTTCAAGGGGACAAAGTTGTATCTTTACAGCATCATTAGCTTCATCCAAAGAACTCGGTCATCTTTGCATATTATCAGTCTCTTATTTGTGCATCTTGCTTATTTTTCTGTCATGATAGTGTCATCTTACCCATATGTTTTTTCTCCATATTGTCTGGTGAAGGTCAATAATTTGAAATTGGAGCATAGAGCTGAGATTTGCTCGTCAGAGTCCATTTTCTGTCCCTCACAGGAGCTGGATTAAGACAGAATTATATAAGAGTTTAATTCCACTTTGAAATTCATTCATAAAGTGAGCCTCTGCTCTCTGCAAACACTGCTGGAAACTGAAACTTGTACTTGAGTTTATATATTGTATATTTAATGCATTTTTAAATGTTATTAATATTTTGTCCATTGATACCTCACTGTAGTAACAAGTCAGAATTAATCTTGTGCAGAAAATAATCCTTTAGGTGTAGAATTACCTCCAAAGTTAGAATGAATTTGATAAATTCATAAAATGTGGAATAAGAGATTGACTTGGCTGTGCACGATGTGATCTAATGACAGGAAGAAAAGTACTCAGTGATACCATACTGATGGAAGAAACCCTGCTGTTTAAATTACCACTGGTGGTTGTAGGTGATTGACAGTTACTTTCAAGTGTAGAGTTTTTTATTTGCCACTTGCGCGTGCAAGATGGCAGTGAAATGTACTCGTACAAGCATCCAAGACTGTGAACACTCATTTACTACTAATAAAAAACACCAAAAACAACAAGATGATAATTAACTAGAAAGACAGTAAATATAATAAACCACAGTGCAATGATTGTACAGTGATGTGCATACTATATAGACCAGTGTTTCTCAATCCAGGTCCTCGGGACCACTGCCCTGCATGTCTTAGATGTGTTCTTGCTCCAACACACCTGATTCAAATTAATGAACTTCCTCATCAAGTTCTTTTAATGAGCCATTCTTTAATTCAGGTGTGTTAAAGGAGGGTTACTTATAAAAAATGCAGGGCAGCGGGTCCTGAGGACCTGGATTGAGAAACACTGATATAGACTAACAATGTGTATATATATTTACAGCTTTTACAATGTAAATGGTAGTGCAAAATATAAACCTTGTTAAAGTGACGAGTAAATGACTGTTTTTCAGCAGAAGGTTGGACACTGGCCAGTGTCACTACAGGCTTGAGTTCACCATTCTGACAGCCTGAGGGAAAAAGCTCCTCCAGAGTCTCACTGTATTCACTTTAATGAGCCTTAGGCGCTGGCCAGAACGCAGACACTCCAACGACTGTTGTTAGGATGATGAGGTTCTCTCATGATTCTGTTCACTTTGGCTGTTGTTCTCCTGATGAAGATGTCCTGGAGGGTAGAGAGTGTGGTATCCGTGGTACGCTCTGCTGACCTCAGCACCCTCTGCGAGGCCCTCTGGTCACGACTAGTACTGTTCCTATACCTTTGGGTAGTGTTACCAATCAGAACACTCTGCACCACTCCATTGTAGAACATCCTCATGATTTTCAGAGAGACTCTGAACTCCCTCAGTCGTCTCAAGTGAAAAAGGCATCGCCTCACCTCCTTTATCTGGCTGTCTATGTGCAGAGTCTAACAGATCATCAGTGATGTGCACAGCTAGGTACTTGAAACTGCACACCCTCTCCACCAGAGTTCCATTCACCCTCAGAGGGGTGTAGTTGCTCTGCTGTCTTCTCCCATAGTCAGTCATTATCTTCTTAGTTTTACCTACATTTAGCTGAAGGTTTTTAATATGGCACCACTCAGGTCAATTTCTTCACCTCCCCTGTATACGCCCGCTCATCAGTGTTGTTGATGCAACCAACCACAATAGTGTCGCCCACAAACTTCACTATGGTGTTGAAGCTGTCCATTGCTACACAGTCATGACTGTACAGGGAAAAGAGCAGAGGCTGAGGATGCAGCCCTGTGGAGATCCAGTGTTGAGGGTTCGGTGGTTGGCGGTTTGCCCTTCCCACCCGCACCACCTGAGTTCTGTTTGACAGGAAGTCCAGAATCCAGGCACACAGGGTGGAGTTTCGTCCCAGGCTGAGCAGCTTGAAGCGGAGCATGGTGAGGACTTTAGTGCTGAAAGCTGAACTAACGTCAATAAACAGCGTTCTTGCATAGTCCCCCATGTGCTTGTCCAGGTGAGTGAGGGAACGTGTGCAATATCTGGGAGATGGAGTTGTCCACTGATCTCTTTGGTAAGGAAACTGGTGGTGGACAGTGGGTCCAGAGATACAGGGAGGGAGCCACAGATGTGCCCCCTGACCAGTCTCTCGAAGCACTTCATCAGCTCAGAGGTGACAGCTACAGGGCGGTAGTCGTTAAAGCCAGCTGGAGAAGCATTCTTTGGCACAGGGATAATAATGACTTTTTTAAAGCAGGAAGGGACCACCGGCTGGCTCAGAGAAAGGTTGGTCAACGTGGTAAAGACAGATGTTAGCAGGTCATCACAGGACCTAAGCACCTGACCTGGAATGCCATCAGTTCCTGTTGCCTTCCTTCAGCCTCCCTGCAGCTCACTATTCTCAGTGTTCTCCTCATATCATGTTCTGTCAGAGTGAGTGCATGTACCACTCTGACAGAAGTCCTGAAGACTGCAGCAGTTAGCATGCTAACGCCAGCACAGCTAACACCAGCCTCAAACCATGCAAAAAAACTACTTAGGTCCTCAGGCAGAGCAGCATCTACACTCAAAAGAATGGGGGCTCTCCTCCTGTAGTACGTTATAGTTGCAGTTCCTGCCTCTATACCACTACTTAGCGTCCTTCACCACACGTCGCAGTCTGTATGACGGCACTTTGTAGTCCCTGTCTTGCTGGTGAGAAGTCCCGAGTTGTAGACTACTTCTGCCTCAGAGGTGCAACATAGAAAACAACAGTAACATGATGCATTACATTTTCACAGTACAAGCTTTGTAATTAGCCGTATCGTCTGATGAGTAGCCATTTCTGAGCTTTTATCATCTTGTTTGACTGGACCAGAATTTTTTCCATGCGACAGAACGAGGAAGCAGCTAGCTGTCTGGCAATCCAGCAAAATGAATTAATTCAATCTAATTTTGTCTAAGATGTTTGCCATTACCCTTTCAGCCTCAATGTAAGCATTTATGATGGTTAAACATGATTTTGTAAATTAAACTAAGAGCTGTGCTAACTATATATATGTATTTAACTACATGTGTTCCTGCCTGTGTTGTGTAACTATAAAAGTCATTTTGATCTAGAGCAGGTAAATACCTGCAGAGTAATTTGAGGCATTATCACACATCTGTTAAACATTTTGCTGTTACAGTCCTAAACCAAATGCTTCCCAACCTTCCCATGACCTCGTCTCTACAAGTCTACTCGTCCTCTACTGTCTTTTTTTCTCAACTATTTTTCTTCATCCTCTCTTCACAAGTATTCTTCTGTATTCCTCCGTGTCCTACTACCTACTCCTTTCTTCTCACCTTCCTCTCATTTTGTCTTCACCTCCTTCTGCTTTTTCATTCCAACTCCATCCACACCACCACATATCCCTTTCCCTTTTGCTTCTCTAATTGACTCTAAATTCACCCTTTTCCCTTGCTCCCACCCATCCATCCTCTCATCTCCCCTGCTCTTTTATATTTGCTGACGGTGGAGTTCATTGTTTTCCTGGCTGGCTCGCCTCCGGAGCTTTCACCCTGCTGGTCCTACTCTTCCGGGTGCAGAGGAGACCCAAGGGTCAATCTGTCACCTTCACACTGCTGCAGCAACCCTCCACACTTCCCTCCATTTATCTCTCCATCCATACATCTGTCCTCATCCTTTTAGAATTCCTTTTTTTTCTGCATCCTGTATGAAGAAATGCAGGGAAAGAGTTGAAGCATTTTTACAAGTTTTATTTGTCAAATTAAATGTAAAAATGCAAACTTTTATTTTAGTGGTATAACTATTGGTTTATGGTGTGTCTGTGTGTGGTAGATAGTTAAATAGACAGATAGTATAGATGCTAAAATGTTTATTTAATATTTGTATTTACCTTTGGCTCTTTTCTCTCTCCCCGTAGTGGTGCGTGGACAAATGATGTCCCCAGGTGTTCACGCGCCTTTTATTAGTTTCGGGTGGAGGGAACTCAAGGTTGGAAAAAGGTTAAGGGGCAGTTGTATGGAATGATTTTCTATAGTTTTGGTTAATCATTGGTTTGATTATTTAGTATGATTTTTGAGTAGCTTGGGTTTTTGTAAACATATGTATAGTCACTGGGAAACTTTTAATATAAATACTTTCCATGATTTGTTTGTATATAGCTGTCTTTGGAAACCCATGTTAATAGTATGATCCAATTAAGCTTGTCTGCTATATAAGCAGTCAGTTGTTGTCATTCTGGTGAAAATGTCAATGATAAAGTAACTTAACATCACGTCCAGTTATTCTGCCTCCTGTGTGCTTTCCTTTATGATCTTTGTCTCTGAGACTGTGTACTGAAACTGACAGTTACCTTTATGTTAAAGACATTGCTTGTATAATACTGTAAACAATTATACACTGTTGCCCTCTTTCTGATGAGAGTAGTGTGTTGTTTTCAGGCCTTGTTGAGATAAAAATTGGCATGGTAATTTCATGTACTGGAACACCTAAAACATGCCATGACATGATACTCTGCAGCTTATTCAGACTGTAAGACGTATGAATACAGCTGCAGAGCTTACATAGAGTCCATGGGGGCCACTATCCTGCAGGTTTTCGATGCTTCCCTGGTCCAAACCACCTGAAATCCTGCATCACATTCTTTGGTGGAAATGTGGATTTTATGTGATCTTTTTATGTAATCCATCCAACCAAATTCTTTTTATATTTTAAAGTAAAGTGAGTGCCCTCCTTGACCCACATATTATACCTTTTTAAAACTTTTTTTGTTATAGATAAATGAATAAAATTTCCAGCAATACAAACAGTGCTTGAAAGCAAGACTTGAATCCAAAAAATATAACGAAACAAGCTAACCAACCGAAGGTAGTCTGGAACTCATACCGCCTCATTCAGTGTTAATCCTTAACTATCCACTACTTACTCTTGTATGAGTTCTTTCAACCTGATCTCATAATGTGTCTAGTCATTTTCTGTGTGCTACGACTCCTTGGTGGTCTAAGGGCAAGAGGGGTAGCAACAAATAAGGCCGGAGGAAAATACTCACAATATGAATGATCTATTTACAATAATAAAATAAATGTACAAAACAAGGTAGGGTGCCGGTATTAAAAGTCACCAAAAGAAAAAGAAGGCGCCATAACAACATGCATTTCTTCTTAACTCCGACCAAAAAGTGTAACTCGTTCTACACAATAGTAAACCAACTTAGAATGTCCTGCAATCAAGTAAAGCCCAAAAGTGAAACTTAACAACAAAAGGGAGAACAAAAATACAAAACCATAAACAAAAGGGAAATGTCTTACTAGAGGCTTAAAGCACTCAAACCTACAATTACCAAGTATATTCATACAAATGCCAATATCCTAAATCCCCACTTGGTAACAATGATCAATTAAATGCACATACAGGTGCAGTCACTAGACACACAAAATAAGTGGCAAGCTGTGCTGTTATCACACACAACTGCCAAGACTGAGGGCAGTTCCAGTCTTATATCGCAGGGCCGAGTTCCGGACTGGCTGGGCTGGAAAGGAGTGGAGACATCGTCGTCCAATCCTGACGAAGGATGGAGGAAACAAAGCCGAAGTAACCCCAGCCAATCACCTGCAAGCACTCACACATTCACATTTACATACTTTCCCTCCAGCTGACAGGCCTAGGCCGTAACAGTGTGTCATTCTCACCCATTCAGTTTCTTTTTCTAGCTATGTCGCTGCATAGCAGTTACAGTGAAAAGATGATTGTGCGTTACCCCTAACCCTATTAGCATGCTATTTTTGATGTTGCCAAAAGAGAAACAAAAGCTTAAAATGTGATTTAATAAAGGGCTAAATGTGCCGGAAGTGGCATGCCGTTTGCACACAGTCTTGAAAACATGCAAAGGCACGAATGTGCCAAACATTCTTTTTCTTTCACTTGTTTCAAAGTAAAGTAAATAAAGTAATTAATTTCTTTCATTACCATCCTCAGGTGCCTGGAATCTCTTAAAGGAAAACATACATATCTTCCATACACAGTCTTGTTTTCCACGATTGCCTCCTTGGTTTTTTTAGATTTACAGAAGTCTTAATTACCTTCAGGAATATGCCCCCCCTTACAACAGGGTGCTGTTCTTCCTAATTTAACTGACTCACATGATTTACACCACCAGAGCATATGGTTTGTTGTATTCTCAAAGACCTGCAATGGTCACAGTACACCTTTAACTGAAGAGGGTATTCAGCTAAAGGTTCGTCAGCCCTGTTTACTACTGTTTGTTTTGATTGTTGGGGATCTCAGCTTGAGTTGCGCTCAGACAAATGTCATCTGGTTTATTAGCTCAGTTCCACTTGACATTTAAAGTGATTCACTGTTTTCAATGTCCCCACAGTATGCTTGTCTTCTGGTGATGATTGCTGATTATTGGTCAGGACTGTGGATGGTGGAGAGGAGGTTTTAGTTCAATATGATAACACAAGATGCTGTGTAAATACATTGTACATTGTGGAAAAAAAAAAAAAAAAAAAACTTTATTCAGTCAAGTTTTCGTCTTTTTCTGATCCAGTCAGGTTTTGAATAGTTGTTAATTCAAACTCAACAAATCCTACATTTTTCTCTGTCATACCACACTACTGTGCTCAGATTTTTTCTTTTTTCAAAAGAAAATACTGTTCCCCCCTTAATTAATACTCAACGGCCTTTCAATTGTCCTATTTAGAATGACAGGGACCAGCTATTAATGAAGCCCCCATTAAAAGCCTCTCTATAGTGGAGAAGAATAAAATCCTGTAAATTGTCTGTACGATTCCATTGTTAAGCACCCCCATTAAGCAACTTGGATCATCAGCTGCTTTTAGCGGGAAGTCAGGCTGAAGGCAGCTCTTTCTGATAAAGCACTGTATGCATTTGTCGTAGAATGCTGCCAGTTAGCATTCAGACAGTAAAATGCAATCAAGGAACTCCAGTAGTGTGATGGCTGCATGTTCTTAAAAGCTTCTGTGGTAGAAAGCACTTCAGCTCAGAAAGTTTTGCTTGTCTGTTTTTTTCTAGTTTACTTGTATTTTAACCCCTTAAATAACACCAGCTCACTCTGGGTTTGGCTTATGAACCTCTTATGGCCTGGATGTTGGTTCAGTCTGGTCTCTCCTGTCTAATTTGTCTTGACTGGCTGAACTGTTTTCTGTATGCTCATTCTTTTGCTGAAAAACCTGTAAGCAGGCTTGTTATTGTTTCCAAAAGATTTCTTTAGTTTTTACAGAATATTTGGAAATTAGCTGCTCATTTGAAACAAACTGTGGAAAATTGATGGATGATGTGTTGAGAAAGCTACACTCTACTTGCTTGCACACAGTTCTGTTAGTTTTTCTTTTAGTCTGTTGAATCATTGGCAAACTCCTTTGTCTGTTAGACACTAAACATTGTGGAAAGTTTAGTATGTTTTTCTTTTTTTTTTCATCTGATTGTTTGTCTTTGTGTACTGTGTTGTAATTTTTGTGATATGGATCCCCTGCGTCTGAAATAAAGAATAAAGTAAGAAAGTATGTAGTATGAAATAGGTACCTGAGAATGTACATGGAAATGATGGAAATGAACATTCAAAATGTTCCAGGAAAGTGAGTTAAATAATTTGAGGGATGATCCTGGAAGTACACATACACAGTCTAAAGTACTGTATGTACAAACTGGAAAATGATAATGACTGATTGNAAAAGTGAGTTAAATAATTTGAGTGATGATCCTGGAAGTACACATACAGTACACAGTCTAAAGTACTGTGTGAACAAACTGGAAAATGATAATGACTGATTGGTATGAAAGTGGCGTTTGATAAATATGTGTTGAATGAACTTAGATCCAGTCAGGTGTAGGATGAAGGTCAGAGGTGGTGAATGTTGTTTCTGTGTGAACATGGTTCTATCTCTGTGGAAAGCTGGGAGGGGGCATGCCCCCCCTCACCCACCCACTGGAGTAAGAATGTTTTTTGCTGATTTGGGTCCTGGCAATGGGTGAGATTTGAACCAGCTAAATCATGGTACCCAGCAAATCCAGTACTCCACCACACTTGGAGTTGTTCTCAGAGTGCTGTTTAATTGTAATTAGGTGTTAGGATTTAAAAGTGAGTGATGAATTTGAGGAACTTCTCTTCCAATTTAGAAGATGTTACATTAACAGGAGTTTAACCATTTGTCTCCAAAATCCCAATCAGTTCTTTTTTTTTAAAACATCCTAAACTGTTCCGGATTTTTTTTTTTTTTCCAGTGGCTTCCAGTGTTCGAATTAGTTTTGCCTGCAAATCTGATCCCGCCATACAGTTTCTTTTTGATGTTCATGTTTTATGGGTTAAACCATTACTCTCAGTTTTGCTTGTGTTTAAAGCATATCTGACGTAATGCTTCTCAATGCTCCATATTTATTTAGTGCCTTTCAATCTCATTTTAGCACTGGCCTCCAAAGCCCAGTCATAGGGTCAGTTAAGAGACACCACTTTTTCATTTTGGAAAACACAGTAACCTTAAGAGTTGAACTTGCTGCTTCACAACTTCCAAGCAGCTCTCGATCATCCTGGGCTATCTCTTTTCTCAGGTTTTACAACTATCTTGGTGTTCGTTCTAGTCTTTAAATTGGAATTTGCACTTTAAAAGTCATCCAATCACAACTTCCAGACCTACATACTCAGATCCTTCAAACACTGATTGGACCTGATATCTCTTTAAAATGAACACTGAATTAAAAAATTAAACCATCTCTCTGACAGATGATCAGAAACAAACAAACAAAACCTTCTTTTTGAACAGTTATCACTCCTCGTTTTGGCTGTGAAATTTTCTAGATTGCATCACACCTTTTCAGAATTTTTCAGCAGTCCTTTATAAGCATGTATGGCATTTTTCCCCTTTTTTCTGGCCTAAAATTAAGTTAGTGTGTGTATTCCTGTATGAGTATAAATATGTGATTAGTAAGGATAAGTTCATAGGCTCCCAGATGGCTTTATTTTACTGAATGCACCACACTGGGTTAACAAACCAAAAACAGTTTGGGGACCTCTGTCAACACAAATGATGCTCACGTCACTAATTAGTAAAGCAGTTCCACAAGTGTTATTTCATTCTGATTTACTGACCTTGTTGTTAGACTCCAGAAAGGAGTCAGAAGTTGATTATATGGTACGTCATGTGATGGCTCAAATGGTTCTTATTCCAGGCTGTCAAACACTGCAGTGTGCCATTTTCAGTCACAGATTTGTAAGTCTGTGTCATGTAGACAAGAACTATATGTAGGCTCCATGACAGATTTGCATGCAGGATTTTTTTTTTATTTTTTATTATTTATTTATTATCTTTTTTTTTTTGCATTTAGCCTTCATGCAGTCTTAGATTGAATGTGTTTTACTGTTATTACTTATTTGAGATTTTTCTTTAAATTTCTTACCTAGTGACAGTAAAACAAGGAGTTACTGTCAGCATGCATTACACTCAAGTCACTTTCCAGTTAGCTTGTTGCCACAAATGTAGTTTATTTCTGAACTGACCTTTTGGTTTTTACTCCAGTACCACAACTTGTTGGTAAGTTTTAGGGACCAAAGCTATTTGCTTAATATCACATTTTGATTTCCTTCCTTGGTGCATTGAAAACCTACACTACAGCTGATCCTCTGCTTTGATTTGTGATGCCTAGGGGCTCTGATAAAATGGTGAGATGTGAGAGTCAGAATGTTGCACAGAGCGTTTGACCGAACTTGCTGTGGAAATAGAAATGCTGCATTATGTTGTAAATCTGTTTGAACTCGCTTTGGCTTTTGCATCCTGTTATTTATGCATCAGTGTTCCAAAAAAATGTTTTCACGACCCCAAGGGCCCAATAGTTTGTCTTTTTAAGTCACTAACACTAACAGATATGCTCTAAAGACTATGAGGTCTAAAGTGGGCTGACACTGTGTGGCCTTTCTCATAAAAATGCTCCAAAACAAGGAAAAAGCAAGAGTGCACATTAAGATGTAAGTGCTTGCTAATTAGCACCTTCTTGAGAGGTGACATGGGACATATTCCAAACATAGTGAAGCGTACAGTTTTTTGTCACTAGAAATGTTTTGTCTCCCTGTTTTTCTTGTCTCCTGCCTTGTCCTCGCTCAATATCTCCTACTGCTGTTTCTAAATTATCTGATGAGTAATGTGACGTGAAACTCTATGTTTGTCGATAAGTCAAACAGCAACGGAGCCACCAAGACAGATTTCCCTATCTTTTCATCCACTCCTGAATGAAGAGCTTTAGATGATCTCTTATTTTTTTTTCTACAAATTGATTGAAGTGAAAAAAATCAGAAACCCGAGCTTCTCATTACTCTTCTATCACTCAGCTTTTGTTTGCTGTTTTTTCATCTTGGTTTCCTCTGTTATTCACCTCTCCATCATCACCGTAGCTCCAGCTTTAGGTGATACATCATTGTAGCAAGATCTATAAAATGTAACCAGTTATTACACCTATCAAAGGGCAGTTTACACCTGAATGTAGATCATCTTTCATAAATCTGAATAAATCCTAACATACAGATAAGTGGTAAACTAAAGAAAAAAAACATGGAATCTTTGTAGTGGGGGAATCTGATGGATATTTGACTAAGAAGAATTTTGTTAGCATGGTTTGTACCCACTTGACTCCCTTAAGAGAAGATTTACTAATAATACTATTAGTACTACTGTAATTGCATAATTAAATATCTCAGTGACCATGTGGCTGGCATGTAGAGGCCAACATCCAATCAGGGTAACATGAGGAGAGAGCTGATTAAAACAAAATACTTTTATCCATCTTCTCTTTTCAGGTCAACTGTCTAGTCATTCCTGATTTCTCTGTGTTACAAAAGAAAACCTCTAAACAACAAGGATATTTTCTTTCTTTAGCTTTCATTAACAAAAACAAAGACTTTGAATGACACTAATTTAAGGGCACCTTCACACCGGGATAGTCTAGGGGCCTATGTTTGAATTCTGAAAAAAAAAAAAAAAATCTTACCATCCATTGATTTGTTTTGGTTTACATTCACACTGCCCTTTACTCAAGTGGACTAAACAAATCAATTGGCCAGGAACAAAAGTGGATATCCTTTGGCCTCAGCTGGCTCATTCACAACAAGTAAACAATGAAGCAACACCAAGTTAGTGCTCTTGGGGTTTCTGTTTTTGCTTTAGTGTTTAAAACCTTGTACTGTTTTCAGAAGAGTTTGTCCTGTATGAGCAGCATGAGAGGCAGCAGTCTACCCAAAATGTGGTGCTACAATGGGCTCTACATCATGTCCTCTCTTTCTGTCATTGGATGGTCAGTTTCTGTTCACACTGCAAGTGAACTGCACCAGGGTTCACTTGCAAGTGAACTGAGACCCCAGCTTTTAAACTGAACCAGAGTTTGCTTCACTGGTCCTGACCAGAGTGTGGATGAGTGTTCACACTGCTCCAAACTAACCATTCTATCAATGGAAGTGGACCAGGGTTCATTTAAATTGGACCAAACAGAGCCAGTGTGAAGCAATCATCTATGATACTTTCTATTTTGATGAAAAGCTAAAAAAAAACAATTCAGAGTACCTGGTGTCCTTCAATGCAACATGATAATAAATGTAAAAACGCTTGGTGAGATGTATTTTTCAGATTTTCTTCTCTTTTTTTCTTGTTTTCCTTTATTGACTTATATAAATTTCTCTGTCAAAATGAACATTTGCCATTAAAATGCTACATGTAAACAAACTCTATCAGGAGATGTTAGCCCAGTTTTGAGTGCCTCACCTTTGTATGACTGCAGCCAGACTAACATGTTTAAATGACATTAAAAGTTCTGTTTTTTTGTGTAACACAATAGTAGTAACCCCAATAGTAAACCACATGGGTTTAGCATGTAACCCCTTATGATTTTGCATGTGAGACATATTTTGCACATGGAAAATGTGGTTTTGGAACATTTTCATGGTAAGAACATATGAAATCCATGCCATTACTTGTAAAACCTGTGAGACTTTCTATGGTCACGGTTTACATAATATAAAAACATAAAACATGGCCATACAAAACATGTTATTTACATTGAAAATGTTCTAAAATCCAGTTTTCCTCACAGTAAAAATATATATTTCCCATGCGTTCCACACTTTCTTAATGTGTCAAAATGTGTAAAACCACATGAAACATGTTTTTCTGTAAGGGTACTTTTCAGAATAGTATGAATGAAATTGTAATAAAAGTTGCAGAATTTCATTGCAAATTTTAAATAACAATTCTTTCAATGTTCCACTTTTGTTCTGTTCTTTTTCCTGCGACAGCCTACGCTGCACAGAATCAGTGTGTCCATTATTATTGGTATTATTCTCAAGTTTCATAAAGAAAGCCTTCATTGTGCAGAAATCAAACCTCTCTTTTGCTGCCTGCAGTTTCCGGCTGCAGAAATATGTTGTGTGTCAGCTGCAAAATGAAAGGATTACCATGTCATTATAATGGTTTGAGTCAGCAACACTGCGCTTCATGATGCCACTACTGCAAAACAAAATCTCCTTATCCCTGAAGGGGGGGGGGGGGGGGGGNGTGAGCATTAAAGGCCATTACCAGACAGACATGGTGCTTTGTTCTGGGGGCTCCTTTTGGTTAAATGAGAGCATCTTTCTTTTTTCCTTTAACTGCATCCAAGAAAACATTAAGAAAATGATCAAATCTGGTAAAACATGAGGAAATCTCAATGTATTTTAAAAGTATTTACAACAGATATGCTGCAACAAGTAACTTTAAAAGAAAATACAATCCTGACCATTTTATTTGAACATAATGAGAAAACATGAACAGAAAACATATGAATTTCCAGACTGAGCAAGTTGCCCATGTGTTGATGGTGAACAAAGCATCCATTTATGGAAATTTGCTTCCACCACGATGGGCATATTCTATTGCAACTATTGCCTGCTAAAATCTCTTTGAGTCACAAAATTTAGCTATGGCTACATTTGCCTCGACGGCTGTGGTCAGCTTTGATATTTCCACCACTGTGTCTGAGCAACAAGCTAACAGTTGTTGCTCACTATCCAGCTGGGGAGTAAAGCAGCAGGCACAGGGGAAGGAGAGTTTGGCTTTGAGAATATTAACTGGAGGGGTGTTATAATCCTTTGTGTTGGAAAATTATATTTTCATAAATGAGCACCCTTGTAGTTTGGTTTAAAATGCTTGAACCCCCCTGTCCTTTAATCTCCAAAGCTGTTCTTTGTGGGAGATCATGCTGACTGATGGGCCAAAGCAGAAGGAATTGTTCTGCATTAAATCAAGCTGTAGTGGTCAAACCAATACTAATCTCATGAGTTTAAGTCAAGGATTTTACAACTCCTGACCTTTTCCCACAAAGCTTGCAGTGCTTGGATGTACCCTGCTCCTTCCATCCCTAAATAACTACCCTTCTGATTATTCACACATTTAATCTGGAGGCAAACCATTTCTGCCTTCACACACAAAACAAAGCAGACATTTGCCTCTGAAACCAGCAGGAATCTCAGCATGCATGGAATTAAAATGGCTCTGCACAGCACAGATAAAGAGATTTTATTTATTTATTTATTTTGTTTTGGTCAGTCATTTAATGTTATGCAGTATATTTGCATCGTATTTCTTGACAAGTTCCTATTCATTAGCCCCTATTTTCTTGGAGTCATGTTTTATGTGCTTGTAGCTCATGTAGTTTTAGGTGAAAGAGTTTTTATCTTATCATAAAAGGTCAGAAACCTATGAAGCAATGGGCTTTTTGACTTGAAAAACAAATTTAGGAGTTTTAATTTCTTGCTGGGAGGATTGCAACCTTAAATCAGAAGTATGCTAAAGTTAATAGCTTAAGCTGACTCCTAACACGAGAACCCCACAAACTGATGACATCTGCACTTTTTGCAAGCAGATTGTTGGCACATTTAGCTTTCAATGTCAAGGCTGTTAGTGGTTTGTGCCATCCATCTGAATAAAGCTCCAACATGTTTAAATTCAACTTGAGATTTGGAATATAAAAAAGAGAAAGAGCTGAAACCTGACTCCTTTTGTTTGCTTTTTCTAGTTAAACAAAGTTCTAATCCCCACAGATCTCCTCTGATGTTTAGCATCAGACTGCTTCTGCAAATGATTTTTGAAGATCCCACCAATCCTGAAGATGGAGACCATACCATATTGGTAATATTCCTTTTTCCCTTAATTTAACTAAAAGAGAAGGAAAATAACATTCTCACATTCTGTAGTACTTCCAGTCCATGCTTTTTAAGTTTGACTAATACCCTGCTAGCTGGAATAAACCTTGCAAGGAATTGCTAATTAGCATAATCACCAATGAACATGTGGCAAAAAGATCTTTTCTGTCATCTAATATTTACAGACGTTTCAAAAAGTGTTAATAGGGGCAAAATAAATAGTGGCTAAACAAATGCTCACAGTAAAGCTTGGCTAACATAGTTTTAGCATCCCCTTACCTCGCTAAGGTGATGCAACAGTTCATGCTTCCTAGAGCCCCGTTTTCATCGACAAAAATAGCTGTCCAGCCACCCCCCCGTGTACAAAGAAATGAGCCACAAAATAGTCTTTAGTTGATGACTAGTTGGAACCATGTCAGTGGCAGAGGGAACGATCAATTCCTCTGCTACAGTGTGAGGTGTTTTAAACCAGGAAACTGCAAACTACTTCAGGTAAATTGAGCATTTGACCAGACAGATGCTACTTTAGTAAAACAGTTCTGTTATTTCAAATAGTTAAGTCATTTATTTCTAAATTTTTCAATATGCTTTTATTTGTGTTCCGGATGAAAAGGCCCCAAGTTGGAGTTGAAAATTGTTTGGCTTCATACTGTCAGATGTTCATATTTTGAGACACAGACAAGACCACAGTGTGTTGTCTTTTCTTTGACCATTACCATTACTTGACCATTACTTGGTCAAACCTAGGGCAAGACATACCTCATCATATTTTGTTGGCTTTTTTTGGTAGTTATGTTTTCATCATTTGTGCAATTGTACTTTTACAAATTTGTCTATATTTTGTTAGCAGTGCAAAGACTAAGTTTTATTTAGCCTAGCTGCATAACACTGGGCCACCCCTAGGGAGCCTGCCCCTCCACTTTAGGAGCCATTGCTCTCGACTAAATTTTAAGTTACCTCACATTACCTGCATATAAAATCTGTCTGATATTTTTAAATCTCAGACTCATTGTGCTGTGCTTGTTGTCATGTTATTGATCATATGAAGTATTATTGGGATTTACCCACATCCATGCTCTTTTCTCATGAAACCTTGATAAAATATCTTTGGTCTGTGATATTTTTATGACCCACACCATCTTCATTGGTGAAGCCGATGAAGTCAGGCTTCAAAGCTTCCCTTCGCTGCACTTTCTGTACGTCGCTGTGAATGTGTGTCAGCTAAATGCCTCCAATGTAAAATGAGATGGAATTGAAAACAGCTAATAGAGTTGGGGCTGTGATTAGCCTTGGAGATGCTGCAGTGAACTGTGGTGGCGGTTTATATCAGCAGGGTCCCGCTGGCTCTGTTTGCCTGCTGACATGATAGCACTTCCTGCAGGAAAGATCCTAATTAATTGTTATCATTATTTGTTTATTTCTGCCTGCAGCCATTTCTCATTTCCTGTCTGGGCTCACTATCACATCTCTGTCTGCCCTATTTTCTGTCACTCGGATCACCCTCATATTCTCTGTTTGCTTTTTTTTTTTTTTTTTATTTGTCACTTTGTCATTCCTTTCTTTTTCCTAGAGCCCTGTTACCCTTTCAGCCTCTTTTTCAATCATTTTCCATCCATTCTTTTTCCTTGAAGTCTTGTTTTTCCATTTCATATTTTCTGTTGCCCCTCTCTTTTCCTCTGAATTCTTTCTTGATTGTTGGCAAAAATGGGACAGTTTGGCGGTTTGTGTGCTTGAAACTTCTCAGTTACCAGATGAAAAATAAATTAACATAAAAATAGAATATTTATTCTTGGCACTTTTTTTTTCATTTTATTTTAATCACTTACCACATTTTCACAACTCTTTAGTATTCTTCTGATTCTCTTTTCACTTTCAATATATATTGCAATTGTGTATGTCAAGTGTGTTAGCTATGCACTGTGTCATTCAGTGCCTTATTGTTTCTGCTTATGTATGAAGTGGAAACAGCTGACGTATGTGAGGTGTTTGTTGGTTTTAATATTTTAAAATCTATCATCAACGGAAATGAACAGGGCTAATGCAGAAAGGCTAGTAAATCAATTTACGCATGTGTGTAGCTGAAATCCTTTTGCAGGCAAGCATGATTAAATTTTCCTTGTTGATGTACCTTGTTTGAGAACTGGTGTCTGGGCTCCACTTACAATCACAACAGGCATTCTGATTGAAGTGTCTAATTCATGGAAAAGGGAAAGGGCTAAACTTTAGAGTTTCACTTGTGACATCAAATTAAATTCATCTTCCCTTAAAGCTTGATGATACTGGTGCATAATGATGAAACCCCCCCCCTAAACGTTTTGCCTTAAATTAATTTTTACTCTCAGAAGGTGGCATTGTGAAAGGCATGACTTAAGGGCTGCTGTGGAAGTCATGTGCATTTTGTGAATACACGATCCAGCTCTGACCTGTGGCTATTGTAGTTTGAGTAGAGATGTGAAGTCACAGCTTTTACACAGTGAAGCTTATCCTTTTTTTCTTCTGGAGTTGACAAGGCTCACATTAAGGAGAGGATTTATACTTTAAAAGTTTTGCTATGGGTAATCCAGATGAATGGAAACTCTAAACTGTATCAAGTATGACATTTTAACAAGGATTAAATCTAGACCTCGGAACAACCTGCAGACCATATTGTAATTTGGACCAGCAACTAATCAGGCCAATAAAATCTCATGCACCCTTGTGGTTAAATTAACAGAAAAGGGGACATCAGTTGAATTTGCATTCCTGTCCAGTGGATTGTTAGCTTTGAAGTTTTAGTTAGCAACAAAGATAATAGCTAATCCAGGAAAGCCATGAATAAACTGTTTCTCATTTCCCATTTTTGGCTAGGTTACCACTTTATGGTTGACATTAGCCAGTTCAGATGGTAGCTTTGGCAATGATATAGCCTTTGAGCACATTCATAAAATATGTTTTTCCTATCACACTTTAAGCTAGACATGCTAACATGGTATGACTACTCTGACATGGTTGATCTCTGAACTGTGCTTCTTTACCTCCCACCATTGTGACCTCATCTAATTTAAGGCATGAGAAAATAATTAATTTATCCGTGGTTTGTGGGGATCTTTTTTTCTTTTTTCTTTTCATTCATTAATTTTAAATTACTTATCATAGACAGCCCCTGAGGCTTGAACTGAACTACCACCGAATGCCAAACCTGTTTAGATTTTCAGACTGTTGAATGAATCTTAATAATGCGGTCTAAGGATATATTTTAACCAACATAATTAAATCTGTAAATGGGGCAGATCACACCCAGTCAATGAACTTTTGGCATAAATGTTCCAATCTTAAGCCCCTTCACATGTCAACCGTCCTTAAGTGAGACGCCACCTCACTGCCCCTGATATACTCATCAATTCCTGATTTTAGACAAAAAAAAAACAAAAAAAAAAGAAAAAAAAAACGGTCATCAGAGTCCAAGTATATGATAATAAGTTCTTCCACTGTTTGCCTTAATGGGTAAATGACAAATATATGCAAACTGCTTTGTGGGTTTTTATTAAGGGTAAAGTGATTTTAATTTGTAGATCATTTATGTGACACAAATGAATAGAAATTTCCACTTCATGCTTTGCGGTGTGTGCAAATGAATTGTGTTCTCTATGTGTACGACATTTTCAGTGCATATATAAACTTAAATGGAGTTACCCAATAACCAGCATCAACACAATCAGGTGTAAAGCAAATAGGCAATGTGTAACCTATTATTTAGTCTTGAAGGATCAGGGACTCTATTGCACTTTTTTGTACAGTCAGGAAAACTAACCGCCAATTTATGAAATTCATTCTCTGCGATGTGAATAAACTTAGCTCAGACCCACTTAAAAAAACAGATAGCAATCAGTGTGTACATGGCTTACTGAAAACAATTAAATTATTATTATCTGTGTTATGTTTTTGTTTCTGCCAGATTTGTTTTCTTTTGCTCGTAATCTTTCTAATTAAATCAAGAGGGCATAAAGTACAGGCCAATTTAAACTACATTTGGGAATAATTTAAACATGCATTGGACGCCTCGTTGATTTGGCGGTGATAAACACTTAGTGAGGGGAGGTCTAAGAAAACCAAAACATGGTGTGGAAAGTGGGTTAGATGACCATAACTGGTCATAAGTGTCACATGTATGTTGCGGCTCAGCGGTTGCTTCATGATATTTCTGAAAAATTTGACACAAACATGCAAAGACACAAACACATCTGCAATTGTAAAAAAAATAAATAAATAAATAAAAAAAATGCTTCACTCTCTGTAATCTACTTTGAAGATTAGGGCTCGTTTCATCATTCTCTCCAGCTCAGACCTTTTAAGTGTCTCTGAGCAACATGTGATGGTCTCTTGATCTCTCACACTTTTGTTCTCTGTATTTTCTGTCTGTCTGCTCTTCTTTTCTGAGACTGTCTTCTTTGCATTTTTTTCATGTGTCGTGAGTCATGCTTGTATTCATTTCTTTTTTCTTTTTTTTTTATTTTGTCTTGCTAGACCAGCTGTGTCTGAAATTTAGTTTTTATAGTCAATGATAGAAATAAATAATCATGTGAGAGGACACAGTATATGAAGTCAGCTGTTAAAACAATACATGACGTCTGGTAAACCACAATGCAGATATGTTGTACACAGTTAAGCCTGTGTAGTAATGTGTCCCCCGTATGTCCCACAGGTGGCGGTACAGGCAGCCAGCAGACTATTCTCCATGAGGAGCAGTGGAAGATGCCGGCTCTGCCAGCACTACTGCTGTCGATTTATGTCGTCGTCCTGCTGCTGACTATGGCACCGCTCTCCTTCAGCCAGGCCAACACCCTCTCTGCCGTCCGGATGGGTGAGTACTGCGTTTACTACAATGTATTTTTGTCAACGTGCAGTACAAACTAAACCTTCTAACACTTAACATTTTTAGAGTTGTTTGCTTAAATTGAACTTTAAAAAATAATTTCTATTTGTGCAGCTTCCTTATATATCAAGCAATTTAATCTTACTGGCAATTGTTTTGTCTCAAAATATAACCATAAAGGTACATTTCAAAGACCTTTTGCTTGGTTTTGTGATTTTTATTTACAAAAAAATGCAAGACAGAAATTGAATGACATGAAAGACTGATGTTTAAGCTTGTGTGGAACAGGCTGAATGTGAGCATGTACTGTATGTTGACCACAAAACATGTTTTTGGATAGCACCAAGGCATGGCAAGTTTATTTGTTTGGCACATTTCATTTACAAGACCATTCAGTGCTTTACATAAGTGATTAAAAGCATTATAGCGGGGTGCAGAGGAAGCATTAAGAAATACGTCAAAACAAGCTTCAGAAAGAAATAAACTACATTAAATAAAGACAGAACAAGCTAGAATAAAAGATAGAATAATATAAAATAAATGTTACAGTGTGAGGCATTAACAGGTGCTTTGTTAAAAGCCAGAGGCAAAAAGCAAAGTTCTTAACCTTGATTTAAAACAGCTGAAAAATTCAGCAGATTTCTCCATGTTTTGTTCGGAGTTCAGCTGCATATTTAAAACGGTTGGTTTTTATGTCTGCTAACTAGTGTGTGACGCGCTACGTAAAAAGAAACTGCTGCAACTTCATGTGGGGTTCTGAAAGAAAAAGTTGCATAGTTCTCAGCCTTAGACAGTGACCTCTCCAGAAATGCACATTATAGATGTCACTGTGCCATCAAACAGAGCGTGGAGTTTTAAGATCGGCAAGTTACTTAATGCATATAACATTAAACAACTTGTCTCAAGTTTTAGACACTTTTAAGACTTTCACATGCAAATTAAATCAATGCATGGTTAAATTATTCTGCCACTAACTTCAAAAGGAAACAAATTGTAGAGTGGAGAGGGACTTTAATAAATGGAAGAAAATAAATGCATTGAGATGATATAATGTATACTTTTTAATGGCTAAAACTTTAATGAAAGTAATATGTTTTCTTTATAAATTAATGTGGCAGCCATGTCTCTAATTCACTGAACTCAGTGTAATTAAATATGGAGATTTTTTTTTCTTTCTTTCTTTTTTCCAGGCAGAAATACTAATAACCTACGGGATATACTGTATATTTCACCAAAATTACACAACTCATACAGTGTTTCCCTCCAAGTTATTGTTAAATGGATCAAGCTCAGGAACTAAAAGAATAATTTCCACTCTCTGCTGTGCAGCTAACTTTGGATTCAAATGCATAAGCTTGTTCCTATTATTACATAATCAGCTTACAGTAACAAATATTTAAATGGATGGTTTTGCATACGTTTTGCATAGCCATTTCACTTTTATTTTCCATTTATTTGTATACTATCTCACCGGTTTCTGCTGCAGTGCATCAATGACACCAACCATTTCAGGCTCCATGGACCATTGATGAAATCAAACCCAATCTTTTGGAAGAAGGGATTTCTTGTATAAAGATAATGAGCAAAGGTGCTTATATCAATAATCATGAGTAAAAGGCAACTGTGATTTGTATGGCAATTAATCAGAATATTTATTGAGACCTTCAAACATTTTTTTCATTTAAGTTTAATAACTGTATATCACCCATAAGGTAACTACATAATCAGCAAGAAGCGCTTTGACCCACGAGATTTCTTCCACATATTTATTTCTCCTGAGGCAGTGCAATTTTTTTTTCTTTGCACTGAGCCTTGTTATTAAGACTGTGTCTAAATCTATGAACATAAAACACACTGCAAAATGTAATTGTCAAAAGGCCAGATGTGACCAAAACACATCCGACACCCTCTTTTTTTTTTTTTTTTTTTTTTTAAATGCCAGATGAGGTTTCTGGACGGGCAGGTAAAAACACCACAATTTCCCATTTGTCATTTAGAAAACAGATGGTAAACAAGACTGTCTGTAAAACATGACAATATAAAACAGACTTAACAAGGTAAGCCACAAAAAACATTGTATTTACAAAGTAAAAATAAAAAAAAAGAAATAAAAAGACAGACATGGCAACCATTAAAATCATATGAGAGCTAAAGTGGTCCAGTTCCAATACTGGCAGATGAATGGAACCTAAAGCCAATTTGTTGCTTCAATAAGCTTCCCAAGAGTGAAGCTAATTAAAAATTAGTCAAGAAGCATGCAATCTCTTGACCTGAACACCTACAGAATCTTGGGATGATGTTTGCCAACACCCAGTAAAGCTGATCACATTATTTGGGTCTTAATAGAACGTCCATGATGGTGAAACCCACCTACAGCCTTTTAGAAAACCAAAAACAGAGCTTTCACTCTTATTTAGATCTGTACAGAAAGCATGTAAGCCCCACTCATCATCTTTTCTGTTTCCTTATCCAAGAAATGGTAAAGAAATGAAGTACCCGTTGGCTGTGTACAGTAACACCTGCCATATTTATTTTTGTTACACCCTCCCAGCTGACTCATGTGCAAGAACACACTTAAGGAGTGGGCAGAGGGGAAGGATGAGAATACTTTTAGTTTGCAGATGGAAATGCTTGAAAGTGTGATCAGGTAGTTCGTTATATTGCAACCATATCTGGAAGGCAAAGAAAGATCACACTCTGATTCCAGCCATTAAATATAATCTGCTGCCACATCCTAAGCTGAATAGAAGAGGACATAAGCACCAAATATACTTACTGAAACACAGAGGAATGAGGAAAACAAGATTTTTAGGACTTGACTCTGGGCCGTAAGATGGATTGTTTTTGCAGTCTAATTTGTCCTTTCATATTCGAAGTTTCAGTGAACATTGAGCTGTAACACAGAAAGCAGAAACACCAGAAAAAAAGAATAAAAATCAAAGTGAAAAGACTGCTAAGTCTCAGTAATAAGCAGAAAGACTGCTGCTGCCAGGGTTTGTTCTGGATTTGATTTGTGTTTCTTGAATAATTAACGCCTCTTGGAGCAAAGCAGCAGGCAATTTATCTTGTCCTTCCTCAAAAAGACTGTTGTGGGTTTTTGCACTTTAGGGTAACACAAAGAAAGCCACATGGTTCATTTCATGTTTACAGTGTAACTCTTCGAAAACAGAAGAAAGACAGATGTTTTGAAACTGATACTTTTTTTTTTTTTTTTTGTAAGACCTTGATGATTCCTTTCTCCATCAACGCTGTCTATCTTTCCAGAATTTCTACCCTCATGTCCAGTGTTCTTTCTGCCAGAAAAAAAAGTAAATAAAATTAAATAAAAAACAAAACAGAAATGGCTTTTTACTTTTTTAGAAAATATGATTCTCTACCGAAAGTCAGATGAGATAATAGTTATTTCTTCCTAATACGGTCGTATTGTATCTAGAGAAACTATCTATTGTTTTCTGTGCTGTGATTTTCTCATTGAAAAGTGATGACTTACTGAGGTATGTTTATTATGCATCGTTTGCTGTTTGAACATCACTGCACAAAATGGACTGTAGTGGAATGACACATTGCCCTGGACTTTTACCCAAACTGTTGGGGTCATTTTAACATTAAAATATGTTTGTGAAAATTAGGGGGTGTGAAGATGAACTAAAATTACATTAAAGATGTAACTATGTTTGTACATGGACCCCTCTATTAGATATAATGTGCTATGAGCCAATTATTTGATTGATTGTTCCATTAAGATCCAGTTGAATTAGATTTTGCTGGACATCCTACACATTAATGCAAGACTTTTATGTTAAAGTCAAGATAACACATCAGGGCATCACTTCTGGTGCATGTTAAGTGAGCAGAGTCTGTAAACCATTTAAACAAATAATCATCCCGACTTCCAGATGAACGTCCCGATGGCAAAATGTGGCCAACGTTGGCAATGCACCATCTACTCTGATATCTGCAAATCATCTGGATTTTATTAGAAGGAAGTAACAATGGAAGATGCTAATGCAACACAAGCAACACCAACAGCACAAAGGCACCTAGACGTTGACAAAATATTATAAGTTATTATCTTATGAATGTCATGATTTATGAGTCAAGATTTACAAACAAGAGTGGAATAAAAACTGATTCATTCGCAGGACATGCAACACCCATTACAGTTGCAATAAAGACACTGGAAAGTAAATCAGTTAAAAAAAAATGCCCCAAAAATTCTCATACTCATTCGTGAAGGAAAAACAGTATCTTTTTTTTTTTTTTTACAGTATCAGGACATATTAAGAATTCCATCAAACTACATTAAATGGAATCACATAGACAGTTTTGTTTAAAAATGTATTTCCTCTGCGTCACTTCTCATCACATCTAGAGATTAATCAAAGTCTTTTTAGAGAGCAATGGGCCCTTCTCATAAAATAAAATTAAATAACAAGGATTATTCTCGTAAGAAAAATGATCAAGGTAAAAATCAAATTAAAAAAGTTCAAAATGAAAATGCTAAAATCTCATGATTTCTGCACCTTGATTGTGCATATTTCAGACACGTTTCATGCGTTCATGTGAGACCAGTGGTTTAAATTCTGTGGTGGTATTTGATTCCACTGTTTTACAAGCTTAGTGGAAAAGCAGCAAACAAAAGTCATGAAACCTTTTCTTTGGCTCCTCACAAACTGCTAGTGTTTGTTTAGAGTATTTTATTTATGATACCACAGGGCTTGTACTGTTTTCCATATATCATCTTTCACCAACATGTAATCTAAATTGGCATTTGTCATAAATAAGGAGCTACAGTTGGTTTTCAGAGTTTGTGACACAACCATATACACTCGTTATTTTCACATGCTGTCAGAGAAAAATCTGTCTCAAAGCAGATTTTACAAGAATACGGCTGTCTGCATGACATCGCCAAAGCTCTTGTTGAATCAGAGTTTCTGTAATTTCAGCTTTCATCTTTGCTCTACAAGATGTTTCACATTGCACTTGTTGGAGTCTAGATGAAGAGATGTGGAGGTAGAGCTCAATATCTTCCTAGAAAGCACAGCACTCACAGCAAATGAAGGAGGAAGAGGGGGAGTATGAAGATAAGACTGCAGAGTCCTCTTCAGAAGCTTCACTAGTGTTCAGACACTATCGCTGTTTGCACAGTATCTAATACTTGAGGTCACTGTGACCACACACACACACACACACAGTACACACACACATCAAACAACAATTTTACCCTAAAATTTTATGGTTTACATTTGTTTAATGCTTTGTACGAGAGAAAGACATTCACTCTGTAAAGTTTTTTTGGGGAATTTAGCCGCTCTCTCTCTCTCTTTGTTGTTGGTTATCAGCAATGTGAAAAGTACTGACGTCCATCTTGCTGCTCATTAACGGGTAATAATCAAATGTCTGAAAAGTCAAGAAGTGTGACAGAGAGGACCAGGCTTGATTTCTTATCATTCCTAAGAGATCCTGAAACTTTAACATGTCAAAGCAACAAGCATGAATCAGCAGTCCCACGCGCTCAGTGTACTGATTAAGGGCACAGGTTTGATGTTTTTAAATTTGTGGGGACATATATATATATATAT
>CM047991.1:23683744-23717755 GCA_026261665.1 Melanotaenia duboulayi | reverse complement strand
ATGTTACCTACACAAACATTTTTATTGCATAACTATTATACATATGGCTGTAGGTTTATCCCTGACTCTAAATTCCCTTCTGAGTGAGAGTGAAAGCATATTGGGTTTTTTTTTATAGTTTACCTATAATTCGCCTTGTTGATATACCCATCCAAGGCTTACCATGCCTCTTCCCTAATAGCAGCTGTTAATCCCCTTCACCAAAAACATTAAATTGAGTAAAGCATTAACGGAAATGGATAGATTGACTTATTCATCCATATATAATTTCTTTATATCAATCCTGTTTCATAGCATGTAAACCTTACTAAACCTTTTCAATCTTTAATTTTCATTTAGCAAAGGAAAGTATATGAAAAATAAACTGAGTATTAAAATGTGCATCTTGTTAGTTTTATAGCATACAGTAACTAAGCCTTTTATGTTAAAAGGCTAATGATTTACCAATGTGTATATTAGATTAGATTAGATTAGATCAGANGCTTTTTATGTTAATAGGCGAATGATTTACCAATGTGTATATGGATAAAGCTTTCATTTTTTTAACTAAAAACAATTGCTCTATGACTGTCTCAACCTGCTTCAACATGCAATCAATTTGTTTAGAGAAAATGAAGCATACAAAAATGATGCCTTGCTTTATTCTGCTGGTTTCACACTCTGTTTCAATGAAATGTAACTTGAACTATCGCATTCTTTTAATATTAACTAAATCACTGCCATTTATTTGTAGTTTGTTTCCATATCGGACATAATGAATTGGATTATGTGAGCAGCTCATGTGGAACATGTGATTATCAGTACCCACATGACATATTTATTAAAACAGTCACTTGCATGTGCTTGTGTGTTTGTTTACTCTGACACTGAAACAGTTTTGACAGCTCAGCTCTCAGGCTCCAAGGTGTCAAAGTTTTTGATTGATTTTTAAAGGGATAAACTTGTTGAACAATTTTCATGCTTGAGTGAATCAACAATAGCTCATCTTCACCACCCTTCACTATGAGCCTCTCACCATCCTCATATCCTCATCCCATTGCCTGGCATGTCTCATACTGGATTCTCAGCTAGGATTTAAAATAAGCTCTTCCGATCAGAGCAAAACCCAGCTGAGCTAATTACAGTTCACTGTTTAAACCTTTGTAGGTATGAGCTGGAGTTATTTCACTGAGCAGCTGATAAAGCAGGACATTTGTCCTCTGACTCCATTACTCCTTCATCACACAGAGTCATAATTTTTCAATTTATCATGACAACATGCCTGTCACAGGACTTTTGCTTTGTGGAGCTTAAACTGAGACAAGTTTTAAAACTCCAAATTAGTGTCTCTAATTTGGAGTTTCTACCCTCAGATTTCCTCTTTGGGACACTTAATGTTTGGCACCTAAATGTTTGACTTTCTAACTAACACCACCAGAGCTAAATTTCCACCCCTCACTTTTTTTTTGTTCCAAATATCTTGTTGCAATGTTTGTTTTTATTTATTGTCTTAAAACAACTTCCACCAAAGAAGGAAATCTATTTTATTCAATGTTTCCTGTATATGGAGGGGAAGTAAAACCATTTGTAATATTTTGTAACGTCACTGGTGATCTGCAGCTTTCCTGCATTTCCACATTGCCTTTCAAACGTGAACAAAGACTGGATTATCAGCCAGTGTCAGAGTCTGACTAAAGCCTTCATTTTTCTTATCAGAGCCCTATATGAAGCCTTAAAGCTTATATGATTTTTCAAAATGTTTTTTTTTCTCTCTATTGGTGCTACCTCAGCTTCACTATTTCTTCCTTATCTGTTTCTATTATTCCTTTCTTAGATTTTCTTTTTCTTTTTCTCTCTTATTTCTTTTTCATTTACACCACATTTCAAGTTTTTTCTCCCATTTCTGCTATATATTTCCCTTTATTCTGACAAATAATACCTATTTAAAATTATAAGAGACGGTAGAGATGGAGATGTTTTATTAACATTAAAAAACATTGATTATGTCTCTTTTTAAACTATATGCTGTGACGACACTTGGCTTAATGTTATGGATTGTTTTTACCACATCAGTTCTCTAAAGTGCTAACTGAGCTAATATATTTCAATTCTTTCTATTGCTTTTCTCCCTGGGATTATTCAAACGAAGACGGCCCAGCCATGAACCCATCTACTTGCCTCTACATCCCTTTTGTTTATCTTTCTAACTCATTCTCCTCCCTCCTCTCTCATTCTCTCAGATCCCTCATGTGAAGATTGGTCCAGAGGAAACCCCGAAGCTGCCGTACCTTCGCTTCGCTTCAGTGACGCTCTACCCGAGTAATGAGGACCTGAGCCTGGCCATCGGATCCATCCTGCGCTCCTTCAGCTACCCAACGGCCAGCCTCATCTGTGCCAAAGCTGAGTGTGAGTCTCTTAAGTGTATCATTTCCTTGCCACATTTTTTTTATCCTCTCTGTTTGATGCTGGCAAAGCAACTTTGTCCACTTCAAGGGTGAAAATGGTTGGTTTTAAAACAGCTGCTGCTTTTCTGGTGACTTCATGATCTGAATTGGAGTTCCTGCTTCATTATTAACGCTCCACTCTGCATGTTTTCACTTCTTCAGTGCTGCTCTGCTGGAATCAGATACTTGACAATGTGCTGAGTGAGTGAATACTCTGCACCAACAGTTGGAGTTTGTTCAGAGCGAGTGGGCATTCTGGAGCCTTCACTGATGTGACCAGGCGATAAATTTAATCTGAGGTCAGGTGTTGCCAAAACAGCTTCCAACCTGCTGAGGCCTGCACTCCACAAGACCTTTAAAGGTGCCCCGTGGTTCCAAACAGCAAGACGTTAGCAGCAGATTTCTATTTTAGTCCTTAGAGTTGAAAATCAGAGCTATAGTTTGTGTGATTTGTTCCTGAAATTCCTCCAACATACTGTGGCTACTACTATTCAGTACACTGTTGACCACTGACCAGGAGCACCTCACAAACCTGCCCATGAACACTAATTTATTTTCAAGATCATTCAAATCTTTCCCTTACAATCTTAAAATGACCCTATATTTTGAAACTGAGCAAGACAGTCATCATTACGTTCTCTCTGAGAAGTCATAATGTGAAAGCTCATCAGGTTGTTTTCTTCAAAGCAAAATGTTTTTTTTTTCATGGATTGTTGGACTAAATGGAGCAGAAAGGAAGCTAAAGGTGGAAATATTCTATAAAGTTATGATGTGTGTGTATTGTGATATTATGTGACAAATAACCAACACAAGTCGTTGCAACCTTTGACTTCCCAGTTGAGAAAATTGCCTCATACATGGAGCGGTGTCTGGGGTCATTGAAAACTGCTGGAATTTGTTATTAAGAGAGAAAAGTGACTTTGTCCATGTTGCAGTTTTGGTGTAATATACTTGGTAGTTGGAGGAATCATAGAACTGATGTTGTGCTATTCCTGCTGTGGAGTCGTTGTTGACGGAAGCCAACATAAAATAACACTGTTGTGAAACTAAAAGATATTTCATTCAAATGTATTAAAAGATTAAAAGCCTATTTACTCATTGCTAAAAACTAATCTTACTTTATTTTGCTATTTTAAATGCTAGCTTTGTATTTGTTGTTATGTTATATTTTCTTATCCTACAGTTTATAGTCTTCATTTGTTTTCTGTCAAATCTATTCATTTAATTTGTTGGATTTCTTCTATTTGACTAATCTCAAACACGTCTTTTTTTTTTCTTTTAGCTTTCTCCTTTTCCTGTCTACTTCTATTACTACTCGTTTCTCTTCACCAGTTCCTTCATTAGGCTCCCTCCTGTTTTCCCAACTGCCCGAACTCACTGTTTTAAGTCTTGAGTGGTAACCTCGTCTGTTAACTGCAGGGTTTAACAGGCCTGTAATGCAGTCATGAAAGGTGTCTTCGGCCATTTAAACCCAGCAGGGCCTTTATGAATGATTTATGGTGGTAATTAGATTTGACACTTCTGCTTTTTGTAATAGGAACAGTCAAAAAATTATATTTCAACTTGGCTAAAATTGTGATGATACTGGCACAACAGCTGGTCTTTGTATTACTCCAGAAGAACTGACATCAATTTCATGTTATGTATTTATCTTTTTTCTCAGTTGTTCAAACATCTTAAATCAGCAGACTAACAAATTTGTGTGCTTTTGTGTGATAATGTTGGTGATATAAAGATAAAACTGAACCTGTCGGCTTAAATTCTCAACAATAAAAAAATTCTAATTTACATTTAACTCATTCTTTTCCATTAATAAAGAATACAGTAAAATATATTTAACACTTAATAAGTGAAGTTGTTGATCTGTAGATTGTAACAAGGATCTAAAAATAGATATAAAGACTTAACCATAAAATCAAACATTCCCGAAATGCCCAGTTACCCAGAACACGGCAGCATTTTTCTGTAATTTTCTATTACGTCCAGCTTAAAGTGCTGTGTTTTCCTTGGAAGTAGTACATTAGCTATAAGCGCAGCATCCATTCCGATGACATATGTCATTTTTATTATATTGACATAAAAATTAGCTGAATTTACATACATACATACATATTTACAAGATGCTGCTAGTTGCCATGAAAGTAGTAATTTTCTTTTGTCATTTCGAACTTGATATGTGCTGCTTCAGGTATATGGGTTGACTGGATTTTAGAAATAAACTGTAATTCATGAAGCTAAGTAAATCCAAGAAAACTAATGCAGAGAAAAATCACATAATAAAAACATGATTTCTTGAATTCTGAGACCTGTTTTTAGACAATTGTCTCCAAAAGCCATTATTGTCTAGAATCTATGAATTAAATAATGATAAAACAAATCTGTTTTCAGCTGAGAAAACTAAAATAAATAAATGAATAAACAGGATTTCATTAATAAAATAAAGAAGGCAAGATGTTGTTTATGATTCTTCGATTTATTACACAAAATGTGTGGAACTGGGTTTTGCACCAATGTTTGTTCTTCTGAGTCCCTCATGCAAGGGAATACTTTTTGAATCCCTATCAATAAAGCCGTGTATTGAGGAAAATGTTGCACATAGAGCAGGGAAATAGTTTCAAAAGATAATAATAAAAAAAAAGGATTTGGATTTAATGTAAATTTCTACAATAGGCTAATCCATTGACAACTCTTTGGACATATAGCACCAAATTTCTACTCTTATGGAGAGAAATTAATGGCATTGCAGCATAATCACCTTCATCCCAGTCTGTTTATTACCACTTAGGGCTTTGAAGCAGTAACAGTGATTCATCACTCTAATGGATCTGAGATCCATCAGTATTGTATTTTTTTCTTTTTTTTTCCAAATCAGAGCAATTATTTAACACACAAATAAGATAAATATTCAGACAATGATCATTTATTTTCCCTACGGTTTTTCAGCCTGAAACAGTCAGGCACTAAAAGACGCTTTGTTGAGTGATTTGCAGCTACAGTTTGGACCTGGGTGGTTTAAAAATGCTCACTTTTCAACCAAATGGAGCAAATATTTTAGTCAGCTATGTTTTGGAATATTTTGCCATATTTACTCATGCAGCTAAAACGTTGAATTATTCTCACTGTTTTCCTGTCCTTTAGGCCTGCTTCGATTAGAGGAACTGGTCCGACACTTCCTCATCTCCAGGGAGACGCTGTCAGTGCGGATGCTGGACGACAGCTTGGATCCCACCCCTTTGCTGAAGGAGATCCGTGATGACAAAGTGGCTACAATCATCATTGATGCCAATGCTTCAATATCCTACCACATCCTCCGGAAGGTGTGAAAGCCCTCTTATTAACCTCTTAACTGAGCTAATTGTAGATATGATCACAGCTGTTTTCTGAGCAGCTGTCTTTGTGACCTTATTCAAAATCTGCATCACTTTATATTTTACTTAAATTCATATCGGCAGGTTTGTTACCACACGTTTCACCTTAAATGAAGAAGTAACTACCAGCTGGGTTATTCGAAGAACAGTGTATCTAAATCATTAAGGAAATTATGCCATAATACGAAGATATAAAAATGTCAGAGCCTGTCATTCATTGTAATTCTTTTCAGGGTTTTTATAGTGCCAATCTATAACAAAAGTTAACTCTAGACATACACTCCACTTTAATCCTATTATTACATCAAATTTTTCTCTCCAGTTTAGTCCTCTGTTCTAATTGTGCAAGGCAACAGTCGAGAAGAAAAGCCTCCAGCAGAATTAGTGATAAAAGCAGCAGTCTACCTTCCCTGTTTGGTAGTTAAAAGAACAGGAAAGAGGGGTTCATGAGAACCACTAGGCGAGGGTGACCTAAAGAAAAAGAAAAACAAGTGATGGCCTGTATTCATACATAGAGGACAAAGAGATGTGATCATTTTATATTGGGATATCCCCTCAGAAGCCTTAGCCTAGAGAAGCACATAAAGGACGATTGGTCAGAACATGCCAGCTCTAGCTATAAGCTATATTTGAAAGGCAAATTGTAAAGCCTAGTCTTAAAGGTCGAACTTTTTTTTTTTCCTTCCCTTACCCCCCGAGAGATCTGATTCCATAACAGAGCCTGGAAACCCTGGAAAGCCTGAAGTTACTGGATTTAACAGATAAATAATGAAACGATGCAAAAATTTGGAGAAATATCACCTTTCCTGTTAATCCTTGTCAAAACACAAAACTAGCTACAGCATGGTGGACCAGCTGGATGCTTTTTAGAAAAAAACAAAAAAACAAAAAAAGAAACAAAACGAACTGGGACAACCCAATAATTAGCGATTGCAAAAGTAAATAGACTAACTTGGACNCCAATAATTAGCAATTGCAAAAGTAAATAGACTAACTTGGACAAATTTTTCTACATCGTCCAGAGACAGAGTTCCCATTCTTGCGATATTACATAAGCAAAAAGAGGCATTAGCAGAAACTGGTTTTATATACAAGTCAAAGGACCATTACTGCAGTGAGGTCATGTAATCCAGAGTGGCATTCCTAAACAGCATCTTCCTGAGGTTTGCGAATGCAAAAGCATTAAAGTAAGTCTTGTCTGCATTTAGAAGCAGAAAGTTTAGTCATCCAGACTTTTATGTCATTAAGATGTGCTTGTAAAATAGCTGAGTATCATCTATGTAGTTTAATATGACCTGATGGAAGCATGTACAAAATTAACCAAGTGGGTACAAGCACATAGCCCTGATGAACTCCACAAAGATTAGTGATTTACAAAGAAAAACAAATAAACAAGACATTATTCTAATATGTTGAAAACACTGGTTTAACGGCGGATAGAGTGCAGCAGCTCATATTCCCAGTTGTCCTTTAATTTTGGTCCCTTTATTTTGTCTTTTAAACTTATCAAAAAAAGTTACATGTTTTTCTCACAAACATTACCAGCATAGAAAAACAGCCTATATTAGGTTATAAATAATGAAGGGGGTTGTGATTATAAGATTAAGAAAGATTGAAAGTAATAAAATACATTCTTAAAATTATGTAAAACTTTTTTTTAAATGGTCTTGGAATATGTAGAACTTTAATCACATGCAAACGAAGGATTTCTGAGTGTTAAAATTTCTAAAATTAATACAGTGGGATCACACCAGAGGTAATCCAAATAAGGTATTGGATATGACTTACTGTATGAAGTCTGGTCTTCATTTTGATATCAGCTACATACCTGTTTAGATTTGAGAGTCTCGTGCAATTTAAAAAATAATAAAACTTGTCTGCAGCTATTAAGAGTTTAAAGTACCTTATGTGGTACAAATCATACTATATTTAGTCGAGATCCTAGACACAAATTCAAATACATGGGAAACAAACTTTTTGGTGAAAACAATACCACCCAAGCTGTCACAGCTGGTATGTGATCTACTCTGTGTTGTGTCTTGCTGTAAACACACCAGTGGGGTCCAAACTATTCAAATGTGTGTGATAAATCTCACTTCTTATATTTTACCTCCCAGCATGATATTGCACAGTTTCATTTGGAGAAAAATGTAATCCTCACAGCACCCTTTCAGTCCCTCCTGGGACTCTGAAGGTTGCTGCTACTCTGTTTACAGCATCTCTTTTTCTTGTTTAGTTTGAATATTTGTTCCTTTTGGCTGTCTTCAAACACAGGCTGGTTTCTAGCCANACTGTTTACAAGTCTTCAAACACAGGCTGGTTTCTAGCCAAACCCGCAGATAGAGGTGCAGATAGTGCATAGATGTCAGAACAGCCTCAAACTCGGTTAATTAACTTTTGGCCAGGTGCAACTTTCCTTTACATCTTTGTTCTTGGGACCTGAAAGGGTAAAATACACAATAAACGTTCTCTGTTACTGTGGTTATTATTATTATTTTCAGTAAAGGTAAGGCTCTGCAGGCAGACAGGAGGACACATAAGCTCAGTGTGTGTGTGAAAGGTTAATAACACAAGCACTCTGCAGGTTTTGCAGTGTGAAGCTGACAGTTTAAATCGCCGCTGGCAGTGAACATTTGTACTGTGAGACCTGTCAGATCCTGCATGTGAAAAATGACCAAATAAGTACAAGGCAGCAATCCAGATTGGCAGAATGCACACTTTGTTGTTATTTTTATGATAGAACAGTTTAACCTTCCAGCAATTATAATTTAGATGCTTACTTCTACTAGACATGAGGGTACAATGTGTGTTTTTTTTAGTTATTTTCCTTCTCTTTATTCTTTCTCTCATTTCTGCTAAAGTTTCCAGGTAATTTAGGTTATTTAAAAAGTTGGGTAATTGTCACATAAAGTAGTTCCATTGAATTTGGAACAGTTCCTCACAGAAAATGTAGTTTCAATTTTTGGATAACATGTGAATTCTTCTTCTTCTATTGTTTTTTTTTTTTTTTTTAACCTGCAGGCAAATGAGCTGGGGATGACATCAGCCTTCTATAAATATATTCTCACCACCATGGTAGGTTTGTGTTAATTATTTTATTTTCTTTATTTTAACCTCTATTTCACCAGGAAAAACATTAAAAAGACATATTTTTATTTATAATGTTGATTTGGCAAGTGCCTAGAAAACACTTAACACTGTCCCAGGGGAAGGGGAAGAGGGCGAGACAAAAAAAAAAGATGGTAGATAAAAGGAAAATCACTGTCCACTCAATCTTTCTTTAACAAACATTCACTTGTCCTCAAGTTTTTTCTCCTTGGCCCCTTTTACTCTGTTGTATTTACATGCATTTATTCATGCCATTTAGTTTCCTTTTGTAAACCTTTACCTTCATGACCATTTTCTTTGCCCTGTTTTTCAACAGGCCTGCGATTTTGTTGATGGTTGTTATAAGAGCAGGCTATAGGATATAAATTAAGCCTATTGTTATTCATGCTTGACATACATCTTCTTGCATTCATTTTCTTGCCTCTGTAATGCACATTTTTCCAATGCTGATGCCATATTGGAGCAAAAATTGATTTCTGAAGCTTTCATTCCTGTTGCTTGTCTTTCTTTTCTGCAATCTTCCCTTTGCTGGAAAGCACTGTCTCCTTTTATTTCATTATAACTTCTCCATTTATCTTTAATTAATGTTTTATCCCATTTTCTATGTCATTTAATTACTTTTGTTTCCATTTTCCTTCCCACTATTTTCTGATCTAATCTCTTTTTTTTTTTTACTTGTCTTAGTTTACAACTTTATTCTTATATCTTTTTTTTCTGTCTGTTTCGGTTTAATTCTGCTCTATTCTGAGTTTTCTTGACATTCACTGGTCATATTTTCCTGTTTTTTTTCATCTTGTCATCACAGTCTATGTTGGTGTTTTTACATCAAACTAAGCTCTCATATATCTTCACCTTTCATCAATGATGCATGCTGGTCTTGCCCCTGTTTGTCATCATTATAATTTTACTGTTTGGTGTTGTGCCCTTTCATAAGGAGGCTTCATAAATAACAACTTCTCTTGATCTCTGCCTCCACTCTCAACACTGCTATGTCACAGGCTTTAACAGGTCTAACAAACCAGGGGCAATTTCTTCATTCTTTTTCTGTGCAGCAAACCCTGGAAATGTACCAAAAGAAAATGCATTCTTCCACTTTACTTCCACACAAGTCAATGACCTACTGCATAGCCACATATAACCTACATTTAACTTTGGATTAAGCATATCCTGTTGGTTCTCTGGATGTCAAACTATTGAGTTGTCAGCACCACATGAAGATGTTTGAGGTTACAGAGGATTGAAAATGAAAATATAGATGAATGTAAAAGCTGCCTAATTTAAACATTTAAATCGGGTCAGTCCTCTGATTTGGTCAGCCTTTGGAGTTTTCTAGTCTTTCTTATCCTGTCTTATAGCCTGTCCACTATAAAATAATGCTCCCTTAATAGAAGGCAATATAGCTACCAATGGTAATGAGCAGATGAACCTTTAGTACTGTTTGTCTTCAAATGACACATGACAATGCACCATATGCATAACATTAATTTTATCTGCCACGTATGACAGAATAAAAAAAAAAACAATGTTGTCTCTAACAGCATCATTTTTATCAGGGGTGTCCAATATATATATATATAGGAAAGTCCGTGTTCAAATGATTTGTAAAACTTAGATGTTGTTCATATACTTGTGATGGAACTCATAGTTCCATACTGACCGAGATCCAGCATATTCTTTTGCTCTAAGAGCTGTGAACACTTTAGAAAATGTATCAATTTCCATCAATAATGTTAGGAAAAAAGGTCATTTAAGAGCTTGGCTTTGCCACATAAACAATGATCAACGCTGCTTTCTCCTATGTTGTGCAAGCACCAATGTTAACATGTTTCACAGAAACCTGTGTTAGGTCGAATGAGTTACACTTTTAGCAGAGGAACCAAAAGAACAATGCTTCTACAGGTCATTGAAGTGAGTCGTGTATGAATTGTGAGCATGTATGGACCAAGTTGGAAGAGTTGCAGAATTGGCTTTGCTTTGGTTTTCGCTTTTTTTGTTTTTAATACGTGTTTTTAAGTCTGTCTGACAAACATCACTAATGAAATAGAAACTAAATGAGATGTATGAAATATCCAGGTATGCGATGAAACATGCGATGAAATTTTGTGACATTTTCTCATCTGTACTATATTTAGTGAAGGATGAGCACCAGTAAACTGGGGTTTTGCCCAATTTGTACAGGGTCCTACAACTAATCATTTAGTTTAAATGTATTTACACAGTCCTTGTTAAGTCAGCTTGGAGTTTCTCTTGACTTTGTTCTTCTTGGAACGGTTCAGTCAGCAGACAAAACAGAAGTGACATCAAATTTAAAGTTTGAGATGAAATATGGGCGAGGTGACATGTGGACTAAGACATAGGCCTACAGAGGCTAATGGTCTTGTATTGTAGCTTTCAGTGTTTGCAGATTGTTATAATTGCATTTAGGGTGAGATCTCTGAAGTAACCAACTAAAAGTAGAAAAAGTCAGGGGTTAGCCATAAAGTAGGTATTAATGGATGGTGCTGGCATTGGGCATAAATCTTATGTCTGATAGCTGATCACATAAATGCATGCTGTGGCTCTGGTCTTCAGGAATAACTAAATCTTACTAAAAAACCTGGTATACTTTTGTTCCTATTGAACAAATTTTATCGTATTTTTCGTTTTTCAGTCTAATTTAGTACTTTAAATGGAGAAAACTGAAATTCTTTCCCTCAAGTAGTCAGTCATTTATCAAATTGGCTGCCATTTTAGCTGTAGAGGATTGGTTTCAAGATGCATGAAAAAAATAATGAAAATGCTGTGTATAATGGGGATCTGTTGGGGCCCAAAAACAATTTCCTGCCCCAATGCTTCTTAAGAGGTTAGTCTGGGCGTGTGGTCAATATCCCAGAATGACTAAAAGCCAGGAAGTGGGATTCAAAGGGCAGAACTCTCATAGTCTATGTGAAGTAATTGGGAAGTCATAGGTATTGATTTCACCTATCAACTTCTGAAGATATAAGATGATCATGTTCTCTTTTAGCCCCTAAAAACTTACAAACCTGAGCCTTCCTGAAATTGTTGCATCATCTCCTCATTTTTTGTCCTACCCTAAATGGCTGCCGAAATTCTGCTTCTCTCTAAATGAGCATCAAGTGTAAACTGTGCTGCAGTCACATCATTGCTGGTGTCCTTCTGGAATGCTGTCGCAGTGTTTCTTCCCTCAGCAGTGTTGGCCTGCTCCCTGCAACCCGGCCAGCCAACTGCTCTTTGTCAGTGCTGGCAGGCTAACCGTCTGACAGCCGGCCTGGCTGCTGCTGAAATTGATTTGGCATCCAGAGAGTGCAACAGAAACAATAACAGCAACAGTTTACCCAAAGGCTGGAACAATGTTAAGAAAATAAGAGAGAAAGAGAGATTTCAGGGAAAGGATATTAACCTCGCACTGAGGTTAGCATTAACAGCTGGACAGAGAGGGTTCCAGAAGAACATAAATTTTTAACCTTGATGGTGATGGAAAGAAAAGAAACAATCATCCTTCAACCTCCTCTTACCCTCTAGACATTGTCTTTGCAGACTGAATAGCTTCTGTGCCAAAGAATTTTAGAGAAGAGCATACACAGCCAAAGACTGATGATGACAGCCTGTCTGTCCAACACTGGATGACCGCTGACCAGGTGTCTTTTTAAAGTTAGACATAATTTTTTTTATGCTTTTAAACATAAAACAACAATGCAGACATTTACATGAACAACAGAGAAACATCCACATAAGAACAACAGCCAGATCCATGGTGTCAGAAACAATAGTAAAAGCATGCATATTGTGCTTTCACTCCAACAACCTTGAGAAAAAAGTTTGCAATTTGAATACAGACGATTTTGATCCCTGATCACCAAGAGCTTATCTTTTAAGCATTATATTTAGACCTCCCGCTGCATGAAATTGAAATTCAGTCCAGGCAATTGCTGTTTGTGTGTCTATAGGTTTTGCTGCTGCTGAAATTAATTTGGTGTTGAATCAGTGCAACAGCAGGTTTACCGACTGGCTGTGACCGTCTTCAGAAAACAGAAAGGGAGACATTTCTGAATCAAAGTGGCGCAACTTTTAATTTTCATCCCCAGCATCTGGTTATGCAGCTGCAATCTGTACAGCTCGTCTTCTGCCCAATTTACAAGGTTTGTGTTTAAACCCAGTGGAGATTCAGAAAAATTCAGACAGCTTGTGAGTTTCTTTTTTTAGTCCATATAAGTGACATGCAGGATAATGAGATTCCTGCGAAATGACATGTTCAGAGGACCACACTTCAGCCGCTTTTTCAGTCGCTCATCTCACAAAAGTCTGACAGGGGAGATTTGCTCCTGTAATCATTAGCTGCCTATTTAAGCTTGTGGTTTTCTCAAGGTATGAGCAAATGTTTCTTGATGGGCCGAAGTGCTTAAAACCGATAAACACTGTTTAAAGTGGAGTATTAAAGAGACAGGATCTGCAATCTGTTTCATTCACAGACTGAATTGAGAGGATTCATTAAACAATCAGCGTGAGATAAATATTTTTTTTGTCAGATGGGAATGATACAACGATGTGTCAGAAGAAAAAAAGCTGGACCTTGGGAAGGAGCAGATCTTTGATTAAAAAATATTACTTATGATCATTTGTCTTGTTACCACAGGTAACTATGGATGGTTGAACTTCATGCAGACTGGATTAAGAAGAAAATTAGATACTTTTTTTATTGTGTTTCTGCCCATGTAGGTTAATGTGTACACATTTGACACAATGGTCTAACTTACATGGTCAGTATTAGTTGAACCAGAACTGAAATAAGAAATGTGAAGGATCTTATTGTCCTATCTTTAGTCTGAATCCAACACTNGCTTTTTTTATTGTGTTTCTGCCCATGGTTAACGTGTACACATTTGACACGATGGTCCAACTTACATGGTCAGAATTAGATGAACCACAACTGAAATAAGAAATGTGAAGGATCTTTCTGTCCTATCTTTAGTCTGAATCCAACACTGAAAGAAAAACACCCTTAAAGAAATGAAACAGGAGTGAATGAGAAATGCAGAGGGCACTCTAAAAAAAACTTTGGCCATACAGACTTAAAAATATTTTATTCTCATTGTTTATTTATCTTTGTTCTTCAATACACAAGAAAATCTTTAATTGCATGTGTGTGTTTCTCACGTTATTTCTTCCCTGCAGTAATCTACACTGTAAAAATAGTGTTTGAGCTATTGGTAATGTATGGTACTAATTCATATTTTCAGTTGATCAAGTTTCAGGGAAATCCTCTTTATTGCCACATTTGGGAGTGAGAGTCATATTAGACATAGTTTTATATATATAGATGTCTCTCCTTTAACATATTATTTATTTGAAGAAGGGAAAAAGGGTTGTATTTTCAGTAAATGCTCCCTATCATAAAGAGCTGGTGGTAAAAGGGTTACACATCATTTATACTATAGCGCCTTATTATCAGTTAAGGTTACAAACCAAAATGATGAGATGTTATGTTTGCTTTCCTTTTTTATTTTTTTATTTTTTCTATTTTTTTGTGCAAAATTAAAATTACAGTGTCTACAGTGTGTGAGTGCAATTGTGCTGTGTCCAGTTCTAAAAACAAAGTTAAAAAAAAAAAAAAAAAAAATAGAACAACAGAAATAGTTTGGTTGCATTTCTGTGTGATATTTATAAAAAAAAAAATGGGTAGTAATTTTTAAAAAAAGATATTCATGTATTTAATAGCAATATCAATAATTGTAACAAAACATTTAAGGCAAACAGAGAAGGAAAATGAATTAATAAATAGTATAATAATATAATAGTATAATAATAAAAAGATTAGAATGACAAGAACAATAATGATAGCAATAATCATTGTAATTACCATCACCATCTCCACCATCATCATTTAATAAATGAATAAATAAATAATTTAGTCTTGTCTCCGCCCTGCTCGCCACAGCCTAGGGGATATCAGCAAAACAGGATGTCCATCAGCAATGGAAGATGCCGCAGGGCCCAAAGTTTCTTTGCTTTCCTGTATCCTCCAACTTCTTCACAAGTTAGACCAAATGTTTCATTGCATGTTAATCCTGCAAAGGCCGAGCAAACAGTTTGACTATGGTTTGTTTCAGCAGTGGAGCTCTGTGTGACATCAACTTGCCTTCAAGGACTATTTGAAGTTCTTTGAAAATTCCCATTGTTTGATGTCCATCTTTTTTTCTCTCGCTGTACTACCATGCTCTGAATTTTGAAATGAACTCGATGTCATGCGGTCTAGGAAAAGAAAACCCCAATCAGACTGTTCATTTGTCTCCATCTTCCTCTTCCTCTTCTCTCATCTGTTAGCCATTTAAGATTTTTCCCCTGCTGTCAGGTTCAACTGTCATTACTTCTGCTTGTCACAGTGTCTACTTTTAAAGCAAAGGCTGACGGACTCTGTTATTCTTTCTCTTCTGCCTCCATTTTTTTCTTATTTCCTTAGGATTTCCCTCTTCTCCAGCTAGATGATGTGGTGGGAGATCAGTCCAACATTTTGGGCTTCTCCATGCTGAACCGAAGCCATCCTTTCTACCTGGAGTTTATCAGGAGTCTGAACCTGTCTTGGAGGGAAGGCTGTGACATCAGCCCATACCCAGGACCGGCGGTGAGAGACTGATGGTCGCTTTGGTGTTCTGAAATATTCTGCCCTGGAGTTAAAGTCTGATTCAGACCTCCAAAAATATAGAATATAAGACTAAAATATTCTCACCTAAAGCAGTGATGACCAAGATGTCATGACATGAATGGCTTGCAAAATCTCTAAAAACACTCAACACTACGTCTTAAACTGAGTGTAATTGTATGTAGATAATTTTAATATTCTCTTATGAATCATTATCAATAATTTTTAGTCATTTTAGTTGTTTCATTTAAAACTGGATTAGCCAAGTGGAAATGACTCACTTATAATCTTGAGATAGCACATCTTAAGATGCTTTGAGGTTTTACTATGCAACAAGCATCTGAGCCACACAATGTGAGTCCTCTCAAAGAAGCTGCTGCTGGAAATGTTTTCAGTCTTATACTTCTTTGAGTGTGTGTTGCTCTCAAGAAAACAGAAAAAAAGAAACACAAATTGGTGTTTACACTTTTCTTTCTTTAAATCTGACCTCTTTGCCTAGCAGCAGCTTTACATAATGATACAAAATAATTGTGAATATACCTAAAAAGAAGACTTATCGTGAGCTAATTTTTTGAGATAGGTAATTAACAGCAAACAACAACAGGTTTGAATCAATGTTGTCTCTGTTTTCCGTCTCCTTCATAATTAATAGGTCCTTTAGAGTAAATATTTTCTCTCAGATGTGTTTGTCTGAT
This sequence comes from Melanotaenia duboulayi, assembly GCA_026261665.1. Taxonomy (NCBI): domain Eukaryota; kingdom Metazoa; phylum Chordata; class Actinopteri; order Atheriniformes; family Melanotaeniidae; genus Melanotaenia; species Melanotaenia duboulayi. Next base: position 23,701,524 of record CM047991.1, on the reverse strand, counting down.
ATCAAGGAAGCAGTGACATTGGCTTTAATACAGAAAATAACAAACACATTTGTCAACAACTGAAAACAGCTTTATTACTGCAGAAACCTTTCCACCAAGAGTTTATTTATTCATATTATACTGCCAAGGTTAATGAAGAAGGTAAATGGAGTCCCGAATGTTGATATTTGATTCAAATTAACCTTATAAATGAATTACAGTGGAGATTAACCCTATGACCCCCATCTCTATGTTTAGGCCACTGTCAAACATTACACATTCATAATTAAATGAGTAAATGTCTGTAACAACTAGGTTAACTTAAATACATTTAGAGTCAAAGTAAAGTGAGCATTCTGATTTGTTAGGGGGTGTAAATATCAATATATGTATTACTGGTGAAAAATAAAGGAAGAAGGAATATTACAAAAATGAAGTGTCAGACCTAAAAAACACTTTCAAGTTAAATATGAATATAATTTTGAAATGATGCATCACTTGCTCTATACCTCTATCAAATTGTAGTACAATACAGTACACTTAATATACACTACACTACACCTAACATAATGAGACAACTTAATTTAATTGAAATTTTTCCTTTTGATTAGACTGTGAAGGATGATTTTCTGATTTTGTATTGATAATAAGTAAAACTAAAAGTAATGCAACTATAAATGAATCTATATTAATATCAATATCAATATGGTCCATTTTACAAACAACTATTTTGTTTGAGACTGTTTGTTTTATTATTTAATTAAGTATTACCAGTTAACAAATTGTATGAAATAAAAACCAAACTGACAGATTCACTTTGCTTTTATTGGTAAAAAATCTACCAAATATTAAAGTAATGTTAAGTACTCTATAATTTTCCTATTTTCCTTCCACCTTTCTATTACTCATATTCTAAAGAAATCAAGGTCTTTACTGTGTAATCTGTTATCCTTTCAGTCATAGTTTTAAGGTGACAGACAGATATTGTTGCAGCTGTGCAGCATAGAAACGTCTGTAAGTAACAGCTGCAAAATGATTTTGAATTTATTACATTTATTAATCTAGTTAGACAGCCTTCTGGGGTTAGTGACTAATGAGAAGAAACATTTTTTACTAACTTGACAGGTTTAATGTTGATATTACTTATAAATAAAACTATAATCTTAGTGGTATGATGACTTCAGTTCACCTTTTCTCTCACAAAATTCATATAGAGCCAATGTCTTCCACTTACATATTTAGTCTAGTTCTCTAAAGGTGGAGTCAAGTAGCACACTGACTGACACATCTTTTAATGTTTTAAGAAGATAGTGTGCTCTAGTATAAATTATAAGTATTGCATATTATATTGGCAAGCAGATAGGACACGTTCTCAGAGTTACAGAATGATTTACTTAGAATAAAGTTACCTGAAGGTGACATGTGGGAGATAGAGGAAACAGCTGTGGGACTAGACAGACAGACTATTGAAAGCTATCAATTATTTCCCACACTTCCCGCATCTGTCTTCGTACATCTATCTTTTCTCTTTCCAAACTATAATTAGTTATTGTCATTCAGTCCTGAAACTATTGACTTGTTAAAGCCTCAATAACACTCATGCATCGGCCTTTTTTTATCAGCCATAGACAGATTGTGTGGGTCAGCCTCTGCACAATTTATCTGATTCTCTGAGTGTGTCAGTTTGACTGACAACTGACCAAACAAACCAGAACATCACACTCTGATAGGATCGCTCAGTTACATAAACTGAATGCAGCTCATTCCAGTAGTGCTTCATTTTTCCTTTTTTCCCACCGACATAATCCTGCTGTCTTTACCTCTGATGACACAACAAGCCCATTTTATGTGAACATTAGCTTTAAAAAGACCAAAGTTGGATCTGGAAATCCCTATCAACAAGAATGAGCTATTGACATTGATGTTGTTGTAACCTGTTCTAAAAGCTGCAGCTCTACAAAATCAGAAGTGAAGCACATAAATGCCGCATCTATTTTAGTGTAAGTGTACCCTCACAAAATTAGCCGTTTGAAGAGCTTGAAGAGTACCAAGGGTGCCATCAGGAGTAAGCAGTTTTTCCTATCATGTAGAAGCTTCAGTATAACTTTATGTTGATACAAAGCTGCTAAAACACTGTAAACTCCTCAGGCCAGAGTTTTAACTTGCTGGCATTTAAGATTTATTTTAGTAATTTGGGGTTAGGAGGAACCAATGTAAGTGTAAGTGGTAGTAAGTTTTGCAATATTTAGTTTTATGGCGCAGGCAACCAAAAATGTGATGTCCATGTATGTGGATGCCAGGTCATAGGAGGAAAACTTTTTCTCTGCTCAAGTTTTTACCAGTTTACTGTTGGCCAGTGATGCTAAGTTCTCTAACATCAACGCTGCAGTGATGATCGGATTGGGCTTGAACAGATGAGTAACTTTGATCAGCTCAGTAGTCCAAAAATGTTTTGGATGCCCTGCCAGCAGTCGGATTCTCTGCTGTGAAAATAAGCTGGCTAAAAGAGGAAATTCAGACCACAGATGTTAAAACACAAAAGCTGCTCACTATGCAGGGAGGGTTCCACTCCAAATTCAGTGTTCAGGGGTTATACATTAATGGCTCTTTCCCACTAGTACCCACTTAGCCCAGCTCAACACCACCCCTTCTAATTCATAGGTGTTCCCATCAGGATCTTCCCAGGGTATGTAGGCATGACCAGGGCATGAAGTCATGGGATGAGTCATGGGAGCTAATCCCGACCTTGCCATCTTTAAAATCCTGATGTGGATAACAACATTGGTGGCAACAGCAGAGGTGGAGTTTCAAAAACAATCACCATGGTCCAACACAGAGGTGAAGACCTTTGTATGCTTGTTGCCGTTAATTGAGTTAATGGCAGCTCACATTATTGTTGTTCGATATGTATCGCAAACAAATAACTTCACGATACTTACTTGCAGCCTTGCTAAGATGGCCCCACTCACACTGAACACAACCTCAGTTACCCTCTATTCTAATTGGAAAAATCAAAACTGAGTAGGGTGGTGTCAGCTGAATTAAGTTAGGACTAAGTGGGAAAGAACCGTAAGCATCAGAGCCACTATCTAAGATGAAGATCCATGAAAACATCAGGAAGATGACCCTAATAGATTAAGCGCTTAGTGAATATCTCAGGTAATGGAAACTGGGGGAAAAGAAGCTAAAGAAACCATTATGAGAGGAAAAGCCCCAGCATGGGATGTTCCACTGACAGATAGCTAAAGTGGCAGATATGGACAAATCCTACTAATGGCTGGAGTTGGACTGAAGGAGAGCACATAGGCGCTAATCATGGTAGCACAGCAGCAAGCGTTTAGGACCAGGGCAATAGTAGCCAAGAACCACCACACCAGGCAGGATCCCAGGTATAGGGTGTGTGAAGAGACCCCTGAAACAATCCAGTACCTGACAGCAGGGTACAAGATACCAGCAGGCAAAGAATACATGGAACGCCATAACGAAGTAGCCAGCATAGTGTACAGAAGCATCTGTACAGATTATGGACTGACAAACCCTAGATCATGATGGGAAACATATCCTAAGGTGGTGGAAAGTGAGAGAGCCAAGATCTTGTGGGACTTCCAGATCCAGACCCACAAAATGGTGGTGGCCAACCAGCTGGGCAGAGTAATCTTGGATAAGCAGCAAACAGGAAAACTTGAGAAATAACAAGGACTCAAAGAAGAGCTGGAGAAAGCCAGGAAGGTGAAGCAACAATAGTACCAGTGGTGATTGGAGCACTAGGAGCAATGACCCCCACACTGGAAAAGGGGCTCCAACAAATACCTGGAGGAACATCAGACATGAAGAGTGCAATCCAAGGAACAGATAAGATACTGTGCAGGACCTACAAACTCCCAAGCCTCTGGTAGAGGACTCAATCTTGGAATAATCAAACAGCCATCCTACACAAGACTTTTGTATAACAAAGCATTCAAAAAAAGTTAAACTACAGTTTTTGTATTGAAAGTTATATCTAATAAACTCTTTTTTTTTTCTTTTTTTACGTGATTTACCTTGGTCTTTAAATAACCTACAAAACCATGTGGCCAGTCATTAAAAAAATCATATCTTTAAGGTCATAAGTGTATTTTATTGGTTGAAGTGCACTGAAATTATCATTTTAAAATGTTATTCACATCCTGTAATATATAATTATGTTGCAGCTAATTAAATGCTTTGTCAAGATTTAAATTTTTATCAGACTTCATAAAAGGTTAAGTGTTGCTTCATAAGGCAGAGCCGCTGGGTTTTGCTGTTACCCAGAGCAGGTAAGTAGCACTCAGAAAGCCATTCAGCTGTGGGGAACTTTGAGATGAGTTATTGCCTGGAATTGCAGAGTAGTTGGGTGTTTTGATAAGATCACAGGGAAAAATGGAACAGCCAAATGTTTTGCACCCTAAACAAACTGCCCCCATTTGCTTTTAGATTTGGTGTAAATTACTGAAAAAGCAACAGAAGCTGCTTGTATATTCCAATTTCACGGCATCTAATGGATGTTTGACAGATCCATTTAAATGTTTTCTTTTCTTCTTTCTTAATGGCTAGCTGTCATCAGCTTTGATGTTTGATGCTGTTCATGTTGTGGTGAACGCCGTGCGGGAGCTGAACCGGAGTCAGGAGATTGGGGTAAAGCCCTTGAGCTGCACCTCCCCGCTTATCTGGCAGCACGGAACCAGCCTCATGAACTACCTACGCATGGTAAACACACACACACATGTGCATTTTTCACATGCAATGTCATTGAAAAATCTGCACTGATATCATTCTTTAGGACAGGTACTCTCAGCAACCATCTGAACAGTCTGTACTCGACTTTAATAAAGCAATCTATGTATGATACCTACATTGGTCCACAGCACATTGTGTCACCCTTTAAGCAAACTTGATCACTACTATGTAGATTTTTTACTTAAAATTCCTGGCATATGTCCTATAAAATTGTAACATGTCTGTGTTTTGCACTGTGTGAAAGTCTCACCAAAGTAAAACAATCAAAACCCTCTTTATTGGGTAGGTTATACTTGTTTAGTTGTTTGTTAACATGGCAGCCAATCACTGCATGTAGTCATGTAAACATGGACGACTTGCTGAAGTTCAAACTGTGACTCGGCATGTCAAGGAAGGGTTTGGATTTTGGGGTTATGGTCTATTTGAGTTCTGTCTTTTAATTTGTAGTTATTCCCCTTGTGTATTCTGTTTTACTTTCTGCTTCTTGTTCTTTAGTCCACATGGTTGGATTTGCTCATCAACGTCACCTGTTCCTTATTACATACATATATATGGCCCTTCTTTTCCTTTTCACTTTGCCAGTTCATTGTCACACACCCAATCTGTTTCCTAGTTCACATGTCAGTTCTTATCATTAAACCTAGTTCCAGCACCCATGTTTCTCCTGCCTCCTCAGCCTGCATTTAGGTCCACACCTCCACCTCAGCCCATTACAGAACGCCAAGAGTAGACTTGTTAAGTACTTCCATAACGGCTCGTTTGTTAATATAACTAAAAATCTATACTCCAGCACACTGATGGATGTTAGAGCAGCATTTGTCATATTATGCGTTTGATGGAGAAAGAAAATAAAACAGACATGAGAAATGATGGATCAGATANCTATTATGCGTTTGATGGAGAAAGAAAATAGAACAGACATGAGAAATGATGGATCAGATAAAAACTGTTTTCAATTCAAGTGTAGAAACAATATCTCTGTCTGCAGCCTGCTCTTTTCTTCTGTCATCTAAGCCAGGTTTTTCTCAGCCAACTTTAACTTTTTTTTTCATCATAAATATGCAGTCTAGTCCAGAATTATTGGTCTCTCTGGTAAAGAGGCAAACAATGATACAAATAAAGAATTTTAAAAGTATTTGACTATCAGCCCACAAATAGGAACCGATAGGCTGTTAAAGAAAATGAGAAATTTGCTGACTTCCTGTTAATGTTGATAAATGATGGTTAGAAAATGTTTTCACTTTCAGTAAGATGATTTAGGTCAGAAAGATATTGAAGAGCTAAATATAAGATTTGCTGTTTTAATCTGTGAACATAAACAATTAACCAGGTAATAAAACAGCTTTCACTGGCGTGTTTTCATCACTTCTTCATATCTTTGTAAAGAGCTAGTGCGTTCACCGCTAACTGGCTAGCATGGATCAGACTTACTGGATATTTATTCCAAACAGAACCTCAGTGATGTGAAAAAACCACAGCTTCATCATCATCGTCATTCACAGCAGCCAATGAAGTAAAGAACCAATGTTAACGTGTCTCATGGGGTGGTGGTCAGGAATGAAAGTTCTGTGCTGTCTGAATTGATTAATTTCTCAGGCACATGCACCACTGCAAGGGGGTGGTGCTCAAACATTTGAATGGTCAGGGCCAGTTTTAGTTGGGCCACTTATCCATCGACTTTTATTGACCAGTCAGACCAATAAATACATTGTCGCCCGATAAAACACGTTGGCCCACCAGGAGAAAGCCCGGTATGCCAGATGGTCAGTCCATGCCTGGAGGGCTGTAGCTCAGGAGGAAGCGCAGTTGTCCTTCAACTGGAAGGTAGGCGGATCGATCCCAGGCNCTTCAACCGGAAGGTAGGCGGATCGATCCCAGGCTTCCACTGACGACATGCTGAAGTGTCTTTGGGCAAGACACTTAATGCCACGTCACCTCCTGATGTGCCTATCGGGGTGTGAATNCACTTCCTGATGTACCTATTGGGGTGTGAATGGGTGAATGCGATAAGTAGTGTAAAGCGCTTTGAGTGGTCAAACTGACTGGAAAAGCGCTATATAAGTACAAGTCCATTTACCACATGTACACAAGCTAATAAAGCACTTTTTGAGATTTAATGGAACAGGAGCTTCTCATCATGGATGTACAGTTGACAAACCTGCAACAAATGTGTGGTGCTATCATTTCAATATGTAGCAAAATCTCTGAAGAATGTTTCTAACACCTTATTGAACGTATGCTATGAAAAATTAAGCCAGTTCTGAAGGCAAAAGGGATCATTATTTATTTTTACTGACAACAGTATGTAGATCTGCCCGTTTACAATCTTCTCTTATGATGTCTTTTGTACTCTTGTACTAATATTACTTGCAGCACTATGTTTAGTTATTTAAAGACGGTAGGATGAGTCTGTGCAAAAGCTTAAAAACTTAAGTATTTTGTCAAAGTAAGAAATTAAACTTTCAATAAAGGTCAAAATGGGAAGGGATTTTATTTAGGAACATAGTCAGGATGAGAAACTAAGATGAACAGACAGAGAAATGCATGGGGAAATACATTTGATAAATTTGCATAAGTTGTGTGCAAAATTGTTGCGTTTTACATATTTTCTCACATTGCAACTTTTTTTTTTTTTTTTTTAAGAAAATATCCCTTACCTTATTTTAGTATTGGAGGATTTGTTGATTACAGAATGAGCTGTTAAATCTGCAGCTCAGACTGAAGTGATGATAAGATTCAACAGATGCAATGAGAGAGGAGGATTTTTACCTTCTCTTTATATATTCATCTTACTGGCATCTCTTTCTTTTGTCCTCCTTTTATTTTCATATTTATTTGATTTATTCTCATCCTTCTTTCCCCCTGTTTGTATCCGTCTGCCACTTCTTGTTTTTTCCATCCACTGATGATGCCTCTCTCTCCATGTTGTTTTTGTAGCTTGCAGTGCATCACTTCATCATCTCTGCACTGTGTTTGGCAGCAACCAGGGACTTCTCTCCCCCTCTCTGTCTCTCTCGCTCCACTGTTTTTGGAATATAATTCATCTTGAGTCATGCACACATGCACTCTCATTCATACTGTACACGCACCAGATTACACGTAACTCACATGAACTCAGGAACAAAATGCATGCTTGGTTGCACACGTATCACACAGGTCTCTTACTTATTTGCACAATTTTGCAAACACACATTCCAGCAGCTCTGTCACTGATCTGATGAAGTGTCTGTTTTCTCAGTTTCTATTTCCATCATGATTTTTTACGTGTATGTGTTCATCTTTTCATCCTTGTTTTCTTCCTCAACATCTCTAAATCAATATCTTTTGTCTCAGGTTAAACTAAAAACAGTTCTAAGCCTCTGATCTAGCTGTAAACTTTTTTTTTTTTTACTGCAGTCACTGAGGTTCATATTTCTTTGCTATTTTGCATCCAAAAGCATCTGTCTAAGCAAGTGTTGCATCTTTCCACCAAAGTGATTGCTGTAACTTTTGAGCTGGCAGACTGGGAACATTTTAGTGTCAGACAGTTGCAGTGACTTTTTCAGCTGCAACCTAAAGTGTGGTTTGTTTAACAAGTCTGTCAAGAAGTTAACAAAGTTCAGAAGAGCTAACAAGCCCTTTTTGTTTTCAACTTACTAGGAGTTTCAATTCAGCACTAGCACCGCCAGAAATAAATTGTTATCAGTCAAGATGCAGCCTTGAGTGAGATGGTGGAAAAGTCTCTACAGTCTAGCACAGATTTAGTCACATCTCCACAGGGAGATCTAGATATTGTAGCATTTGTATAAAAATAATAATAAAAAAAAAAGGATTAGATTTCTATAGCACTTTTCAAAGCACTGAAAGAGCTTTATTAACTCCCCATTGATACTTGGTGATGGTAAGCTACATGGGTAGCCACAGCTGCCCTGGGGCAGACTGAGAGAAACATGACAGCCAATCCAACCACCACTGAACATTAATACTCATTCATGCACCAGTGATGCTGACACTGGAGGCAAGGAGGGGGACGTGTCATGCCCAAGGACACAACAACAGATTGATTCAGGGACCGGGATTTGAACTGCTAACCTTTCAGTTATTGGACAACCTGCTCCACCACCTGAGCCACTCCATCTGCATGTTTTTGCAATAGAAATTTTAAATGCTCCTGTATCTGAGCCATTACCTAATTTTTATGCAATGTAATGTGCACATTCAAGGTAATGATTTTTATTGTATATTTTATGTTATTGTGGGTTTTATAATCTTAAAATTTTCTAATATACTGTCCAAAAAGAGCTATGAAAATAAATAAAGAAGAAGTGACTTTAGTATCTTTCAGACGAAGATCTTTATTGGGATTTTAGCCTAATCATTTTTGGATTTCTTTTTTTTTGTTTGTTTGTTTTAGGTAAACTGTGTTGCAGATTTCAGCTTATGGTATTAGCAGATGATTTACATCCAATCAGTCATATTTTTGCTGAATTTACAACTTTTTCCAAGTGTAAAAAAAAATATATATTTTTTTGTCCGTGCTCAACAAGTTGTAACTGTAAACAAATACTAATCATGATGATGACTGCAAGAATCAAATGTTTGTCTAATATGCGATGCCAGTAAAACTGTGGACACACATGCTTACACATACTCATTGGTATTTCAGACTATCACCTGTGGAGTTGTAATAAGCATTAGAACCCAAAACGTTCTCCTATTTATAATTTCCTTGTTTTGGGTTCACAAATAAATGATGGATACCCAGACCACCTCCTCATATTTGTAGGATCCAGCACCATGAACTTCTAAAGATTTATGTTTAAAAATAAACTTAAGTTAATTATTATTTTTCTGACTAAACTGAAACACACAGAAAATGAACTAATTATTTGACCACTAATGGATCTAACTTACCTGTTAGCTAACTGGTTTTTATTCTCTTTCTCATCAGGTGGAGTATGACGGTCTGACGGGTCACATTGAGTTCAACAGCAAAGGACAGAGGACCAATTACACACTGAAGATCTTGGAGAAACATCCTACAGGCCATAAAGAGGTCTGAGGACAATCAGGGTCAAGCAAGACGCAGACAGACCAGAGATTAAATTAGCCTTAATTTGTTCCAGATTGGATATTAATTTGATCTGTTCAAACCAGCAAGAGGGTGACATGTAGAGTGCAGGAACTGGTTCACATGAACACATTACTGCTGTTCATGTCAAAGCATTTAAACTGGGAACCCTACACGGCTGCAGGGAGCTGAGCTGGACAGCCATGTGTTGTAATGTCAGAGTAAGAAGTTCTCTCATTAGTTTGTTGATACAATCAATGCAATCAGACATTCTCTGTGGGTCAAATGCTGGTTTATGATCGCATGTCAACATTCAAAAGTCATCAGATTCAGAAGTCATCAGTGGTTGACACGGAGTCATACATGTTCAAAGTTTTGAGTGGACAATAATTCTGTGTACACCACACTCGTAGGGCGTGACTTCAAACAATTTCCATCGGCAAGACTTTGTTTTTTGTATTGTTTATTTTAACTTTCAGACATTTTTTTTTTCTTTCACCACCCAGATTTAGAAATAACAAACACCAAACAGCTGATTGCTGTGAAGTTCAACCATCACATCTTTGCCTCTCAGAGAATGAGCCACTTTCTTTCTTAGACTGTTAAGGGGTCACTGAGGAGATTTTCAGCTAAATGATTAAACAAAACTAATCTTTTTTTGTTTGTTTGTTTGTTTTACTAAATGCTGACTTGAGCTGATTAATAGTGAGTATAAATTATGTCCACAATAATCAGATAATTACATTGAATCAAATTTACTGTAATCTAGAAAAAAAAAAGAAAAAAATAATATATTCCAGTAATCATAACTTCAGCACACAATGGATTAAGCCATTTGGCATTAATATTTAAATCCTCACTTGTTGCTATACTTCTAAAATGAGATTTAATGTTCATTTACACCCTTGGAAGTATAAAAACTGGAGAACAGCTTCACCTCATTTGGTGTCATTCTTCAGCTTTTGATGACCAAACTTCAAAAACATTAATATTCTATTAAAAAAGAATAAAATAAGCAAAATATATCTTGTAATTTATAATTGCAATATGACGACAATGAAAAAATGTTGAATCTTCAAAGAAAAATGACATTTTAAATCTTTAAAAATGAGCCTTATCACCAAAGTCATAAATACATGGGACAAAAAAAAAAACAAAGAAAAATAGAATTGTCATTATTATATAAACAAGTGGCAGTGCAGCGGTATTAAGCTTCTCAGATGTGGATACGTTTACCTTATGTAATCTGGAACAATTTTTTTGAGGTTAAAAAAAAAAATCTTTGATAATGAAAGGTACAAAAATACAAAGTAAATCAAATATAATTTTAAAAATGGAGATTTCAGTACAACAGGAAAACATACACATCAGCAAGTGAATAAACAATTTAAACAGATTTAAAGAATGTCAAAAAAGACACCCATTAAAAAATCCTTCTGGGTTACCTTTACTTGAATTATTCATCATTCATCAAGCTTGAAAAAATGAATTTTTAAAAAAGTAGATGAATAAATTAAATAAATGTTGTCTTGCTACTAGTAAATGATAAAACTTCTAGCTGATAAAAAAAAATAAAATAAAATAAAATGTATTCTTTTGGAGCACCAAATATGAGGGTAGAGGGTTGTAACTTCATATGAAGTATTTTCGTCATTGTATTACAATACAGCTACAACACACTGTAAACTAGTGAGCAACAATCAAACATGTAAAATTTTATAATGAGAAGCATACAATCTATCACAGCAGTCAGTAATGTTGGGTTTGAGACAGTCAAGCTTTGGAAAAGGGAATTCTATTAAAAAACTAAACTTTAATTGTATAAGAGTGAGACATACACAGATGGAGCTGGTATGAATTGTGCTAAGCGGCCCCTCCCATCAATCATCATCCAGAGATAACCCCAGCTCACCGTCTCAAACAAATTTAACTTCTACTGTTCTACTACAATCTGTGGAGAAGCGTTTACCAGACAGCTTTGCTATATATGTTTATTTGTTTTCCATTAATCAGACCTGAGAAATTCCTCCCAAAACTGACCTGGAGGGATTGGTAGAAAATTTAGGGAACAGTAATAGCAGTGCCTTATCTGCAAATAGCAGAAAAGGTGAGAAAGGTGAGAGAAAAAAAATAGTGTGTTTGTAAAAAAAAAGAAAGAAGCTACAAAGCACTCTATCTGTATAAAATCTAAACTATTTTAAACCCTGATCATGCCTTTATCTTGCAGAATCATTTGAGCATAATTTTTGTTGTCTAATTTAGATTGAAATCTTGTCTAAAAATAACTTATTGGCCTTGAAGAGTGACTTATTCAAATTGGAGTTGGAAGACACCTTGAGAAGAAAAGTCATGAAGGAAATGCAACATGGTTATGCTTGCAAATTATAGGAGGGTCATAATTTCAGAAAATGTATCAAGGTTGATGTGAAATCATCAAATGAGAATTTATATGCTTCCGTACAGACTTGTCCTTATTCAACCTGCTGAATCAGACAAAAGGAGCCAGATCCATACGTCATCGACTTAGTTATCGATTCTGGTGGGATTCAGCTTCCAGTCTGCTCTCATAACACATTTCTCATCTGTTTTTTTTTTTTTGTGTGTTTTTGTTCAGCCTTCGTCTTTCTTTTACTGTCTCTGTGATCTTTGACTCTTAGTTTTCTCTTCATCTCCTCCCACTTGTCTTTTCTGTCTACCTTCAATGTTTGAAAGAATTCTTTACTTCAAAAAGTGAAAAAAAATAACAAAAAACATTTCAAATCATAAAGCAGTCTCGCTCATTGGTTTGAGATGTGAGATCTGTCTCTTTCCCAAAGCATGATCTCTGAGGACCCTGCAGGCCCACAAGTTTAGTTTGAGTAAAATCTGCAACTTCTGCTGCTTCTCTATACAAAGAAAAGTTTTGTAAAGCCCAGAAATTAATTTCACACAGATTTACTTTTATGCACAGATTTAAATTAATTGATTTTGCTGAGATAATTACTTGTTTAAATGCTGGTGGGAGTAGCTTAAACAGATTTTTCCACCCTCCACCACCCTGAGTCTATAGTGATGCAACTTGAATTTTTTTTTATATTAAGATGATCATATTTTTCTTTGGTTACAAAAAAAAAGAAAAAAAGAAAAAACATTTCCCAACACCTGTTTTCTTCATCCTTTTCCACAGATTGGAATTTGGTATTCCAACAACACTTTGGCCATGAACTCAACTTCCCTGGACCTGAATGCATCAGAGACACTAGCAAACAAGTCGCTAATCGTCACCACAATACTGGTAACACACACATGCAATAAAAATGAAAAGTCAGACACACACACAGATACATTAAAGGTTTGTGTTTCTTGTCCATGAAGAAAGTGCCGTTACATTGTCATGTATTCCTCTAACAGGAAAATCCATATGTGATGCGCAAGTCCAACTACCAGGACTTCCAGGGGAACGATCAGTATGAAGGTTTCTGTGTGGACATGCTGCGAGAGCTGGCAGACATACTGAAGTTCTCCTTCAAGATCAAGCTGGTGGATGATGGCCTTTACGGAGCGCCAGAGCCCAATGGCAGCTGGACGGGAATGGTAGGAGAGCTGATCAACAGGGTGAGTGGAGAAGGTCATTTCAGGCATTAATATGAACAGCCATTTCTGTTCCAACTTCACTCTGTTCATCAGGATGCGTCTGATTTTTAAAGGGCACTATCAGCCTTTAATTGATTGAATGATCATTTAGACTTTTAATCAATATCGTCAGGAAAAGTTTTTTATAAGAAAAAAAAAAAAAGAAATCATTTCATAATCTTGTCAAGTTTTGCCAAGTTGCAGGATGCCTGAAGGTTCGTGCATGTGCTGTTTAATCATATATAAGTATAAGAATTACTATAATTACTATATATAATTACTATATTGTTAATTACTATATACTGTATATAATTACTATATATAAGAATTAGTTGTAAAGTTGGGCATAGAAACTACCTTAAATGTCAAGCGCTGTTGTGAATGGATGGCCTGTTTTCATCAGAGTGGATTCAGTGGCCTCAACTGCAGTGATGTGCACTGCAAGCAAAGACTTGAAATTTGTAAATTTTAACACTTTAACAAGATTAGCACCAGCACAATCTTGGCTAGTTCTGCCATTGCGACACAGATGGCAGGGCACATTTGATACTGCAAGTCAAAAATACTGATTATCCTATCTGAATAGCTGATTGTGGCATTTATGTGTGGGTGCCACACGCAAATGCAACAGTTGAAAAACACAAAAATCTTCACCTTTGGAAAGCGTTTTTTGTCAAAATTGCCTCGTATGTATGAACACCACTTACCACTTACTAACAAAGGTGGTGACAAGATAATCAGTTATGGACAACTAAATAAAGCAAATAAAGTACATGATGAGAAGAAACAACAACAACAAAAAGTGACTGATCAGAAGAATTTAAAATAACAAAACCAGGTCCCATTGGTGATTAAAGTGACAAAAAGTATAGCTAGAAAGCTCAATAAATTTATAAAAAATGTTTGTTTTTTTTGCTTTAAAGTGAGCCCTCTACACAGTTGCTTGTAGTTTCTCTAGTCCAGCAGCCTTGCTTAAATCAGTTACTGCTGCAGTCAGTCCAGCTCTTTTTGGATTCATGTCATCATTTGCTGTCCTCGCCCAGCTTTTCTGCGATGCACCACTCTTCATTCCCTTGGATGGGTCTTATTTCTGCTCTTCATTCTGTTTGGCAGTTCTCTCATGTCATCTGCTGCTCTATTCTCTTGGGCAGCTGCACTCTCCGAGCCTTTTGTGAGGCCTGCTTTTTAAAAAACCCTCCTGGGCTCTACAGCTGTTGTTCATTTACTGATTGCTGCCTGGAATTTCAGTTTCAAAATATTCTAGGGTCAATCAGTAAAGAACACGTGGCTTTTTACAATAAAACTGCAACCACAAAGAATAGAACCACTAAAAAAAAACAAACAAAAAAAAGAAAACAGCTAAAATTCTAAGTACATCAGCTTCCGCTTAATGTCAGCTGGGATAAGCTGCACCATAATTTCAAGCCTCTGAGATTTAAGCTGAGATCTGAGCACCTCAGGATAATGTGGCCACCATTTATTATGTTAATCTAACAAAGAAATAAAAAAAGCATACAACAAAAAAAGACAAATAAATGTTGTTTAAATGTTGTCATACATCCTTTATCATGTTAAAATGTGACTCCAAAAAATATTTCTCATTCAAAAGCATCAAATCAAATCTGGCTGAGCAAACACACACACACACACACATACCCCAGCATCCTTCATTGATTTCTTTAACATTGCTTCTGCATTAGTTGTTATGGCAACAGGCGGGGGTGAGGGGTGCAAGGCGTGGGCTTTAAACCGCTGACAGCGACTGTGCCCTTAACTGCAACACGAGCCTCAGCCAATTATACAAGTGGTGGAGCGTTAGAAAGATGCTCGGCCCTGAGCAGCACAGACACAGAGATGCTGAGAACGTATTAAGAAGCCCATTTTCCCCTGTTAGTTGTTTTCTCAGCAAAAGTGGCTCATTTTAAGACCAGTTGAGTCCAATTAAAGCAGAGAATAGCCTGTGATGAAAACTGCAAAAGGAAGTAAAGCTGATAAGGAGAAGCAAGCATGTGTGCAGTTTATGTGTACTAAAGGGCCATTTTTAGTATTAAACTTCTAAAGCAGACACCCCTGTAATATAAGCACATTTACATAAAGTAAGGAAATACTTTGTTGAGGGTAAAAATTTTTGTTCACTTTAAATGTAGTGAAGACCTTTATAGATTTCATGATTTCAAATGGTTTCAAACTTGGCTGTCAAGCCAAATCTGGACAAAGACAACTTGAAAAAAAAAAAAACATTTGTCATGGTAAGAATGTAAATATTTCCTATGAACAGCAGCTTAACAAACCGCCAAGTAAAGACACTTGTGATTATAGAGTATCATCCTATGCACCACCCATACGTAACAACAGGATTATCTGTGTAATATTGTACACCCACTTTTTCAACCAAAATGGCTCTGATGTGGTAAAGCGTGGACTCCATTAGAGCTCTGAAGGTATGCTGTGCTGACTGCTGCAAATATTTAGGGTAAGGCATTAAAAGGAATAACGATTAGAATAGTTTTTTTTTTTTTTTCTTTCAGCCACTTTACTGGGTTCACCTTGCTAGTACCAGGTTGGACCTATTGCTTTCAGAACTGTCTTAATTCTTTAGGGCATATGGATTCAACAAGGTTTTGGAAACATTTCTCAGAGATTTGTGGTAACACAGTTGCTGCAAATGTGTCAGCTGGACATCAATGATGAGAGTGATGCACAGAGGTGAGCGCTTGGTGGCCGGACCTTTGCACATGGGGCTCAGTCGGGTTCAGTCCGAAAGGGTGACATGGTCCTCCCCATCCCGTGGGCTCACCACCTGCAGGACAGGCCATATGTGTCAGGTGCAGTGTGAGCTGGGGGACTGCCCTGAGGCCTGACCCTGGTGGTCTGATCCTCGTCTGCAAAAGATAACTCTAGGGACGTGGAATGTCACCTCTCTGGTGGGGAAGGAGCCTGAGCTGGTGCACAAGGTTGAGCGGTTCCGGCTAGATATAGTTGGACTCACCTCAACACACAACTTGGGGGTCTTGGAGGAGGCGTGAGAGTTTGCTCAACCAGTCTACATGTGCTTTGTGGACTTGGAGAAGGCATTCAACCATGTCCCCCGGGGACTCCTGTTAGGGATACTCCGTGAGCATGGAGTGCCAGACCCCCTTGTACGAGCTGTCTGGTCCCTGTAAATCAGAATTATTTCTCTTGAGGGCTGCCCTTTGTCACTGACTCTGTTCATAACTTTTATAGATAGAATTTCTAGGTTAAGCCAAGGTGTTGAGGGGATCCAGTTTGGTGGCCTCAGGACTGGGTCTCTTTGCAGATAATGTGGTTATGTTGGGTTCATCAGGCCGTGATCTTCAGCTCTCACTGGAGCGATTCGCAGCTAAGTGTGAAGCGGCTGGGATGAGAATCAGCACCTTCAAATCCAAGACCATTGTCTTCAGCCAGAAAAGGGTGGAGTCCTTTTTGTGAGGGAAACATAATGCTTTCCTGAATCCTAACCTAAACTATCATAACTGAAAGCCTGACCCTCAACCTGTCATTTTGACACTAAACAAGAAAACCCACCGTAACCCTAAAAGAGTACTTTAGTTAGTGAGGTGCAGTGCAAAATCCCACACACATTGTTGGCTTGTGCTTTTCAGACTGCACAAATGTACTAAAATGCACACACACAGACCCAGAGCTAACAGATAATGGTGATGATAATAGTGATTGTGGCTGATGATTGTATATGTGTGTGTGTGTGTGTGTGTGTGTGCGTGTCAGTTAGAAGAAACGGGGAACATGGGTGTGCCATTAAGAGGCTAATCAACTGCCTTTTTTCCTTCTCACTAATTATACAGAGCTGTTTCAATTACACTGCGGGATTCCTCAGCATGAACCCACACACACCAGGAAACACACACACGCACACAAACTAGCAGGTATCCACTTGTTCTTATATTTTGCCACCAAATTTTTAAGTACATTTACATTTTATGCAAATGAAAAACCTAAATGCTTTCACTCTTAATTTCTGTTATTTTCTACCTTGATCTACCCTCTTCCAACCCAAATTCATACGCAAACAGACATTTGTTCTCCATGAGGCCTGGAAGTCTGATGAAAGTGGGTGAAATCCATTTAAGAAGTGTGTACTTGTTAATCAATTTAGTGTTAATTAAGGAGCAAAGAGGTGTCTGGGGTCCACATAGTCACTTTACGATGGATCCTCTCTCTCTCTATCTCTCTGTGGACTTGAACCTTAATGAGATTATCTTTCAGCTTTAATTTCACTCCACTGTGTTTACCCATCAAGGTTAAGTCCACATTCAAATGTAAAACTTTATCCCTCGTGTGCCGTTGTGAAACAAGCTTTGCTTTCTATGCTGAATATATTGCTCTCTCTCTCTCTCTCTCTCTC
>CM047991.1:23632664-23647874 GCA_026261665.1 Melanotaenia duboulayi | reverse complement strand
AAGTCACATAAAATACAAATCAACAGCATAAAAACAAAAATGATGAACAAGGCAAATAAAAACCCAGAATTAGCAAAAGTGCATCGCAGTGATAAAGAAATAAGTAAATATAAATCTAATTAAGCGAAATAGCAAAAATGGGACCATAACAAGGAGTTACTGGAGGTTATTAAAAAGCCTTACAAGAGACCTCCTGGACCATACTGTCCAGCATCGCAGTAAGATTAGCCTCCGCCTTTGTTGTTTCTCTGTACAGCAAAAATGCTATCCGACACTGCAAAGGATGTCTTTTGTTCTCCGGAATGGTCTGAACTTTCCACCATCTTCTGCACAGGAAAAGAGACATACTGTGAAGGTGTTCTTTCTTTTTTTTTTATTCTTTTTTTATTTCATTTTATTTATTTATTTATTTGAGATGTATATTTCAATAATATAATCCCAAACCCTGTATTTACAACCTAAGACATTGTGATTTTGTTTGTGTGTGTGTGTAGGGGTGTGTTTGTGTGTTTGACAAGCCTGTCTAAAAGCCAGATTTCAAAAGTATGGAGCATCAGTGCAGCTAAAATAATATATTTATAGCAGGAATGGAGAAAGATTTTACTACAAAACTGCAACAGTTATTGTTATTTTCCAAACTAATGAAAAGGGAAATTAAGAATGATAGTGTAACACAAATGTGAACATCCCTCTACCATAACATTTTTCAAGCATGTTTCTGGCATCAAATTCAAGATTAGTTGATATTCTACATACAATGAGGTTAATAAAAAGGATTTCTTTTGCACTTTTGTCTTTTCACAAAAGTTGCAACATTTTCCAAAATGCAGTTTTGGAACCACATGACTTGGGTGTAATGGCATTGCTTTTGGGGTAATGGGCAAAAATATGTCGTTTTTTTGTGCAAGGCAAATATCAGAAATCTGGGCAATGACTAGTACTATAGGTAAGCCATTCTGGCGTTCTGACTCGTTCATAAAAACTAAAACTAAGACTAATGGTATTGCTATATGATTAGACATTTGACATATGGTTTGGAGTTCTTTGAGTACAAAAGCAAGTAATACATATAAATTTGTATCTTTTGATTAATTGTTTTTTTCCTAACTGAATCTAAGTCTTTGTTGTTGAAAAACAGAGAAATGGTGTCAGTGTTGAACATTCAGACACAACCAGTTCAGAATTATTAAAGGAGCTGTCTGCAAAGCAGCTTAACCTATTAGACAATCCAACAAGATCCACTGACAGGGTATGTTGACTGTTTAAGTGCTTAAAGCTGCCAGGTGTCAGGTCACCACTGCATGAAGGTGATGACCTGAGACTTGGCAGTCTTTGGTGGGTCAGTCAAATATCTGTTCTTGTATAGCTTGTCTCTAAATGTCCGAGGACGATAGATGGATATAGCTCTTAGCTAATTCCGGCATATTTACACAACGTCATGTACAAAGTGTTCATTTACTGTATGTGCATTGTCCTCATTAAATTAAATGANTGTGCATTGTCCTCAATAAATTAAATGAATAAGTAAATAAATAAATAAGTTGTTGAAATGTTGATGTCACATTATTTATT
The DNA here is from genome assembly GCA_026261665.1 of Melanotaenia duboulayi. Classification (NCBI taxonomy): domain Eukaryota; kingdom Metazoa; phylum Chordata; class Actinopteri; order Atheriniformes; family Melanotaeniidae; genus Melanotaenia; species Melanotaenia duboulayi. The sequence continues at coordinate 23,646,302 of CM047991.1, read as the reverse complement.
GGAGCTGATGTTTTCTTTGTCAAAATGATGGAAGCTGTGCCCTGGTTCAGTCCATTTTCTCCTAATCTATTCTCTATTCTCTATTTTTTCTATTTAAGAGTGCGATGCATCTGAAATGAAAAAGTTTAATTTCTTTCTTAATTTAACTTCATTAAAAATATTCCACATAATGTGGTTACAGAATCAAATTGCCAGATACGCAACAAAAGTAATGCACATCAGGGAGAGTTTTTCATTTCCAAATTTTCTTTCTTTCTTTATTTCTGTAAATTCTAATTATACTGAAAAAGAAGTAAAGAAAAGACCAATCACAGTGCGTATTGCTCTGCTCTTCATCACTGTGTCTTTCAGGTCTTGGCATGGAGAACATTGGAGGGATCTTTGTGGTCCTAATTTGTGGCCTCATCATTGCTGTCTTTGTGGCCATTATGGAGTTTGTGTGGTCAACACGCCGAACCGCAGAGACGGACGAGGTAAACCTTCATCCACTATCTACTCTCTCGTCTTCCTCCTCCTGCTGTGCCTTTGACTTCAACCATAGCTCAGCAGGTTACCTGCCAGTGTGTGTATCACTGTCTTTGAACTGCTGACCATCACAATATCCGTCAATTAAATCATCATTACACGAACATCTGTTTATAATGAAAATATTTCATTGACGAGTTCAAAGTTTTTGTTTTGTTTTTTTTTTCTCTTTTGGAGATAAACTCCTAAATGAATGTTTGTTTTGAGGCAGCCATTTTTTTCTACTGTTTCTGTCTGTTTTTTCTCAGGTCTCTGTTTGTCAGGAGATGCTGACAGAATTTCGAAATGCTGTCTCTTGTAAGAAAAATTCACGCTCTCGCCGGCGTCGCCCCCTGAGCAGCACTGGGGGAGGAGTCCTACGTCATCCGTCCCGCCTGGCTTTGGCTGGTCCACGTCCCATCCGCCTAGTCAGAGAGATGCGTCTCAGCAATGGGAAACTCTACAGCGGTGCCGGCCCACTGACTGGAGGCTTGGCAGGGCTTGGAGGAGGTATGGGAGGAGGACCTGATTTAGGCCCAGGGCCGCAGAGGCTCCTGGAGGACCCATTAGGTGCCAGTGTCACCACCAACACTCCTCCTCCGCCCCCTCCAGCATCAGCCATACTGGCTCCGCCTGCCCCGTTACGCAGCTTCCTTCAGAGCTGCAGCCACGTGCGCATCTGCCAGGAGTGCCGGCGAATCCAAAGCCTGCGACCATCCACGCTCACCCCTCCCCCACCTCCTCCCCCTTCCTCATCCTCCTCTGCATCTTCTTGCTCTCGCATTCCACCTTCAATGGCGATGTCAGGTCACCACCACCGGCACATTCCCCACCACCACCTCCACTACCACCACGGCTCCATGTCACTACCCCGTCTCCCACCACCTCCTCCACCAAACCCGTCAGACAGAGCCGACAGTGATGGAGGGACGGCAAGCCCACTTAGGGCCAAGAACAAACCGGCACCACCACCAAGGCCGGTGCCTCCTGCCAAAACACCAACACACCCATCAGACTTACTCGGGGGACATATCTGAACTTAAAATACTGATAGAAGGGTCAAATATGAAGACTTCACACCTTCAGAAATTTACTTTGGCCCCACCAACAAAGCTGGAACAGCCCAACTTAGCTTGTAGGCAAGGGTGGATGGAAGAAACCATTTTGACCCATTCGAAGGGTTGTTCATTCAAATGTTGCTACTTTTGGCTCTATGGGTCATTTTAGTAACTTTTAAACAGGAATGGGTGGATTTATGCACTCTAAAATTGTATCAGAGAGGATTTAACAAACAATATATTTTGGATTAAAACAGCTAAAGTGGTCCTGGTTTTTGTGTTACAGCAGAGGATTGACAAACAGGAAGTGGCTGAAAGATTCAGATTGAGTCCTCCACCTCTTACCTCAGCTAATCATCGCACTCCAAGCAAAGTGGACTCCGAGATAAAAACAGACTGAGTCTATCCACACTCAGAGTTTTACTGTTTAAATGCTGAACATGGCGCTTGTGTCAAAGGAGATCTACACGCAGACACGTGATAGCAGAGCAGCTGTACAGTTATTACAGTCTTCTGTCGCTCTTTTGAACGTTTGTGGAGGATGTAGCTCTTACCAACACTGTTGCTGTTTGTACAGTCTCATGCTGATTGGTGCTGTGATCCACAAAACAGAACAGACACTGTTGCTCACCTGAAGTATGCAACACTGTGCTGGGGTAGTTCTTTTACAAAAAAAACTTATCCAGTCAAGAGTAATGCACAGTAAGGCATCTGAAAGTGTGAAAATTGAAAGGGTGGGACAAGAAAATGAAAGGAGTTCATTATTTACATGGAACAAAAAAACAAAAAAACAAAGAAAACATTCTAAAATTTGTTTGAGGTTCCTGGTTAGATAATTTTAAAACCAGTCAACCATTTAGAAATTAGAGTTTTAAAAGATTTTTAGCTCTTGTTCTTGTTAAGGAATAGCATACAGTTGTTGTAAAGGAGGAGTTTTGGTATGTTCCTATCTTAGCATAAAGGCAGTGTGCATCTTCTTTATAATGATTGATGGTACCAAGAAATATGTCAGCAGGTTAAGTCACAGTAAACCACAAGATGTCATTTTAACTCTATTTTTGTATAGATTAAACAAGATGTAACATTCAGGAGGTGCAACATCAGAGAGAGCTAAGCTAACCGCTCCACATCATGTTAAGCTAAGCTAACATGCACAAGGTTAATAATTATGAACATAGACCTAAAAATAAAATTCTATATTTTTTCAGTTTTAACTATTTAAACATTTCATTGTCGCAGAAAGCTGCTAAAAAAAACGAAGATGTGCGGCACTGCTTTTAAATAAATAAAATAAATCCCATGTAGCCAAATTTTGGTTCTGTTTTTGGAATCACAAGGAGTTTCACTTAAAGTTGGGTTTGGAAGTTGTAGAACAAAATTTTTTCTCATTTACATATTTACACAAGATTTGCATCTTGTATCAAACTTTTTGTCTTTGTATGTTTTTGCTTATAAGGTCTATTGGACAGTAATTTTCCTTCATCTTGGTGCTCTGTTCTTGGTTGCATGCTATAGACCGGTGGTCACCAACCCTGGTCCTCAGGATCTACCATCCTACCGGTTTTAGTGTTTTCCTGCAGCAACACACCTGACTTGTGTGCAATGTGTGCACACGGTGGTGGCTTTATAATATCATCATATCAGTTGTGAATCCAACACTAAATTCTATGTATCCATGTTGCTGTAAAGCTTAACATGGTGCATAAGGTTAAAGGCAAGGGGCTGCAGTGTTGCTGAGACAAATTTAAAATATATTGTGAAATGTTTTGCTATTTTCTCTTAAGGCAACATTGTGACCATTGTCATCCATTGTCAGTAACAAAACTGATCATATACAGTGATGTCAATCAGCATGAAAAAGAAGGGAACTATGTCAGATATCTTACAAAAAAGAAAATAAATTCATAAAAGCTTGAAGCTATTTCTATACCAACTTTTGATAACTTATTCAAACAAGGGTTTGTCCATTATTAGAAGTGGGTTTGAAGCATAGTTTACATGAATGCTGATGTCTAAGTAATATGAAAAGCAGAATAACTTAGATATTTTAACTTTAACCCAGTGTCTAACACTGGACATGCCTTCAGACATGGCTGCCGGATTCTTCTATAAAGACGTCTCTTTTCACAACAAAAGACCATGCAATCCTTATCACTGTTGTCATCGGTGGGCTTCTTATATCGCCATGAATACCAGTGTTAACTTTTCACTCACTCTTAATGTTCTCCAGATGAGTCTGGTTTGTTTTGCACTCTTAGGATGGACTTTTATTGAGTTTCCATTAAGAGCTCCTTTCACCCTATGTTAAGGCTCTAAATGCTAATGCCACAACATTTTTCTGATTAGTTGATACACTTTACAAATCTATCAGTCAAACAAATGTCAGTTGTCCATTTATGTTTAACCAAAAATTGTGTCATTACTCAAAAACTAGGAGCAAAGACTTTTGCTTTGGGGGTTTACTGGATTTTGTTGCTATAGAAATTGCTTGTGAACTTAATAGATAAAACCAAATCCTCCCTTTCCAGCCCTCGTCTGAGACTTTTTGGGATAAAACTGTCACCACTCCCTGAATGCCTAACCAATAATCTGCATATGGTTTTCTAAAAAGGTGAAGAACTACCTCAGTGCAGTTATCTATTTTAGGTTGGTATTCAAGCTGTTTCTAGTCTGTTTTTGTAGGTCATTGGAGTGCATACATATTGTACTGTATACACACATGCACACATACAAACACACATACACTGACATTTTCTGTGAACTTGTAAGGCAAACTGGAGAAACAAAAAAAAAAAAAAGAAAAAAACTAAATTTGTGATTGTATTTTCCTTCATGAAAATGTGTCTAATCTGACTATTGCCTCTGTTCTTCATTGATTTTTTTCCTCCCTCCTTCTCTTTCCCTCCCCTGTAACCTCGAGTCCTTTTAAACTGATGTCATGACAATTTGGTCGTCACGCCTGGTTGTAGCAGTTCAAAAGTCACCTGTCAGACACCTTAGAGAGCCGCTGCTCGCTGGGATCTCTCCAAACACTGACAAACCCCATCTACCAGCTATGTGACATAAAAAGTGCTGATAACGAATGTCGGATCTACTTGTAAATGCTTTACAGCTGCCTGGTTGTGATTGGAGCAAATTCGACATCTTGAAGAGCAGTGCCTGTACATTTTAGTTTGTTTTGTAGTTTTGAACTTTTATTTCCTTATTTTTGCATAGAAACTGACTTTTTTTTTTTTAATGAAGCAGCAACAGCTAAGAGGAATGTTAACAGTAAAAACTGGATTTTAGTGGGAAATATAATTGTGTGTATGCGTGTGGATGTGAATTTGTATGTCTATCTTTGTGAGATCCAAAGCGAATTTTCAGGGTAAGGTTTAAGCTGTTTGGGGTTGCATTGNAAGCAGTTCAGATTGAGGGTTCAGGATAAGGTTTAAGCTGTTTGGGGTTGCATTGAGTCTGTGGATGTTCTCACAGATATAGCCATACAAGTTTGTTTTCTGTTGTACATTTTTACATTTGTTTCCCTGCTCCTCCCTCAGATTTGTACCAGCAGTGCTCAGCCGTTCATCAGGACAGAGACGACAGAAGGATATCATTGATGATTCTATTGTTATCATTATTATTGATATTGACGTGTGGGGTGACTGTAGGAGGGGCGCCTCCCTCTGATGTTCAATATATAGACACACGTTTGGGATACAAAAAAAAAAATCTAAAACATTAAAAAAAACTAAAAGTCGTACTAAAAATGGTCCTGTTGGTGGTGTTTTTATTTTTCTGTTTCATTTCCAGACACCGACGATCAGGATCGTCTGCATATCATATGTGAACAGAATTATTCATCTGCAGGATAGGATTTACTATTACTCCCGCTGCAGGTCATGTCTACTTCAACTTTTTCAAAGAGAAGATATCATTGGAAGAGCAAGGGATGTCTCTGAAGAATCATCACTGTCTCCATGCAAAATATAGAGCATAACGTTACACAGAAGTGAAATTTATACCCTGTATTTTCTGAAAACTACAAAGTTTTTTTTTTTTNTTACCCTGTATTTTCCGAAAACTACAAAGTTCCAAGTTTGTTTTTTTTCCATGCATTTATTCAGTCAGCAATTAAAAAAAAACAAGAGTCCAAAGTCGAAGACAACCAAACTTTTATTAGGAGTTGAAAATTAGAAATACATTCTATTTATTCTGGTTTTGTTTTCTTTTCTTTTTCATTGTTTTTTTTGTTTTTTTTTAATTTGGGTACTTTTAAAGTTTTTTGGGGTGATCACTCCAGCATCCACCTTTACTGACAAAAGAAAACTTATGTGTAACAGACAGATGTCAGAAGCTTTTATAAAAATCAGTATTTGATGCCCAAGAAACCAGTTGTTGCTCATTTATGGATTTTGTGCTTTTATTTTTTAACCAACGAGAAGTTTTAGTTACAACCAAATTGCCAGAAATTTAATCAAGTGTTTCCTTAATTAAAAAAAGATAGTAAATAAAAATATAACATTCCCCCTTCAAATCCAAATTCAGTAAAGCACTTTTAGTTTTCCCTTAAAAAGATTCAGGATTGAGTTTCCATCATTCTGATCATGTAAGTTTCCTGTTGGACCAGAACAGTTTTGAACTAAATATAGTGTCACAAATCCTGCTTATAGATCCTGTTGCATGCCATAAATGTTTAAGGTGAGCTCCCCAAATATTTTCACTTTCAGTAGATGAATTCAGAAACACCCTTCAAGCATCAAACTTTGAACACATCATTCTGTGAAATGAAGCTCAAACATCTAGAGGGTGTAACAACAACCAAAAGGAAAGCCCTAGGCTATTTTTTATTTATTTTTTTATTTTCCTCCTGAAAAAAAGTCCAGAGATATAGCTAGCTCCACATCTGTAAGGCAGAAATTTACCTCAGGCACTGTGGAGTGGAGATACTTGGGAGAGTTTGAGTTTTTAAGATGTGTTTGCCTCCATCTGCAGTCCAGAGTAAGACCTGGAAACAGCTGAGGATATGCTGTAAATCAAAGTTAACAACTTTTAAGTATCAGGTCAGTGATACTGGCAATGATGCATCTCTTCTAGAAACTGAACTGTGACCAAATCATAACAAATGTGTATATATTTAGATGTAGAAAATGGAAGCAGATAGTTTTTAATTACAATAGTTAATTTAAAAGGTATAAAATGTGCTTTTTTTAATAGAAAAAATCATTTAAATTATTTCTCTTCTCGAACACATGGGCTGTTTTCAAATTAGTATGACAGCATTGTTGTAGTAGCGGAGTCCTGCCAGAAGACGGCAGTGCAGACCTAAAGGAAGAAAGTTGTCCAGCAAGGAATAATTTTACCTCCATCTAAAGCACTTTGCAATGCTGATGCTGACAAACATGAAACCGAAACAACAGTTTAAGATAGGGTTGTTATGAATGATAAAATCACATCAATGTAAACCAACTGATATTCCTTTGATATTTACTGGTGAGCAGGTCTGTTTCCTTGAAAGCCGCTCGTTTTAACTCACATTCATTTTAAATTACTGTCTGACAGATCCTTTATGTATGCACTTAAAATCTTAGTATGGCAAATATGACATGCTTAGGACACTTGTTTGGATTGAAAATATCTTCATCTATGCAGACCGTAAAGATCTCAAGAAGATAACAGTGATCAAAATTCAAATAGCCATTAACACAAACAAGTGTTTGAATCTTTTTCACAAATCAGTGTCAGTCTGAATTTATTAAATGCATTTATTTATTTAGTAAATTATTTATTTTCCAGCTGAAGACAGGGAGGGAAACTGTTAGCCTAGCACCATCATGTGTTCAAATAATTGTACTACAATAAGTCTGCTTCTAAAGACTATAGGTTCAACGTTTACATATTTTAATCTGTAGTCATCTGTATTCAAATGTCAGGCAGTTGAACAGATATTCTGTGATAAAGTGAATATAATGTAAAGCTTCACAATATACTTGTGAAGTTGAATTTGTTAAAAGTGAAATTAAAAGAAAATTTAATACAGTTAAATAAATTCTTTTTAAATTATTTCAAAATTATCTCAAATTTATAGCAAAACAATTGAAATAGGAATGCTCAAAATATGATTTTTAACCATAATTTTATAAAAGGTAATTGTTTACTGTATTGCATTAGGTAGACAAAAAGTGTTCCTTGCCTAAGAAGTGGAAGTCAGCTTTGTGAGTCAGCTTCCTCCCTGGTTATACTGGGAAAAGGAGAGGGCCTGTAACTCAACGTTCTAACCAGAGAAATGGTGCAATGACATCACCATTAAAAAGAAACACAAAGAAGGGGAAGTGACTGCATTGTAACATCTAATCAATGACTAATGTTTCTATTTAAGTTCCCAAATACTTACTCAGGTTAGCATTTCAAGAAACAGATTTATGTCCAATGATTCATGTGCAGAAAAAACCACAGGCTTTTGCAATCTTATGTCAGACATTTTACTATTTTCAGTAATTCACAACTTCATAAGAACAGTAAAAGGTCTGCAGGTAAAAGCACTTTGGAAGTTAAAGAAACATTAAGAAGTTGCATTTTCTGTTTTGTAAAGAGTAGAATTAAATGTGAATATGTTTATATTCATATTATTATTATTTATATATTTATGTTTATATTATTCATATTATTAAATATTGAATTTTTTTTTAAAAAGGAAGAGGTAAAACATAAGTGCCTTTAATCCCCTCCAATTTTCTAATTTGTTTTGAAAAAGAATGTCTAAAACAAATATCTATATCAAGCTGGAACCGCTAGACCTCGAACAGTAGCTCAGGATCCTTTCACACTAGATAGGTGATGTCCCACCATGACCCCCGCTTTCAACCACCACAACACTGCACAAGACCTTTATGGCCCCTTGCACAGGTGGTGAGTCCACAGGAGGGAGGGATCCATGTCACCCTTTCAAGCTAAGCTCGACCAGTTCCCATGGGCAAAGGCCCCACCTCCAGGCCTGACTCCAGATCGGGGCCCCGATGACCCACATCCAGGCAAAGGAAACGTGGATCCATTTGTTTTATTCATCATAGGGGTCTATTGAGCAGTGCTTTGTCTGGTCCCAACCCTGTTTGCGATAGGTGGCCCAACAGGGGCATAAAATCCCCAACAACATAGCTCCTAGGATCTTCTGGATGCACAAACGCTTTTGCTGCAGTAAGGTGGCGACTCAGAAAGGAGTAAGCAAATAAACAACAGCAGTATACTTGTGATAAGCCTAGGAGAAGGTTGACCCCAATGCAGGACTCAGACAGGAGTCCTTCGAAAGTTTTAATTTAAAATCAGACCTAGGAGAAACAGCAGGGAAACACAATGGACAATCAAAGGGTATATGACTAGAACACAACTAACAAGATGAAAGTGGAGTGAATTAACGATTAAAACCAGGTGAACAGGAAAACCAAACAGAATGCAACATACCAGGAAAGGAACTACAAAACAAAACAGGAAGCCAGACAAGACAATGAACCCAGAGGACAGTAAAACTAAACCAAAAACGCACAGACCATGACAATAGTGGATTAACTTATTCACAGAGAATTAAATAGCTCCCAATGAGAAACACAGTGACACACCATCATCGGACAAATGAATAAGTGTTCATCATTAGTAGAAATTCAGCAAGTATGACTTCATATACTTAAATATCTATTAACTCAAGCATGTATTGCAACAGTCCAATAAGTGTTAGCTGCCTCCTTTTCTGGGTAAAAAGCTGTTGCTTAGTCTCACTGTGTATGTAACAACTTCATGACAAGAAAAAAACATCAAAGGAAAAGTAGGAATATATTTGGTGATTGTTATAGAGTGCCTGGTGGTGGGGCACAGAGGGAAGCGCCTGGTGAAAATCAGAAATTTATTTTCATATAGGATTACATAGGAGGTTACCTGTGTAAAGCTTTAAAGTAATTGAAGCTTAACACAGAGAAAACTAACTGGTTTTTGTCAGATTTGTGGGGAAATATAAGCTATAATACTGTCTAAGCTTAGTGCCATCCTGGCCAGAACTGATACCACCTCAATGCTCAGAGAAACATATTTCTCAGTTTGTTAATTACTGAGTATGTCGCTGAATGTTTGATACATTAAACAAAGCTAGCAACCCCCCCAACACACGCACATACACACACACACACACCACCACTACCACCACCATTTATATTTCTATTATAAAGTTTTAAAGTTATTAAATTAAATGACAAACTGAAGTGTCGCTTGACCTCCCAATGTCCATTCTGAAGGGATCAGTGATAAAAAAATGCATTAATTAACATATAAATAAATAAAAACAACAAATTCAATGCTGTGAAGCCAATCAGAAATGTATTTTCCCTCTAAGACAGAAAGTGGCATTTGATTCACCGTGCAGATCTTTCCAGTATATAGGCTGATCCCGGCACCAGCTTTCTTTTGAGCATTTTAAAAAGACATTGCAACTATCCTCAGCCATGTTGTTTGTAAGGACCTAAGATGAAAGGCTGAGCTTCATTAATCAACAACAGGCTCATGGTTTTACTATGCTGGCTACGTGTGAATGGAGAGATCTGCAAAATATAGTCCTGGAGATAAACTGGCTTAAAAAGATATCTGAAACACATGAGCACAGCTAGCTTTGAAACATTAATAAAGCTATTCTGATTAGCATTTGGTATGACAGAACAGGCAAAATGTGGAGGACAGAGCAGGAACCTGGGATGGACATACTCCAGTGTCATGATTAACTTCTGCAATTACAAACTGTAAGAAAAGCAGAAACACAGCGATGAAGGGAAGGAGACAAGCCTGACGTGGCCACCAAAATTAACCATATGTTAAACTTGCAACATTTCTTGGACGGATGACTGTTCATCCTCTTCTTGGAAGTTACATGACAAGATCAATGTCATCCTTTACAGTCTGTTCATTAAATATGAAGCAACAGCAAAGCTGGCAGTTAAGGAGTGCCTGAAAAAATTCCTAAAATACAGTCTGTTTACAGTTAGTCTGCTCTAAAATCCAAAAATATAGACATACCAATGCGTACATACATGTTTTACATCCATATAATACCAACAGAGACATAAAGAATAAATAGACAAAGTCATCCACATAATAATACAGAAAAACAACCAAGTTTAATTGCTTCCTGTGAATCTATTAATTCCTTGATCCAAACAACTTAGTCATGCCCATCAGCTTCATCTTGGAAGTCAGGTGGAAAGATCAATATCACTTTCTTTTCTTCATCCTCTAAACAATGAGTTGCAAGCAATCTGCTGCTTGACTAGCTAATTCACAGGGTGATATATATTTTCTACAAACATGAAAACAAACTAGTCAAAAGAGAATAACCACATTTCTCAAAGATTATTTATCTACGAATAAAGACAAAAAAATTGTTGTTTGTAATGACAATGAATTGTGCTGATAGTCAAACCATTAAATTTGAACACCAAATGAAACACCTACTACCACACTGTATCTGTAACACTTACAAAAGAAGTTTGTATGTGCTTCAGCTGTGTGATTCCACTGAACAAAGCCATCATTACTGCACCCTGTAATCACACAGGTACAGGATTACCTGCTGGTACAGACCCACAGGCTGCTCGTCGTCTCATGAGCTGATCTCCTCTCATAAAGGTATCATACTCATTAGTCCACGCTTAGAGCTCATGTATTTACATCCGTTCTAAATACTTATATAAACTTTATATTATACACAACACTGCAGAGCCACTAAGGTATTTGTTTCTATAAAAAGAATTCCAGGTTATGCTTGAAATGAATCACTGAATTTAGCTTCTGAAATGCAAACATGCCTTTGTTCTAATCTATTATCAGATTTTCTTAACAAATTGTAAAACGAAAAAGATTAGAAAATCTATCAAAAAAATGGTTTAATAGCCTCCACAATTAAATACACAAATTATATTTATCAAATCTATATTGTTTTACTAATGTAAGTTAAGTAAGTGAAGTAAGTAAAGCTGAGTTTGTTTACACCTCAAATCAACTGTGTTTCAAGTCAAAAATAAATAATCTGAAAGATTTTAGAAATCCAAAGATGGAAAGCTTTTTATGTGCAATTCTTTGTGAAATAAAATTGTTAAACACACTTCAGATTCTGTATTTCATTGTAGTTCTTATTATTCAAAACATCAAACAAAAATGGCTTGAGAAATCAGAAAATATGTTGAGATGAGCTAAAAGAATACTGCGTGATAGGGCGTGGCCAGTCTGTCCTGATTCATTTTTTGTAAGTAGCAATGCCATTCCCTTGTATTCCCTGTTGACTAACCATTAGGAATCAACACAAAAGTCTGAGAAGATCTTAAAATTTACTTTACGGCGTCATTACTGGACAGTTTTTGATTTATCTATGGAAGCAATTGACTTTAAACTAAATCACAATCTTTCATGAACAAAATCCAAGTCTTTTTAAAGCAGATTTTTGCGCTTTGGCATCCCCCAACAACGACAAATTTGGCACCAGTCTTGCATCCTGTCTCTTCTCTGAGCTCTCTAACCAATGGAAGTCCATCTAATGTTGAATCTTTCTCTGTCACTGTCTCTATTTCCTTTGGTTCCTNAACCAATAGAAGTCCATCTAATGTTGAATCTTTCTATGTCACTGTCTCTATTTCCTTTGGTTCCTTCAGTAACAAGTTCAAAACAACCATTGTGTTGATATAGGTGCAGTGAAGGAAGACACAGCTTCCATGTGATGACATAAAGAAATAAAAGTAGTTAAGTGCAGTTTCTCAGTCTCAGTATGCTGTAGGTCAGTGAAGGCTACAGCGATGTGAATAATGATTGTCAATGTACCATCAAAACAAGTCAGAATCATTGAGTTTTTAGGTTGGTAACTTATAGTGTTTTGCTTTAATGTTAACACAAAACCAGCAAAGTATGTTTCCTTAACCTAACAAAGTAGTAGTTGTAGTAGTAGTAGTGGTAGNAGTAGTAGTATTAGTAGTAGAATTAGTAGTAGTAGTAAAGCCTAACAAAACAGTAGGTGAAACAGAAAGTAAACAGTGAATAAAAGTAACTGAAACAATAGCCATCCCAAGATGATATTGAATTCTAGTTTCATGAATAGTGTTTTTGAACCCCGTGGCTTACCATCATCAACATCCACTTAACCAAATTCAGAAGGAGATACTGAAAAGTAGAATGGTTCAAAATGAAAATCCAAAAACCGATGATCAAGCAAAATGATTGAGGAGCATAAACATGTGTATTTGAAGGAACTCATTGTTCCTTATACACCCTTCAGCTCCTTTTGCTGTCTCTTTAAACTTATCATAGGAAGACATGTCATAAACACTGAGAATTTATGTAGACTTTTACTGTTTGTTTCTTTTATCTCATGCAATAATTCTTAAATGTGCTAATTTGGAAGGTTTGCTCTGTTTAAGTGCTTTAAAAGTGTTATATAATTAAAATTGTAGCCTGGTGGAGCAGTTATACTTTAGAAAGTCAAGACAGAGGGGTGGGGTTGACCAGAGAGTATTTTTGAGTTACGTTTTCCCGCTTAACTCCTCCCCCCCTCCCTCCTTGTATGGATCATTGTAAAACATTCCTGACTAAATGTTACGGGCGTGCTCAGTCCTGTCATTTGTACCTGCTTCATCACTCTGACTCAAACACAAATTGTATGTGCAGTAAAGAGAGAGGTTATTTTTTCTTATAACTAAATTACTTTTAGGTATTTAATTAGTGTTTTAAAGCTTTTACTCTCCCTGTTCCTTTAAAGACGAAATTTAACATCCAGGATCAAGTACATACATTCATCCCAGATGAATACATTCCCTCATCTTGGCCCATCAGATCACATTTCCCTGAAATGGGTTGAAGAACATTATGAAAACAATGACCCCGGAGCATGTGGAGAGGAATTACACCTTTAGGCAATGGAGTTTTTAAAGTTTTTAAGACATGCTGCAAATGAGAAAAGATGTTGATCATGAACAAGAGTTTATGAAGACAGTAAAGTTATTCATCCAATTTCAAATCATATTGTGGCATCACAGGTTGGCAGCTATACTAGACTATATATATATATACATATGTATAT